>CM077454.1:10407829-10742829 GCA_039654765.1 Mylopharyngodon piceus
CGTTCTGCTCATGCTTCATGAATGAGGCCCGTTGTCTTTATGCAAAAACTTTTTTTTTACTTTCATTATACTCATTCACTTTGAATATTAAATATTGTGGTTGGTTGCCTGTGTTACGGAAGGACCGACCAGGAGACAGGAGATAGTGAAACAGGTATTTATTGAAACACAAGTTGAGAAGATGGTGACAACAGGTGAGTATATTGCAGTGAATGTTGATCGTGGAGTGATATAGAGAGTGATACTGTCCTTGTAATTGCAGAGTGCAGATGGATTGTAGAGTTTTGCTGACTGGAGACGATGACTGCAGACAACACTTCACACACGGAGAGGAGACGTTCGGGGAAACACGGAGACAAGATAGCAGGTAAGTAACACAGGGAGTCCTTGAGGTAAGCATACAGGAAAGTCCTTCGATGCAAACGAGACCGGACAATGTGACTGTGTGAGAGTGTGTCTTAAGTAGTGCAGTGTGATGAATGGGCTGATGAGGTGCAGGTGGCGGTGATTAGTACTCCGGGGATGGTGTGCGCTGTGATTGGTGGATGGTGGAGCCTGGTGTGTCTGTGACAGTACCCCCCCCCCACGGCCCGCTCCTGAGGGCCGCGGACCCCGACGTCGTGGTGGTCTACCTCTTCCACGAGGGGCAGGTCTGTTAGGATGAGCAGCGTGGAAAGTGTTCAGCAGGTTGGGATCTAGGATGTCGTTACGTGGAATCCATGAGCGTTCCTCTGGGCCATAACCTTCCCAGTCTACGAGGTACTCGAGCTGACCACCACGGCGCCGGGAGTCCAAGATCTCGTGCACCTCGTACGCAGCTCCATCTTCTAGTAGAAGTGGAAGGGGGGGCTCGGCTTCGGCCACACCAGGCTCTGTGGAGAGAGGAACAGAAGGGTGGTGAGGCTTAAGCAAAGAAACATGGAAAGTGGGGTGAATGCGATACTCTGGAGGTAGTTGGAGTTTGTAGGTGACAGGATTTATCTGCTCCAGGATGGTGAATGGGCCAATGAACCTGGGACTCAGCTTGCGGCAAGGGAGGCGCATCCTGATGTCTTTGGTGGACAGCCAGACCTTCTGTCCCGGTTGATAGGAGGGAGCTTCGGACCGGTGAAGGTCGGCTGTCATCCTGCGCCTCCGGAGTGCTCGTTGGAGTTGGTGGTGTGCTGAGTCCCAGACCCTCTCGCTCTCTCGGAACCAGTAGTCCACAGATGGTACGTCAGATGGTTCCCCGGTCCAGGGGAACAGTGGAGGTTGGTAGCCGAGTACGCACTGAAAGGGGGTGAGTCCGGTGGATGGCTGGCGAAGGGAGTTTTGGGCGTACTCGGCCCAACCCAGGTACTGGTTCCAAGAGTCCTGGTGGCCATGACAGAAGGTACGGAGGTAGCGGCCGATCTCTTGGATCTTCCTTTCCGTCTGCCCGTTCGTCTGAGGGTGGTATCCAGACGAGAGGCTGACGGTCACACCTAGGAGTGAGAAGAAGGCTTTCCATACCCGTGAGATAAACTGTGGTCCTCTATCGGATACGATGTCTTCAGGGATACCAAAGTAGCGGAATGCTTGGTTAAACATGATCTCTGCTGTCTCCATGGCAGTAGGTAGACCTCTCAGAGGGACAAGACGACAGGACTTTGAGAAGCGGTCGACCACGACCAGGATGCAGGTGTATCCGTCGGAGGCAGGAAGGTCGGAGACAAAGTCTACTCCTAGGTGTGACCAGGGTCGGTTGGGAACGGGCAGAGGAAGGAGTTTGCCGGATGGTAGATGGCGCGGGCTCTTCGAGATGGCGCAGTCCTTGCATCCCTGCACGTACCTTCTGACATCGGCAGCCATGTTGGGCCACCAGAAGCGCTCCTTTAGCAGCGAGAGGGTCTCATTGACCCCCGGGTGGCCAGTGCCAAGCGAAGTATGTGCAGAGTGGATTATGGGAGTGCGCCGTGTGCGGGTGATGTAAAGCAAGCCCGGTGGGCAACCCGGCGGAGTGTTGGTGGAGGCATTGGAGGAGGGTAAAGTCTCCGCCGACCAGGTGATGGGGCTGACCACAACTCGCTCGGGAAGGATGGGTTCAGGGTCCTCTGTGACGGGTTCGGGAGCATGGAGTCTGGAAAGGGCGTCGGCCTTGATGTTTCTGGAACCGGGTCTATAGGAGATGGTGAAATCAAAACGAGTAAAAATCAGCGCCCAGCGGGCCTGTCTGGGGTTCAGTCTCTTAGCGGATCGGAGATATTCAAGGTTCTTGTGGTCGGTGAGAACCAGGAAGGGATGTTTGGCTCCCTCCAACCAATGCCTCCACTCCTCGAGAGCCAACTTGACTGCCAGTAGCTCTCGATTGCCGATGTCGTAGTTCTTCTCCGCCGGGTTGAGCTTGCGGGAGAAGAAGGCACATGGATGGAGGCGGCTTGGATTCCCCTGCTGCTGTGACAGAACCGCTCCGACTCCGGTCGTGGAGGCGTCGACCTCTACCACGAATGGTCGGTGGGGATCTGGGTGTACCAGGAGTGGAGCGGTGGTGAAGGCTTCTCTCAGGTGGTTGAAGGCCTCCGTGGCAGCTGGTGTCCAGGACAGAGACTTGGGCTTGTTGCGTAGAAGGTCAGTAAGGGGGTTGGAGATGGAGCTGTAGTCTTGGATGAATCTGCGGTAGAAGTTAGCGAAGCCGAGGAATCGCTGAAGTTCCTTGATGGTGGTAGGAGTGGGCCAGTTCTTAATGGCTTCCACCTTCCCCTCGTCCATCCGGATGCCACTGTGGTCGATGTGGTACCCAAGGAACTGCACTGAGGTCTGATGGAATGAGCACTTCTCGGCTTTGAGGAAGAGTTGGTACTCCCTCAGGCGTTTCAGGACCTCCGCAACGTGTTGGCGGTGTTCGGCCATGCTCCGGGAGTAGATCAAGATGTCGTCGATGTAGACCAGAACGAACTTGTGGAGAAACTCCCGGAGCACCTCGTGGATGAAATCCTGGAATACGGAGGGGGCGTTGACCAGGCCATACGGCATGACGAGGTATTCGTAGTGGCCGGTGGGCGTGACGAAGGCGGTCTTCCACTCGTCCCCCTCGCGTATCCGGATGAGGTTGTACGCGCTGCGGAGGTCCAACTTGGAGAACACAGTGGCACCACGGAGATGTTCCAGGGCCGCTGGGACGAGAGGAAGGGGATATCGGAACTTGACTGTGACGGAGTTGAGTGAGCGGTAGTCAATGCAAGGCCGCAAGCCTCCGTCCTTTTTGGCCACGAAGAAGAAGCTGGAAGCAGCAGGGGAGGTAGATGGTCGAATGTATCCTTGAGCCAGAGCCTCCTCGATGTACTCCACCATGGCCTTCTCCTCCGGGACGGATAGGGGTATATCCGTCCCCTTGGCACTGACGCACCCGGAAGCAGATCTATGGCGCAGTCCCATGGCCGATGTGGAGGCAGCTTGGACGCTCTCATGGGGCAGAAAACGTCGCTGAAGGGGGCGTAACACGACGGAATATCCACTGACCTCTTCTCTATGGGGCTCTCGATAGACGTGGCCTGGACTCGGAGACAACGAGAGGTGGGTTGCCGAGGAACAGGAAGTGTGGAGAAACAGGATGGAAAGCAGGTGTCGCCCCACTTCAGGACTTCTCCAGTCTTCCATGAGAGGATGGGGTTGTGCTGCTCCAACCAGGGACGCCCTAGTATCACGTCAGCGGTGGAACCCTCCAGAACCAGCAGATGGATTTCCTCGACGTGCAGAATGCCAACCCGAAGCTGTAGGGGGCCAATGCTCCGGCTCACGCGGCTTCTGCTCACAGGTTTACCGGTTATCGACTGAATCTGGTAGGTGGATGGCGTGCATTGGGTCCTGATCCCAAGCTGACGGCAGAGGGCGCCGGAGATGAAATTTCCCGCTGACCCAGAATCGAGGAGGGCGGTAACTGGAACGGAGATATCGGCAGCAGTAAGTTGCACAATAGTGGTGAGTGGCTTAGAGGTGTTGGTATGAGGGAGGATAGCACTCACCATGGGACGAGGAGGACGTGTTGGGCATGTGGAGAGTACATGCCCAGGGGATCCACAGTACAAGCACAGTTTCTGGGTCAGCCTTCTCTGCCGTTCAGCGGGTGACAGACGATTTGACTCCACTTGCATAGGTTCGTGGGCTGGTTCTGGGGTGCTGACGGATTCTGGTCGGCAGAGGGAGGTGTTCAGCTGTTGCTGACCCTGGTGCTCATCGAGACACGACTGCATACGAGTGGCGAAACGAATGGAGAGTTGGATGAACCGTTCCAGGCCGATGGTATCCTCGTATGCAGCGAGATGCAACCGCACTCGAGGATCCAAACCCTGGCGATAAGTGGTCATGAGCGCTCGTTCGTTCCATCCACTTCGAGCCGCGAGGGTTCTGAATTGAATGGCATAATCGTTAACAGACATGTTTCCTTGTTTTAAATTATATAATTTCTCACCAATAGATGTATCCCATGAAGGTTTTCCGAAAACTTCTCGGAAGTGCTCGATGAAACTGGAGAACGATTGTAGCACAGGGTTGTCTTGGGACCAGATGGAATCAGCCCATTGCAGCGCTTTGCCGGAGAGTTGGGAGATAACGAAAGCCACTTTGGAGTACTCGGTGGGGAATAAGTGCGGTTGCATCTCCAGGGTCAGAGAACATTGCAAGATGAATCCGTTGCACTCCTCCGCCGAACCAGAGTAGGGCGCTGGTTTGGCCATGGGACTGACGTACACTGGCGGTGAAGGAGAAGTGACGGTGTTTGCGGAAGTGAAGGTGGGCGCTGACGGTGGTGGTGGAGTGGAGAGTGTGCGACGTAAAGCGTCCACCAGGTCCTGGAATGGATCGGGTTGACTCATACTTGTGTTTCGCTGTTTTGGTCCGGTCTTCTGTTACGGAAGGACCGACCAGGAGACAGGAGATAGTGAAACAGGTATTTATTGAAACACAAGTTGAGAAGATGGTGACAACAGGTGAGTATATTGCAGTGAATGTTGATCGTGGAGTGATATAGAGAGTGATACTGTCCTTGTAATTGCAGAGTGCAGATGGATTGTAGAGTTTTGCTGACTGGAGACGATGACTGCAGACAACACTTCACACACGGAGAGGAGACGTTCGGGGAAACACGGAGACAAGATAGCAGGTAAGTAACACAGGGAGTCCTTGAGGTAAGCATACAGGAAAGTCCTTCGATGCAAACGAGACCGGACAATGTGACTGTGTGAGAGTGTGTCTTAAGTAGTGCAGTGTGATGAATGGGCTGATGAGGTGCAGGTGGCGGTGATTAGTACTCCGGGGATGGTGTGCGCTGTGATTGGTGGATGGTGGAGCCTGGTGTGTCTGTGACAGCCTGGGCATTGCTATAAAGTTGCTCAAGTATTCTGAGAGTTTTTAGCACATTTCCATGCAGTTGATATGTTTTGGATGGTTTCTTACTTTTTATGATATTAAACATTATTAATTTAATAATAACAAATAACAATTTTTCTCTTTACAGGTCGCCTTTTAAAATGAGAAAAGCTGCTAAATAAGCACAGAGCCCTTATCTAGCAGATATGAAATAGCTAAAGCTTTGACTGACCTCTGCAAGACTCAGCACCTCTGATGCCAAAACCACACAAGTGTGTCTCCTCAAGGAATATCCCAGAATTCCCTCGAGTAACTTCGCCGCATGTCGCGCATCAGGAGCACACTAGACACCGTTACCAAGGCCATGAGCGGAACGGTGAACACCGACCTCCTCTCTAAGATCACACGACTCAAACCCAGTGCCGCCCAGGGCAAAACGATAGAAGTTAAAGTGGAATGTGCCGAGGCAGAGGCTGGAGCTGTCATGACTGTGGCAGCACCTGATCCTCCCAGGGAGAAAGAAGTGAAAAAAGACATGGAACCTCATAAAGAAACCCCAAAATCTATTAGTAATCTGTCGAGCAGCACAGGAAACACATCCAGCGGGGTTGCAAAGCAAACGCTGCAACGTTTCCAGCCCGCTGCGTTCACAACCAACATGGATGAAACGTACAGTCACCTGGCTGAACATGTCAATGCCTACTTTGGAAGTGACACACAAGATGACAAACGATCACAATTGGATAGAGGAGACACAACACCCTCGGCATCTCAGATCCAACCTAGTGCTCTTCCCAAAGTTAGCAAGGATCATACCCTTATGGCAGCACCTGTGTCCCATAGATCCACACCAGAAACGCCCCCTGGTCCATCTGCCATTGACAAGGATGGCTCCATCCCAAGTCCACAAGTCCCTTCTGTCCCAGCTCAGGACGAGGGTGTTTCAGCCATCCCCATATCACCAAGGAAAGGCATCAGTCATTATCTGTCCTACCCCAGGCCAAGTGTCCAGGCTTTTGTAGGTAACTACATCACTCCTCTTGTTCCAAAGTTCAGAACGGACTCAAAAGGTGGCACGGTGGAGAAGGACAAACCGTCTGGAATTGAAGTGGCCGCGCCTCAGGATGCAAAGAGTGCAGAAAGCAAGGAGCAGAAAGAGGCAGAGGAGAAAGCTCAGAAACTGCTGTCTCAGAGGGAGAAGGTAGAATAATATCCCTGTAAATATAATAGAATATATTTAATTGAGTTATTTCTCTTTTTTGAGTGAAAGCTTTGTGTTTCAAACAACTGATACATGTATTTCAGTGTGGTCTGCAAAATAGTTTTGGGGTTGAATCTAATGAAAACTACAAAATGAAATACAAGTTTGCAGAATTTTCTTTATGCAAAAAAATAAATAAATACTAAAAATAAAATTTGAAAATTTTATGTAATAAATAGAATATTGGATAAATTAAGCTTGTTTTTAGGACCACTAATAATTTTGGAACTGTGTTTTTTTTAAAGACAATTACCCATATTAAAATATATTATATATTTTTGCTAAAATGTATGTTTATATATATATACAGGGCTTGACATTAACTTTTTTGCTCACCAGCCACTGTGGCTAGTGGTTTTTTCCAAAGTTACTAGCCACTCAGCATTTTCACTGGCCACAATTTTGCTGTTGGGAAATTACATTTTATATGATTAAAGTTGACTTTGACATGCTAAAATGACTTGATTTTAAGTCATTTTACTTGATTTGGCTAGATTTAAAACCCTTTCAAACTTTCAAATCAGATTGACCACCCAAATCAAGACTACATTGTATATAAGCTGGTATGTACAGGTGGGCAATATGACCATAATAGGCCTATGATACATTTTATAATTTAAGTTATTTTAAAATTGTATACATTTATTTAACTTATTTTGTTGTTTGATTAACATTATGACAGACAGGTATTTAATTGGGCTGCTGAATGCATGGACGTAATATACTGACACATATCCAGTTTTTACACACCCGTTTATGTCCACTTAAGCCATAACCGACTGTTTTCATGCTAGATACTCCACACGATGGACATTTTGACATCTATGTGCATGTATTTGACTATTCAGGCGCAAGGAGAACTGATCGCGTGCGCGAGAAAGCGCTTATGTTGCGTGCCATTCAGCGCGATTCCGCCTATCCCACCTTGCAAGTTAATCGATAAAGTAGTTGTTTGATTGTAATTTTGTGCTATGACGAACTTGGCTACCTTTGATTAGGCTGTAGGCTGAAATTATATTCAACCCGCCGAAGTGGCTAATGGAAGTGGCTGTCTTACCGGCCACAGCTGAAATCTACCCGCATTTGGCGGGTTGGCGGGTATTAATGTCAAGCCCTGTGTGTATATATATATATATATATATATATATATATATATACGCACACTAAAGAAAAGTCAAATAAAATGCAAATAGAATGCAAAAAAGTTTTATTGGCCCAAAAAATAATGTGCCACATTCATGCAACATGATATAAATTGTCACATTTGATTATATGCTGTTTATGTAAGAATGGATTTTTGATTTACACACGAATTCCTTCTGCTCATGTTTTATGAATGAGGCCATTGCAATATATCAGTTTCCCATTAATTGTAATGTTTGAAGATTAAATGTAACTGTGTTGTATGTAGATTATAGCACGTGTTAGTGTGGATAACCGAACCAGAGCACTGGTCAAGAGTCTTCAGCGAGTCACTGATGTGAAGATCACCATCAGCAGGGTGGAGGAACTGAGCTTCCACCTGCTGGAGTTTCCTGAGACCAGAGGAGTGGCAGTCTCTGTAAGTGTGTGTCCAACCATTTCTTTGCAGTGAAGACTACTTTATTTTTCTACATTGTAATCTCAATCAATAACTTTCTATTTTTAATTTCTTTCTTTCTCTTGCTGTGTTTAGGAGAAGATCATCTCGTGTCTGTTGCGTTTGAGGCAGGCACGAGACATCAAGCTGCAGGCTGCGGTGAGACAGGCTCTGGCCCTGGTGGGCTACAATGACCCGGTCAAAGGCAGAGGGATACGTGTCCTCTCAATTGATGGAGGAGGCACCAGGTGACAGACAGATTACAGTTGGGGGGAAAAAATGATTAACCTAAAGTTAACAGATTATGAAAGTACTTTTAAGATAAAAGTAGGTCAGCCCAAATTTACTTAAAAGTAGGTCATCCAAAAATAGAACTGACACAATTTTGCAATCCCTTTAGATGTTGTCTATCATCTTAGGCTAATTTTCATGTTTTAAATTTGTCACAATTTTACCCAGAATATAAAATGAAAATAAAATAAAAATGGCAGTGGGACATGCTATACTTAATCTAAAAGTAAAAAAACAACAACACATTTTTGGATAAATATCAATAATTATAGATCTATAGACATAAATTAATAGATATAATGGTAACACTTTACAATAGCATTTGTTAATCTCAGCTAATGTTAATCTCAACATTTATTTTTAAGATCAAAAGTTGTATCTGTTAACATTAATGCACTGTGAACTAACAGGAATATTTACATTCTTAAGTAACATAAAGGTTAATAAATGCTGTAAAAATATATTTACTCATTGTTAGTTCATGTTAGTTAATGCATTAACTAATCTTAACAAATAAGACCTTATTGTAAAGTGTTACCGATATAATTATCAATTAAAGACCATATAAAATATTTAAATTTGATTGTAAGTAAGCAGCAAAATGCTAAAATGTAATTAATGTAGTGGAATAAAAAAAACTTATAAATATATAAATCAAAGATTGTGACCAGTTACAGGATTTGAACTGTAACTGAACACTGAATACATTTGCATAAATTTCCCTAAAAATGTTGATCCTAAAAAACTTAATGTTCATGATATTGTCCATGTCAACTACTCTTAAACTCTTAATTTGTTTCAGTGAATTGATCCTTTAGTTTCATGATGTTATAAGGTTTATGAACTTTATGTAATTGTTTTGTAGGGGTTTGGTTGCATTACTGGCTTTGCACAGGCTGGAGAGTTTGACAGGGAAGCCCATCTACCAGCTGTTTGACTACATATGTGGAGTTAGTACAGGTATATTATTACAACTACTTGCAAAATGTCTACATGGTATAGAAGTGAATTTATCTTTTTGTTCTATATCTTCTAAATCCTCTATGATTTTTCTTAGGGGCCATTCTGGCCTTTATGCTGGGTGTGTTCCAGATCCCTCTGGATGAGTGTGAGGAACTCTATCGGAAGCTGGGATCTGATGTCTTTAAACAAAACTTGATCGTTGGCACAGTGAAAATGGGCTGGAGTCACGCGTTCTATGACAGCCAGATTTGGGAGGAGATCCTCAAGTAAGACAAAAAAAGCCTATTTGGACCACAATATTTTAATTTTATTTTATTATTTTATTTTATTTTATATTTTTATTTTATTTAATAAATAAAATCATTAAACTCATTACAGTACAATGCCTGTCTTATTTGCTATTTACATTTAATGTATTATTTTTTCCTTTTATTCACCACAGAGAGAGAATGGGGCATGGACTAATGATCGAGACTTCCAAGAACCCTAAATGCCCCAAGGTGGGTTTCAAAATATATATTTGTAACAAAAATGCAATTCTCATTTTTTCACTGTTTAGAAAAGTCACTCAATGCTTCCTCCAGGTGTCAGCAGTGAGCACCATAGTGAACAGAGGCCTGCCGCTGAAGGCGTATGTCTTCAGGAATTATAACTTCCTGCCTGGGGTTCGCTCACACTATTTGGGTGGCTGTCAACATAAAATGTGGCAGGCCATTCGAGCCTCCTCTGCTGCTCCAGGCTACTTCCAGGAATTTGTACTAGGAAATGACCTCCACCAGGTAAACCACACAAAGTCCGGTCTGCATTATCTACACTATATTCGCCCTTGCTATAAACTTATCCTTATGTTTTACGTTATTTTTGTAAGGCTATTTATTTTTAAAAGACCTTTTTAACATGTTAAGATGTCACCAAGTTCTCTGACTGTTGACGTCATCCTTGGTCAGACATCTTGCAGTATTGAAAATCATTACAAACCCTTTTAGGTTCTTGTCAGAAGAAGAGGGAGGGAAAGCAAACTCTGCACATACAGTACATGCACTCAGACTATTTCCTGTGCTGTCTCATCAGGGCCGCACATTCAGACTCATTAGTGTTTTTGAGTGCCGTCACTCAGGGCACTTCAGTTCGGCTACCTTAAAGTGGCTCTCAGATTGCTGTTTGAAGAGATTCCTGTCAGAGGGATTGTTTAGACTCTTCAGTTCTCTAAACCACTTCTCTCTGAATCATTATAACCTTAAAGGGTTAGTTCACTCAAAAATGAAATTTCTGTCATTAAGTACTCACCCTCATGTCGTTCCAAACCCGTAAGACCTTCGTTCATCTTCAGAACACAAATTAAGATATTTTTGATGAAATCCGAGAGGTTTTTTTATTCTCCATAGAAAGCAACAAAATTACCACATTCAAGGTCCAGAAAAGTAGTAAAAACATTGTTAAAATAGTCAACGTGACTACAGTGGTTCAACCTTTATGTTATGAAGCGACAAGAATACTTTTTGTGCGCAAAAACAAAAATAACGACTTTATTCAACAAATTCGTCTCTCCCCTGTCACTTTCCTGCGCTATTTACATTGCAGCGCTTCTGGGTTCTACATCAGAATGCCGGCTCATTATTGGCTGGTTCCTGCTTTAGCATCACACACGTGTCGTGCTGCTCACATGAACAGCGTCAGCCAATACTGAGTCGCCGTTCTGACATAGAACCCGGAAGCACTGGACCTTTTCTGGACCTTGAATGTGGTAATTTTGTTTCTATCTATTGAGGATAAAAAAACCTCTCGGATTTCATTAAAAATATCTTAATTTGTGTTCTGAAGATGAACGAAGGTCTTATGGGTTTGGAACGACATGAGGGTGAGTAATTAATGACAGAAATTTCATTTTTTGGGTGAACTAACCCTTTAAGGCCCGTTCACACCAAGGACGATAACTATAATGATAAAGATATCGTTTTAAAGGGGTCATGAACTGCATTATTTTATTATTTTATAAAATTTCCTGGGGAGCACTTTTAATAAGTTTAGTATGATTTTTAAATTTTTACAATTTAGAAATAAAAGGCATTTTTCCTACCCTGATTTTAGCCCTCTGATTTGAACGCTCTGTTTTAAGGGGCGTGTCTGCTGTGAGACTTCCATGTAAACGCCCACTGCTGTGATTGGCTAACATCTTTGCATATGGAAATAGCTAAGTATTACATGTGGAATTCTCTCAAACTTTTAGCACGTTTTTACTATTACAGTTCTCAAGGTTTACTAATCGTGAAAAGTGCTGATTATAGCATTCTATTTAGATCGTTGCATGAAAGGTTGCAGTGATGAGCATGTAGTTGATCATGTTGAGTGCATCAATGTAGTGATCTCATCATTGTAACTTGATTTCTGCACACTAATGTATGCTTTCATCATAACTAACAGTGCAAACACAATGTAAATAAGAGATTCGTTGATTCTAATGGGAGTTTTGGCGAGAGTCCAGAACACTCACGCTGTTTGATTGACAGCTCCAGCGATTGTAAAGGGAGCGTTCTTTGATCGCTTTCTATATATAATTTAATCAGTTTAAATAACAGATTATTTTCATCCTACTAAGAGAAACAATGTGAAATTGACCGTTTAGTCACTGGTTTGATTTACTGACAATAAATGATTTTGAAACAAAAACATTTGACTGTAGGCCTACATGAATCATTACATATCAGAAATCACTGGTCACTGGTGATTTTGGTTAGACATGTACACATAATCCAAACGATCTGTAACAAAGCAATAGTGACACAGTAAAAACTTTTTTACTCACATAAGTATCTTGTGCCATTCCTGTCGGATCCAATATAGAAGGCACAGCATAGTTTTTAATTTCAGGCTCTCTGCAAATTCAATACAGCTACTGTGTTTTTCCACAACCTGGCACTGCACAATATTTTGCACTCTTCAAAGGCATGTTTATCGCTTAGTTGTTCGATCCAGTGTTAGTATCACGTCTGTTATTTACCTACTACATTTGTCGTGCTCGAATCAGTGGGCGGGGCTACTGAACTTTAGGGTTTGTAATGTCACCAACCCGGGAAGAAGCTCGTTGTAGTCCCTATCAGCCGTTTGTTGTAGTCCTTCAAAAGCAATTTCTGTAAAAGAAAATATCTCCCTTTGCATTGAACTTTGAGCGTCGTAACTTTGCAATTGTTGTTTATGCTCAAACAGCAACATTCCACACTAATTAAAGTTAAAAAAATGAAATCATAATCAAGGACCCCTTTAAAAATCATTCTAAACTGAAAAGAATACCACACCACAACTATAACGATAATCACATTGAGAACGTTTTTTTTTTCAGCTGATGAACACTAAAAACTATGACAGCCAATCCAGCATTTACAGCGGCAGATGACAAAACAGAAGTGCACTTATCATAAACGGAATGTTATCGTGCGTTGGTGTGGACACTAATATACTTATCGTTATAGTTTTCTTTAATTTATTGCTCTTGGGCCTTTAAAGTGTAGATGTGTATTTGCAATATGCATCAAGATACGCACTGTAAAACAGAAGGGATACACAAACAAGATTTGTTCAGGAAAGTGTATTATTTTTAATAGTTCATGGCCTGAAATGTGTCTGCACTACACTGGCATAGCTGTCAGATCTTTTTGCCTGTCTGCTTGTCTTCATCCAGCTCAAACTGGCACGGTCCCACCGCTGCCACACTGAACGCACCCTCACAGCCTGAGATTTCATCAGCCTAAAAGTCTCTCCGCCAAGCGGCAGACATTAATGTTGAATCGTAGCCCTCAGCGATGCCTGTTGAGCCATTAGGAAGGCGTCATTCTGTCCGTCTGCCTATTGACACCCACCAAGTTCACATACAGCTTTCCACAATGTCCCTGTTGTCCCAAAAAGGCCAATAAAGCTGTTGCTCTCCGAACTAAATGAATGCCCAGATTCATTCAGTGTCCGATGAGATCTGTGGTCAATAGGAAGATGAGCCTGTTATTATATAGAAGTGGCGGTATGAAACGGCATGTGAAACTTTAAGTTTTACACACGACACATGGGTAAATGGTGTGATTTAATTTATTCAAAGTACATTTAAAATACAGATAATTTCTGAATTATAATTCAGTTTGATATTCTGGGGGGCATAAACAAAAATGTCCTGATATGTCACATGAGTAAATGGTGTGATTTTATTTCTGTTCATTTATAAATTAATACATTTTTATCTATTAAGTTATTGAAAATACAGTTCATTTCTGAATTAAATTTCATTTTGATATTTCTTGGGGGCATTAAGTAAAAAATGATATGTCACAGATATTTTCACTCTTGTAATTTATTAAAAATACACTAAAAATACAATTCATTCCTGAATTGAAATTAATTGTAATATTTTTAGGGGGGCATAAAGTTAAAAATGTCCTGATATCACAATAAAGAAAAATATTCATTAAAAGAATGAATAATCTCATTTGTCATAATCTTTTATCATTATTTCGTAGATAAAAATAATAGTATTTTAAAAAATATATTCTTTACTTCTTATCAATAAAGTCATGTGGTGCAACCAGAAAAGCTGAAATGTGTTCTTTTTCCATTATTTAAAAGGATTCTTCCTTTTCTTTATCATGGACACTCTTACGTGCCATTGACCCACATGATGCTTTCATGCGTCCATCAGAAATAATCCTCATTTTGCGGTCAAATGTTCTTTGGGGAACAATAGAAGAGAAATTTTGAGTGACATTGTCCTCAGGGAAGGCCTAATTTATTGGCGAACAAGATGAGAATTAACTATTTTTAGATGGTATTCATTCTTCATCTAATAGTCCGTGTAGATGATTCCAACTTTTTGGCCTAAGGGCCAACCAAACCCACTTAATGCACATTCATTAGGTTAATCTTCCCATGATCCAATCTTCCTCATCCAAAAATGCTGTGATGTGTTTTGATGTATGTTTTTGCAGTGTGGGATGAATGTGTTCTCATTAAAATGCAAACGTAGTGGAGGCTCTTGGCTCTAAAACCTGTTGCCAACAGAGCACTTGATGCCCGGACTCCAAATGCCACCAGTGGAAAAGCCGCTCTCTGTCTCTCGCTCTCGCTCTCTCTCTTTCTTGCTCTGAATAGCACTTCAGTTTCTTCTCAACATGCCAGGCCTGTAATCTGTTATGCATACTCTTCTCAAGGGCTTTCAACCATCAAACAAGAAGTCAGTCCTCTACTGTTTGTTTGTTTTTCTTCTTTGTTTGATTGATTCATCAATTCATTCATTAAAGGAATAGTTCACCCAAAAATGAAAATTCTGTCATCATTTAACTCACCCTCGTTGAGGAAATAGGATTTTCTTTCTCCTGTGGAACACAAAATGAGAAGTTTTATTTTATTTCAAATAATAAAAGGTTTATGGTTAGAGTTTTAGTTAACTGTAATAAGCCTGTTACAAACAGGATGGTGACCATCGGCTGTCAATCTGCAAAAAGTACCATAAAAGTAGTCCATATGACCCATGCACCCATGTCTTCAAACGATCTTATATAAGTCTTCTAAAGCAATATGATAGTTTTAGTAACAGAGTGAAACTTAAAGGGTTAGTTCACCTAAAAATTAAAATTGTCATTTATTACTCACCCTCATGTCGTTCCACCCGTAAGACCTTTGTTCATCTTCGGAACACAAATTAAGATGTTTTTGATAAAATCCGATGGCTCAGTGAGGCCTGCATCGCCAGCAATAACACTCCCTTTTTCAATGCCCAGAAAGCTACTAAAAACATATTTAAAACAGTTCATGTGACTACAGTGGTTCAACCTTAATATTATAAAGTGACGAGAATACTTTTTGTGTGGCAAAAATAACAAAATAGCAAATTTATTCAACAATATCTAGTGATGTGCGATTTCAAAACACTGCTTCATGAAGCTTCGAAGCTTTACAAATCTTTTGTTTTGAATCAGTGGTTCGGAGCGCGTATCAAACTGCCAAAGTCACATGAACTATTGAAGTTTCAAAACACTTATGACGTAACAAAGCCTCGTTTACTGAAATCATGTGATTTTGGCGCTCTGAACCACTGATTCGAAACAAATGATTCATAAAGCTTCGAAGCTTCATAAAGTAGTGTTTTGAAATCGCCCATCACTAGATATTGTTGAATAAAGTCGCTATTTTGTTATTTTTGCCACACAAAAAGTATTCTCGTCACTTTATAATATTAAGGTTGAACCACTGTAGTCACATGAGCTGTTTTAAATATGTTTTTAGTAGCTTTCTGGGCATTGAAAAAGGAGTGTTATTGTTGGCGATGCAGGCCTCACTGAACCATCGGATTTTATCAAAAATATCTTAATTTGTGTTCTGAAGATGAACGAAGGTCTTACGGGTGTGGAACGACATGAGGGTAATAAATGACATAATTTTCAGTTTTGGGTGAACTAACCCTTTAAGCTTGACAGCCATGGTCACCATTCACTTTCATTGTATGGAAAAGAGCAGCTTAAACATTCTGCTAAGCATCTTCTTTTGTGTTCCACGGAAGAAAGAAAGGCATACAGGCTTCAAAAGACATGAGAGTGAGTATATAATGACAACATTTTCATTTTTGGGTGAAATATCCCATGAATTAGCTTTTAATTGATTGATTTAATGAGGTATCATTCGTTAAGTTTGGACTCAGAAAGCAGCGTGTAATTCTCTGATGTGCATCAGTATCCATGTCACTAAAATGTAGGGCATGCTAGAGAAATAAGGGATGTTGTTTAGCGGATGATTTCATCTTGTTTTCTCTGATGTGCTCCTTGGAAACAGAGAAGGATGATGCCAAGTAAATGGATTTCATATGCCTCAGGTTAAATGAACACATCTACCCACGTCTCCTACAGAGGAGAGATCCTTCATCCATTATACTCAACAGTGATGATTCCTATAATCATATCAGTTGGAAATGCAAATTCACCTCTTTTATGTTGTACCTCTAGTATTTCAAAGAATAACCCAGATTTCTACAAAGAAGCCTTGCTTTTGGACAAGAATAGATTCAGTTTGGCAGAACCTCGAGATTTCTTTTAAATAGTATATTTTAGTTTATCCAATTGCAGTTGAGATAGAGCACACAAGAATCTCTTCTCGCTTTCTCACACATATGGTTAGTTGATTGTGATATAGTTAAAATGTGGTTAATGTTTTTGTCCAGGATGGTGGTCTCTTGATCAACAACCCTACTGCTCTGGCCATCCACGAGAGCAAATGTTTGTGGCCCAATACCCCTGTGCAGTGTGTGGTGTCTCTGGGCACAGGCCGATATGAAACCGTCGCCAAGACCAGCTCTAGCACTTACACCAGCCTGAAGACCAAACTCACCAATGTCATCAGCAGCGCCACAGACACTGAAGGTGAGAAGATAGGGTCACATGATCGCATTTGTATGCTGTAAGTGCGTTGTTCTGTGCTGTGTGTAGCACCTACAGCTCTGCATATGAACATGAATTGTGTCATTTACAAATTAATTCCATGCTTTTGCACCAAATTTTTTTTTCATTTTTTTAATTATTTAAAAATTAAATGAAATTATTTAACATAAATATATAACATATAAACATAAAAATACGATTATATAAAATTAATAAATTATATAAAAAATATAGCATATTTTATAGACCTCTAATGATCTCTCATTGTGTTATGATGCCTGGTTGAATCTGCTACAAAATTAAAGTCCCTGGTCATCTGAATAATGAGAAAATGTAGCACCTACAGCTCTGCATATCCAGATGTCGGATCCCAAAGATAGAAATGAACTGCTTAGGTTTATTTTTAAACAAGATCCTTGATCATTTCAGTCAGATTTTAACAGTTTGAACATGAATTCATCATTTAGAAAACTAATTCCATAAGAATGATTTTGATTTTGGCACATAAAATAACTAAATGTATTAAAATTCCATTCATTTAATTACATTTAAATAACAATTAAAGTATACATTTTGATTTAAAAAATTATAAATTAAATAAAAAATGTGATAAACTTTCTTAAAGAGGCCAATTATATGCCTTTTTTTACAAAGTCTGGATTTTGTTTTTGGTGTCTAATAGAATACTAGTTTTCATGCTTGAATGTTCAAAAAACTCCTTATTTTTCGCATTTTGTACATTATTGCAACACCTCTCTTCCCAGTCTGTCAGTAACGCTCTGTTTAGTTCCTGTCTCTATGAAGCCCCTCCTTCCGAAAAGCTCAGGGTGCTTTGTTTGGTCGTCTGGACCAGTGTATTGTGATTGGTCAAACATTTTGAGTGTCACGCTTCTTACCATAACTGCAAGTTTCAACACACTACTAACACAACTCAACCAGGCCTCGCTCCCTTTTTTTGCGTATGCCTTGGGCGGAAATTATTTAAATGAGGGATACTGTGATGAGTACTTTCCTGGAAGAAAACTCAAGACTACAATCAAGTTCAGAAGGAGTTCAGAAACAGTGCTTACGGATATAGAGAATAACTCCCTTTGGAGTAGACTTTGTGCTTTGTAACTTTGCAGACATTTTTCATGCTCAAACAGCAACATTACACACTAAAGAAAGTTGAAAATGTCAAAAAGCATAATAGATCCTCTTTAAATGATAAAGCATTGCTATTGTTACAGTTCTTTGCCACTCACTACATAAACTACTATTGATCTCTTCTGTTTATATTGTAGAGGTCCACACGATGCTGGACGCCCTCCTCCCCCCAAACACCTACTTTCGTTTGAACCCTTACATGAGTGAGGATGTCCCATTGGATGAAAACAGGCAGGACAGGCTGGACTTTATGCTAGCTGAAGGTCGCAACTACCTGGAGCGTAACGAGAATAAGTTAAGGAAAGTGGCTAGTGTTCTCACTCAAGAAAAGGGTGTCGTTCAGAAGCTAGCCGAATGGGCACAACTTAAAGCTGACATGTATGATGGATTTCCCTTTCGCTCCAAACTCTAAAACGCACACTCTAAACCAAACTAGCACAACCACTGACCTTTTCCGTTGACTCTTTAATGTATAACAATGAAAACAGTGCATTAAAATGGAATTAAGTTACATTGTCAAAGTCTGTTGCCTCATATCGAGCACATAAGAAGATTGAATAGGTTCATTAGGTTCATTATTGTCTCTGTTGTGTGTCTTCTTTGAAACAAAAAGCCTTGCAAGCATGAAATGTTAGCGGCAGCACTGACTAGCTACTACTTGCATTTGCTGCTTGTTGTTTGTTGGGATGTACTAATGTCATTTTGATCCATTAATTTGCAATAGTATAGGATAAAATTGCTGTTGTTTTGTGTCTCTCCTCAAGAAAATCTTTAGTCTCTTTTATCTGCACAATAATGCAGGTAGAGTTGACTGAACTAACAGTACTGTAGTTAGTATGAGGTGAGCTGCTAGATGCACAGACTCAAGTGTGTGTAAATAATTTTCAACTAAACTTTTTCATTTTTCATTCAAAGTGAAATTGCTCATAATTATCAACCTTGCAATTTTATGTCAGACCACAAAGGGAACCAACAGCACTGTCTGATGTTTTAAAAAGTTTGCACAGAATGTTTTGAAAGCACTCAATGCAGTTGTATTATTGCTGAAGATGGCTCTTACATTGGTTATTGTGGAAATACTAATGAAATGATCATTGATTTACTACTATGTTTGAATGCCTCAGCTGTTTTTCAGGATACATTTTTATTTGCTTCTGTGTGCACTTGGGAAGAAAATATTTTACATAATTTATTGGTTCTGTTCAGATCGAGTGTATAATATGTAAAATATCATTAATCCTTGAATGTGTTGAGTAAAATTATGACAGTGTTGTAGATTCAATTTTAACAGCTTGATTCCGAAGTACCATTTTCCTAATAACACCTTTAAACTGTATTACCTCGTGGTTATGAAGAGAAATAAATGATTTTAAATCTCAATTTATTTCAATTTCATTTTTTTTTCTCTCAGATAAGATGTTGAAGTATATTAATCTTAGTTGGATTGTATTCCCTCTTAATGAACTATTTTTTTGTTCCTCTTAAAGGGATAGTTCACCCAAAAATGAAACTTCTGTCATCATTTACTCACCCTTATGTTGTTCCAAACCTGTATGAGTTTCTTTCTTCTGTTGAACACAAAGAAGATATTTTGAAGAATGTTGGTAACCAGACAGTTGACGGCAACCATTGACTTCCATAGTAGGAAAAAAATAATGGCTACGTCAACTGTCTGGTTACCAACATTCTTCAAAATATCTTATTTTGTGTTCATTTTTGGGTGAACCATCCCTTTAATATTGATAAAGAGTGCTGATCATTGGGAATCTAACATTTATTTGAGCTGAAAGCTATCTGAAGCTTTATTCCATTTGTAATTAATCTGGCAGTATTTAATTGCTTTTTCCAATTGCAAAATTGATTTCTGTTTGTCAGTTGTTCTACACTGTTGGCACATTAGCTGGTATTTTAGCAGCTTGTCAAGCCTGAATCAAACACACAAATGTTCTTGTATATATTTAAAATTGTAGCCCAATGAGAAATATAAACATTTACAGACTGATAAGCCTCTAAAAATTAGCCACCTTTATACAATAAAGGTCATTGAGGTTGGTTATTTTCTCATCAGACCTCAGTTATGCAGCCTAACCTGAAGTGAGGAATGTGTCTTATCCATGGAAACGTTCAATGATGTGTCAAATCCCACAGGTGAGTGCGAGAAGAGACTATATTTGATGGAAATATGCTCAAATCCGCATTTCAGTGCTACTGGGAGCTGCCGTGTACGTGTGAGACAGCGGACTGCAGTAGAAATGCCTCCTTTATTTAACCGTTTCTAATCTATATTGTATCCAGTCCAGTTTTTTTTTACTGTTACGCAGTCACTGCGGTTTTTGTCTTAATCCATAAACACACAGATGCTAGATGTGTAGCTGAGAAGGTCACTGGTTGCTACCTCCATCGATCGAGGAGCTTTACACTCTAACAACAGATATAGGACCATGTCTGATTCAACTCTTGCATCACCCCCTCCCAGAATCCCCTCAGGAAGGCAATAAAAGCCCAGACTAGAACATTGTGACACCTTCTGCATCACATGTAACTTAGATGTCACTAAAATTATTTCAATTATATACTCAACTGCAATATTATTATTTTCTGTTGCACAAAATAGTACTGAATTTTGTCACGCTCATCTACTTTTCAAATTTGTATGTAAATGTAATTATTATATCTCAGTCCCCCATATATGTAATCTAGAACTGTTCCCTAGCAACCATCTCTTCAGCTCAGAAGATCCAGAATTGAAAATGTTGGACTTCTCATTTCTGTTCTCTACTGTAAGGTTTATGATATTTTCAGAGACTAATGAGAAGTGAACATGGTTGTATCAGCACAAAGAATTGCACTCATGCACTTTTACACCTGTGGTATGGAAATGATTTATACAAGTGTCAGAATTGTTAACTCTGTAACTATGACTCATCCATAGACAGCAATATAATCAACACATTCAAGGTCCAGAAAGGTACTAAAGACATCGGTAAAACAGTCGACGTGACTGCAGTGGTTTAACCTTAATTTTATGAAGTGACGAGAATACTTTTTGTGCACAAAAACAAAACAAAAATAAGAACTTTATTCAACAATATCTTCTCTTCTGTGTCATTCTCATACGTTGTTTATGTCCAGCACTTCCAGGTTCTACGTCAGAACGCCGACTCATTATTGGCCGGCTCCTGCGTCAGCATCACACGCATGTGTCATGCTGGTCACGTGATCAACTTTGGCCAATACTGAGCCGGCATTCGGACGTAAACACGGAAGCCTTCACTGTGCTTACTGTGGGCTTCATAAAATTAAGGTTGAACCACTGCAGTCATGTCGACTGTTTTAACGATGTCTTTAGTACCTTTCCGGACCTTGAAAGTGTTGATTATATTGCTGTCTATGGATGAGTCATATACTGTACTTCTCGGATTTCATCAAAAATATCTTAATTTGTGTTACGAATATGAACGAAGGTCTTACGGGTGTGGAACGACATGAGGTTGAGCATTTTTGGGTGAACTAACCCTTTAAGGTTATAGGGTTTGGGTGTGGTTGGATCTTCTAGCTCCATCGATTAGGTGGATGTCAAGCTCCTCCCATTGGCTCTGCAGTGATCAGCCTCTCAAACATTCCCTTGCTGGAAAAAGAACAGACTGTATAAGCAACTACCGGTTGGCTCTGGTACATACTGTATGAATTATTTCTAGATGGTTTGCAAAGCCATCTGCAAACCAACTTAGGAAGTGGGACGTATAAACAAAACCAGCCTGCGTTACCTCAGAGAGACGTGAGCTACAGTTGTATTGAGAGTGCACTTTAGGTAGCCTATCAGTACAGACTTTCTTGTTTAAAATTGTTTGAAACTGGTTAGACTTTATTTTCCATGTCTTTTATTTTCACTCCCACTACATGCTTGTCTATTTTTTTTATTCTTTAGTTAAGTAAACATACTAGCTACTTCCATATCTATTTGCCATCTGTCGTGTCTTGTAATCCTTAATATGCCTTGTTCCCGATATTACAAATGTGCCATGAGATTCAAGACAAATACGATTTCTTGTACAGTAAGTAGATCTTTTCACGTTTTGAGGAGACGTGGCTGGGTTTCAGACATAATGGCGTTCAGTGGGATGACTAACATGCTCATTTTCACTTGCATTGCCAAACCATGAAGCTATCATAAATCAGATGTCCTGCATTGAGGAAAAAATCATCACAAAGCAACTCTATCCATCTGCACAAACACAAAGTTAAATATGACTTTGACAAAGTAATTTAGATAATTTTGACTGAAAATTGTAGATTTGAGTTGAACAGGTTGTTATCCATGACTGTACACACACACACACACACACACACACACACGTGGAGCCTTTACTGTAAATTTTGATCAATTCAATCTGTCATTAATAAAAGTATGCGTTTCTTTCAAAAACAAACAAACCTTTGTACCATAATTATTTTTACGTTAAGAATATACAGTGTTCTCTGTATTATAGAGTCTAGTAGTGGTGTTTGTGTGTCCTGCGTCTGTCTGCCTGCCTGAAGCTCCTCAGACGCTGATTAGTCTCGTGTCGCTGCAGCTGCGCCTGCACTGAGCGTGCGCGTGACGGCGCTGCGCGTTTGACAGCAGCAGGAGCGCTCGAGGAGAAAGAGAAGCTGCGGTGCGCGCCGACTACACAACACACCAAACGTACATCAATCCCATGAAACCGGACAGGTCGAGGATTCATCGCTGCAATCGGTGAGTTTTACGTTTCATTGTCTTGAATGCAGCTTTATTCTCTCAGAGTTTGTGGCGAGACGATTTTCATAAGGAGAATGCGCAGTAGGTGCAGTATTTGAGTCGATGAGGAGCATCCAGTCGTGCTTCTCCCATGGCAACCGATGATGATGCGGATTTTCACGGCAATATGGCAGGTCTCACAAAGGATGCGTTTCTTTGAAATACCACGAAACTTGAAACTTGAAATACCACTGAACGGCGTTTAAAATTAAGCTTTCATTGTGTGTCGTGTTGTATTGACACGATAAACGGCCCATCATGAAAGTCTATGTTTAATTGAAATCTTGCTCGGTCACCAGCAGGTGTTCCCACCATTCTCAGGCTTCACCCTCATTATGAATTGTTCATAATGGCGCATTTCTAAAATGTAAATATTTGAATTGGGTATTTATTCATTTTCATTTGAGAGCTAGATGGACCTGCTGACTGTCATTGCATGAAGACAAAAAACAGCCGTTTACAGCCAGGATTCACCAGACAACGGGAACAAGGCTCTTTCGTTATTGCATCTTCCTTTCATGTCTTTGTTTCTTTTTAAAAATAATTCCAGGTCTTTTAAATGTTTATACACACTTTCCATTAATAGGGTGCAAATGAGTTTACATCTCGCAATTCTGACTTCTTTTCTCAGAATTGAGAGATATAATTATAATATAATATAATAATAGTTATAATGTCAGAATTGCGAGTTTTAATGTCAGAATTGTGATATAAACTCACAATTGCGAGAAATAAAGTCAGAATTGCGAGTTATAAACAATTGTGAGATATAAACTCTCAATTTAGATTTTTTCGCAATTCTGGCTTTTTCTTGCAATTGTGAGATATAAACTTGCAATTCTGACTTTTTTTCTCTGAAATGCGAGTTTACATCTTGCAATTCTGACTTAATATAATTATAATATAATAGTTATAATGTCAGAATTGTGAGTTATAATGTCAGAATTGTGATATATAAACTCACAATTGCGAGAAATAAAGTCAGAATTGCGAGTTATAAACTCAGAATTGTGAGATATAAACTAGCTATTTAGATTTTTTTCGCAATTCTGATTTTTCTTGCAATTGTGAGATATAAACTCGCAATTCTGACTTCTTTTCTCAGAATTGAGAGATATAATTATAATGTCGTAGTTATAATGTCAGAATTGTGATATATAAACTCACAAATTGCGAGAAATAAAGTCAGAAAAAACCCCACACATGCACAATGCAAAATGCTACACTTTTCTGTCAAGTGAGGAAACGCAGGCCAACTGCATTGGCCAATGTTTTTAATGGGCCTCAGGTGTAAATTAATACTGAATGCATCATTATGCTAAATGTGCCAGAATGTAGTCTGTTTATGAGGTTACAGGCTGTTGTATGTCATAAGTGATTGAATTAGGATTGGTGATAAGATTTAGAGTTATTTTTTATATAAATCTTCAGGACATTGTCTAAATGTGTTTTTTTCACTCATTGCTTTTGACAGTCACACTTCAGGTCACTGTAGTGTTATTTCATTTTGACGTTCACACTGCAAGGAGAAGGAGAATTTGTTGTATGAATGGTTATTGCTTTGCACTAATTCATTGTCATTTTTCATGGATTTTAAATACTCTGATGGCTTCATAGGTGACCTGCAGGCGGTCTAACATCGACACAACTGAATGATGATTAATGAATGAGAAAATATGGGACATTTGCTTTCATGTCCCTAGCAATGGGATATTAGTATGCACGTGTGCATAACAGCTGTTAGTTTGTGTGCTGCAGAGCCACAAGTCCCTTAGTGAGATGAGAATAGTTTCCCATTTAGCATTTCATAGCAATTTTTAATTAGCATTTGTATAGGGCTGTAACGACAGAAATTAGTCTGTGTGAGAGCGTATGCCCGGGTAATACAGTTAAGAGAAAGAGATCAGAGCTGAAGACAGGCACAGAAAGCCATTTGTGGAGCAGTGAACAGGCTCTTTATGTTTAGGAGTGTAAATTTTTATTGTTTTTAAATTGAATTTGATTTATAATTCTTTACTAGCTCTGAAATTCTCAATTTGGTGTGATTTGATTGTTTTGGTGCCTTTGTTGTTGCTCCATCAAATCCATTTGCTCTGGAAGTAGATAGATAAATCTGAAATTGATGGATTTTTACAGATAGGTCAAGAATTGTATTTTATATTCTAATATTCTAATGCCTTTGTCTTTGTCCAGTCGATGAATTATGCTCAGAATCATGCTCCATGAAAGTCCATGAAATTGTATTCTGCACAGAGTCCAGGTGGAACCACATCAAACGCTTTTTTTAGGTTTCTTGGATGGGAATGAATATCAGTGCTGATGAAGCACAACAGGCACCAGGTACGTGCCACCAAGCCAGCTGTGCTTCATCATGGACCTTTGCCTTCTAGCGATGCACTTTTTTACCACCTGGAATGGCATGACTGGACAATAATTCAAAGAGAGGATCACAGGGAAGGAAATAAATAGCTTTTGCTGTGGTTTTGGAGTGTTTGTTTGTGACTCAGTAAGTTCAGATGCTGGATATTTACATAGACACACTGCACCAGCTGCCATTGGCAGGCTAGACATTTGCATGCTCGTAATTGCTCTGCAAATATGCCACATGTACCTTGTGTCCTGATTTTAATGCATTGTAGATTCTGAGCCTGATTTAAGTGCCATTAACTTAGTGTAATTCTATCTTACATACTAGGTGTGGTAGATTGGTGAACAATAGTCTTTGTGACAGGGATTGCCAGTGGAAATGTAACAGGTGTTTTGGTGTAGTATCATACTTTTGCCTCTATTTCCTTTCAGATCAGTCTTGCATAATATAGCATATCATTGGGATTACAGATTTATTCAGTATGGCCACATGTAATATCTCTGTTCACATGCCTGTCTTTACGTGTTATCTTTAAAAAAACATAAGCTGACTTTGAACTATTTTTGCTTCCTCGTGGTTGATAAACGATTAGTAGAGATTAAGGTCAAACATGTCCGAAGATGGACAACATGTTCATGGCATTATGTGATTATGCTTCTCTCTTTCAACCAATCAACTGGTGATTTGTGTTTTTTAAGATGCGGTTACATAAATGAAATTTTGGTGAAATTTTGTGGTTAAATAGTGTAGTAATGTATGAAGTACAGCTCACACAGGGGTTTAAAAATTCTGTTGGTCCAAGTGGCAAATTTGTGTGAACAACTTCGTTGCAAAATCTGACTTGGGAAATCTTTTGCCTTCACATGTCATTCCTGATAATGAGGATTCCTACACTAAAAAAAAAAGATTTTGGATTTACTTTGAAACAATTTTCAATCAGAAATTGCTTGTAAGTTTCACAAATAATTATAAAGAAATGACAAGTAATGCATTGAACTAAACATTAAATTTTGAAGCATTAATATGATTGGATTTGGCTGTGAAATTCACAGAAAATTGGTAAATGGGTCATTGACAAATAAGATTTTTAAAAGTGTAAAAAAAACAATGGAGATATAATTAATGTTGAAGTTTTATTAAGTGTTAACAATGAGATTATGTGGTTTTTATAATCAATTGATACTGCTTTTGTCATTTTTTACAAGATGGACAAAATTTGTCACCAAAAAAGTCAGAATGACACTTTTGGTTATACCGAATGACGATATTTTCAAACAATGCTAACAGGTTAGCTTGCTATCTAGCTAACAAAAGGACAATCAAACATTTTATATTTAGTACAAGTTTTTAAAATATTACAACATTTTCCACATTTTATAGCGGTTGTACCGAATGACCTGATGTTTCGGGACATGCGTATGAGCAAGTGAAAACATGAATTTTTCAAATAG
Organism: Mylopharyngodon piceus; assembly: GCA_039654765.1. NCBI lineage: Eukaryota > Metazoa > Chordata > Actinopteri > Cypriniformes > Xenocyprididae > Mylopharyngodon > Mylopharyngodon piceus. Next base: position 10,434,394 of record CM077454.1, read on the forward strand.
CTAGTTACTTTGCTTCATGACCATGTGGTCCTTTGCAGGTGTCTGAATGATGTCACATCCTGTCACATGATATTGACAGCATGATCCAAAATGGTCCCTTTATATTGGTTACTCCCAATGACATCAATGAAATTAATTTTTTCCGGACATTCTTTCTCATAACAAAGCAATGACTTCTACACATAATTTTAATACCATTTTGCACTATGTTGATATATGATGTTATAAAATCATGCCAGAATAAAAAATATATACATTTATTACATTTTAAGATATTTTAATCACAAATTAAATGGCTGTATTGGCCTTTGGACGGTTAAACTGAATGACCTTTTGACACTTCAAAATCTTTAAAATACCTTTATATCTAGCAAAATATAATTAAAACCTTTTGGATTCAATAAAAGAGATCTAGATTTTCTACCTTACATACTATGGATCTCATATCTTTGTTTTTTATTATTATTAAGGCCTTTGGACAAAAAAAATGACCCGTCACGTCATTGACCCAAATACACAACTATTTGATGGAACCCTATCAGAGCATGAATAATAATTATTAAATATGTTCTCTAGAAGGAATAAGATGTGTTGTGACTGATTTTGCTCTTTCAGAATTGTTGGTCTAACTAAAAAAAGCTGTGATCAGCAATATTACATGTCAGACTGCTTATATAGTGACTCGTTTCTCTTAGTAGAAGTGATTTATTCCATGTGCTGTATGATAAATGTGTGCCATTTTAGTCGATGCAGAAGCTGCATGCTTCTAATTGAATTACATTATAAAGCACTGTAATTTGAGTGGTGAAAACTACAAGTAATATGTGGCATGCGTTTGCCTCCTATATGGAGTACTTATATGTTGTGCTGATTAAAATATAGGCTAAGCTCTTTCAGCTCCATTTGTCTGGCTTGATTTGTGTCGTATGAGCTGAGAAAAACGCAGCACTGCAAAAAAATGCATTGGATAAATGTTTACATTTGGCTTTTATTTATGTATATGTAGGCTATACTATTTTTTTATTTTTCTAAATAAGATGATACATTTTTACATCTTTTTATCAGTTTCAACTGTCATCTCATCTCATGAACATCATTTTAGTTCATTTGTCCACTGACTTCAACACTAACCACAAATACTGTACAAGCTCTTGCAGAGGAGGAAATGTTCTTCGTTTGAGGTTTGCTACAGAGTTCAAATCTAGGACTGTTTATAGTTAAGGAATGTTATCTTTTATGTTTAATCATTATGGAAGCTGATATCGAGGACACAGTGAGTTCAGCGTAAGTGCATTATGGGGTAAAAAGGCATATCTGCTTATATGAATTTATGAATTGCTAGAAAACTGCGACCAGATGAATTGGACAACACTGTCCCTAGCATGTTGAGTAACAGTTGCCCCACTTATATCATGAGGACTGATGTCCTCTCTGCCCCACAATGCAGTGCTTTCTCAGTCCAGTGATTGGATGAAACACTATTCTCTGTGGCTGGCTATGTACTGAAGCCCTGATAATGTCATCTGCTAATTCAGTGACTGAAAGCAGCAGCTGGTTATTTTTCAGGATGAGGTTGGTTAGTGCCATGTCCTCTCCTGCACCAAGAGAGTGTCTCTTTACATAACATAGTTATTGGAAAAAACTATTGAATTGTGGGTCATTTTATCCTGTGATGGTTTTCAGGTCCATTTATGATGAAGTGTATTTTATATACTCGTGTTTCAGTCAGTGGGCACACGCTCTCACCCCTGCTAAAGAAGAAAATGATCATTTATGATAACCTCCTCTTATTTTCCCATGGGTCTCAGTGTCTGTACCCGTCGGCAATTAAATTATGCCTCGGTAACTGAATTCTTCATGACAGTTCAAGATGTAATTCTTTGGTTTTATAGTAATCATTAGGAGTGGAAATCTGAATATTATGTTGATATCTGTGTCGCCACCTGATAATATGATTTTTTATTTTTGTGTGTGTATACCACCAAGGCTGAAATATATATATAGGTATATTGCAGACGTGGTGAGCATCAGCGACTTTGTTCAAAAACATTTAAAAAATCGTAATTATTCCAAAAGTTTGACTAATGTAACTATAAATGTAACTATATAATATGAATATTTCAGAGATATAGTTGTCATATCAACTTCAGTAAGAAGTAACAAACCTTTTCAGACACTGGTTCTTTGTGTTTTAGCATCAACATATCAGTGTCATCTCAAGAACGTATGTTTAGTTGCAAAACGTCTAACGTCCGACCAACATAACCACGGAGAAATGTGAAATATTTAAATTGGCGTTGAATCATTGTGTTTTAACCCTGCTGATTTATGGGTATTTGAGAGTTGTGGTCTGTGGCCTGCTTGCTGCTTTGGAGAGATGTGTGTTGACTTTATGACTTGGTGTAAATAACTTAGAGGTCATGGCGCCCACAAGCCCTGTGAAATTTTGCTCCTGCGGGACAGGTTTCTGTTCTTGTCCTCCTAGCCTCCTTCTTGAACCCTGTATCCTCCCTTGTTCCAAAACACACTCCAAACACTCCTGTATGCTTTGATGGGGGTTTAATGTTGATCTAATGTGAGTCACAAGCATGTTTTTGCCTTTTTAAAAGTTTTCCTAAAAGCTTTGGCAGCTGGCTTCTGTCTGTGAATCACAATGGAGGCCTAAAATAATCCAACTTCCTGCTTTAAAGACCTCAAACTCCCCTGTGCACCCGAGACTCACTGCAGACAGACTTCTGTAGACTTTAATGATGTTTTGAGCTTCATATCTGAGTCCCTTGTCAACTGTGAAAAGTCATTGACATGAGTTATATCAAATGAAGGAGTAGATTATTTTCTGCCAGTTATGTAAGCGCACTGATATTAGGAGTTCTGGAAATATGGTTAGATTAAATTTAACAAAATAAGCCATCTTTGGCTTTTTCAGTGGTGCAATGCTAAAGTGTATTCTTTTGTATCTTCTGGTTTTGCCCCACTTTTATTGCAGGAAACCAAACCACCAACAATAACTAAGAACATTCAAGTAGTTTAACTTACTGGCATCATGTGTCTGATATTGTCAGATACTGCCTTGTTTTTTGAGGATTCAGAATCCGAGATGAATATATTCTTAATTATTTCTGATCATGTCTACCATTATGCAGATTTGTCTGTAAAAATGAAGATCCTTATGTTTATAACTTGTACAACTTTACTTACTTAAATCACTCTTAGCAGACTTCATTATCATGTCTGTCCCCATTCGCATTCACACCCTCTGAAATTGATACAGAGACCTTAAACTGAGCTTTTTTCCCCCTCTCTCTGTTTCTCGTTTCCTCTTTAACTCTTAAAATCAGTTTAGGGAAAGCCCGACATATTTTTTAGCATTCATTTCTAAAAATATGCTACTGGAGTCATGTGCCTCTCTTTATCTTTTCTTTTAAAGATGAAACAAATGTGTGACAATTACATTATTTGTCACTTTGCTTTGTTAAACCTATAAAAATAGAATTTTTAAAGCTGACATTAATATATATTTTTTAATTAATAAAGGGTTAATTGATCCTAACTGTTGGGACTGTGAGTGTACAGTTAAACACGCTGCTTTTAAAAATGAAGTTTCTGTAAACTATACTAAACTGCTTTTTATTTTATGTCCCCAAATTAATTGCAGTTTATAGTCTATAAATAATGGCAGTTCTTGTGTAAATTGTGTTTTATGAGCTCCTTGTTAGTTCCACTGAATCCAGATTGACAGGGTCTGGCGGGTGTTCAGTCTGACTGAAGAACAGAATGAACGTTTGAATAGAGCGGTGAAAGACTGGAGGCTTGCTGGGAGAAAGAGAGGCTTGAATTGACTGAACTCACCACTGTGCGGGCGATCAATGCAGTACATTGATTATATTGAATAACAGTGTCACTCCTGACATATGATTTATGAGGTATAAATATCGAAAACACTCAGGCATGTGGGCCCTCCTACGTACAGTATGACTAACTTTTTCATTTGACTCCAGACTGTAACAACTCTTTGGCTTTTATGTTTTTGTTCAGACAGTATGGTTAATAGGGCTCAAATATGTTTGTGAGCAACTTTTGAAGCATACAAATCTTTATGAATCCTCTAAAATTTTGTTTTATATGGTTATTTGGCAACTTACGGAGCTCCTGAAGGGACATGATGGTGGAAAAAAAAATATGAGATGGGAGGTATAATAAGTCGATGCTTTTGAGTTTTCTCGCAAATGTTTTACGTTCCCCTGAGAAATGTTGCGTTCTTCCACTAAATGTTTTGTGTTCACCCGAGAAACTTTGCGTTCTGTCTCTAAATGTTTTGCGGTCCCCCGAGAAATGTTGCGTTCTCTTGCTAAATGTTTTGCGTTCCCTGAGAAACTTTGCGTTCTCTCGCTAAATGTTTTGCGTTCCCCGAGAAACTTTGCAAGCTCTTGCTAAATGTTTTGCATTCCCCTGAGAAACTTTGCGTTCTCTCACTAAATGTTTTGCGTTCCCCCGAGAAACTTTGCGTTCTCTCGCTAAATGTTTTGCGTTCTCACACTAAATGTTTTGCGTTCCCCTGAGAAACTTTGCGTATTTGAAGATATTTTTGAAAAATACAATTAATTACAGGGCTGTAGAGAACAGTGCACTATTGCAGACTTATATACTGAGGTTTTAATTACATTATTTTAATATAGTCAGTCGTAAATTAAAGTGGGCCGGTCTAAGGCATGAAACTCCAGGGCTGAAAATGAGTCCCACGTTGGCCCTGATTAGAATAGACCTCAGTGCTCAGATTTGAGCATCACAAATCAATATAGCAAAATGGCAAAGTGCAAGACATTATAATGCCACAACAAAGGATTCTGGTCTTTACCATGCTGCTTGGTTTAAAAAAAAAAAAATGTTAATGTCAACCAGCAGACAAATAGCTATTTAGTCATTGTTTTAGGCTACTGTTATTGCAGTCTTTTTAAAATGTTCCCAGTATTATAATATTGGTTATCATTTCAGTTAACAGCTATAACAGCAAATCTTGATAGATATTAAAAAGCTGCATTCAGGTTTGGCTCCACTCTTGTATAAATTTACACTTTTCATGAACCATTACATTCCCAACAGATCAAATCAAGCTTGCCCTATTTTTTTTCCTAATTAAATATTCTGTTTCACTTGGATTCACTTATATTGTGAATGCTATTTTATAACATTAAACATTAACATTAAAGTAGTTTTTCTGTTGCTGTTTTTCTGTTCGTATAGAGCCAGTTTCATGGCTTGAAGGAGAGTTTAAACAAGTTTTGTCAAGCTGATGCATCATTGGGGTATATTTTCCACAGAGCTCAGATTATGATTTTTTTTTAATTGATGCTATTAAGGTAAAGGGACAGAGAGTGATATAAAAAGACTCTGGATGATAATAAGGCTGTTTAACGCCAGTGGCATAAACACTGAATAATTTATCACAGTTTAGTCTACTAATTTTGTCTAGCAGCTACATATTCTTTTAAATTCATTAGTCAGGTACAGTATGTGCTAGAACAGGCAACTAGTTTGTAATTTGCATCCTAAAGCTCTGAAGTTCCTGAATTAAGTCTTTGGCTTGGTCTGGCTCTCAGTTTGAATAGCACTTCACTTCCTACTTCACATGCCAAGCTTGTAATCTGTTATGCATACGACCTTCAAGGGCTCTAGACCATCAGAGCAGAAGTCAGCAGTTGACTGTTTGTTTATTGTTTTTTGTTTGTTTGTTTGTTTTTTTACAAAGAAAGACTAGTTTCTGTCTGTCGTTGAAATACGGTGAAGCAGTAGTTTGATGTAATTTCTGTCCGTAGAGAGGGTAAGTGTGATAAAGTACTACTTTTGTTACCATTTTCATTCACTTTTAGGTTTTTGTAACATTTTATTCTCAATTTATTTCCATGGAAGTCTGTTTCAGTCTTAGTTAAAAAAAACATAATATTTTATTTGTAATTTTGAGAATGTAAGAAATACTTTTTAGTCACAATTGCTGACTATTATGAGAAATGAAGTAGAAATTGTGAGATATGTATATAGGTACAGTTATGAGAAATAAAGTCACAATTGTGACATAATGTTGCAGCTGCAGTAAATAAAATCACAATTACTTTTCTCATTAGCAAAAACAGGCTTTTCTAGCTTCTGAGTATGGAAACATGAAAAGGGTTTGTTTTAAGTTAATTTTTTTAATGTTTTTTTTTCCTTTATCATAAAGGTTTTTTACACCAACTTGCTGTTTTCAGGATGCATGTTAACCATTTAAAAAGATAAAGGTAATTCAGTATTCATAGTTAGAAGGAAAAGTTGTATATTTATCTGGCTCTTGCATCTGTGTCCATGAAATGTCAGGGCTGCTCCACAATACACTGCACTGCACTTGATTTATAACACTGTCCACATGACAAACGTGAATTTGAATGCAGGTCACTCATGGTTTAATAAAACCACTTTGTATAATGGAAATCAAGACTCGGATTCATTTTGCATGTGCGTTCTGAGTGTCAGTCGCTGCCAGAGGCGTCAGATTCACAGACGTGCACAGGGAAATGACATTGCTGCCTACTCAAGCCTGACTGGACACAAATAAGGCCAAATGGGGCTCTAATATGCTGCTCTGTTGTGGACAATCGCTTTTGTCATTTTGTCAGGTAGAGGCCAAATATAGCTGACTGTTTTTTTGTTTTTTATGTGCAAACCTTCTGGATATAGAGGTGTTTATTTTGATAGCGCCAATGCTGTGACCTTCTAAGATGATAAAATGTGTTTGTCTGCTGAACACACATTGTTTCAACTAATTTTTCTTGGACATATTGTCATTTTATTCAATTATCTGGAAGGTAGCAGTGTGATCCTGCATTAATGGGGTTCTGCTGTGTGAATAATATTATTCTGGACCTCCACATTCTCACAGTCACAGTATGGAGTCAAGGTATTTCCTTAATTTATTGTCAGTTGTCAACCTTGAAAAATCTCTTATTGGGAATGTCGCTGCAGGACTTTGAGCTGAATTAGGGTACTTTTTCACATTTAACATTGTAACATTTTCAGAATTAGGGTACTTACATGCTAGAGTTATTTCATGATGGATAGTAATGTATAAGATCTGTTTTGTGCCAGGTCCGTTTGAAATCAGGTGGGAATATGGTGAATTGTATTTCCAAAAGCACAACTGTACTGTATGTGCGTTTTCATCTGGAAAATGTAGGCAAATTGTGAGTGTTTGCTCTTCTGAAATACATCTCACTGTTTATTTTCGAATGTTAAAATGACGTTAAGATGAGGTTTTCGCAACGTTTGAATGTATGTAAATCCACAGTAGTATAAAAGAATTTATTTATATTATTTTATTGTATTATGTTTTTATGTATTCTGAAAGAGACAGTGGTAAAATATAAACTTTAGTGGTTATTTTAATTTTATTAATAACATAATTTTTTTTGTGTGTGTTATTGTATTATTATATTATTGTCTATTCTGAAAGGGACAGTGTTAGTAAGCTTTAGTCGTTATTTTTAATTTATTTTTTAAATTAAAATAAATAATTTATTTATATTTTTTAATTATATTGTGTCTTATTCTGAAAGGAATAACAGTCAAATATAAACTAGTGGTTATTTTATTAATAAAAAAAATGATGTGCATTTTATTATACTATTTTATTAATTATTCAGAAAGGGACAGTGTTCAAATATAAACTTAGTGGTTATTTTATTTTATTTTATTAATAATTTTTATTTTATTTTATTATTTATTTTGTGTCCTGAAAGGGACATCAGTCAAATAAAAACATTAGTGGTCATTACAAAATATATTTGACCACTGATTGTTCAATCAGAATCAGTTATTTCAGAGAGCCATGCAATAATTTCTATTATTGGCTGTTGGCTATCAAACTAAAAAACATGAAATTAGAATCAAGAATGTCACTTTGGATGCTCAGTGAGCAGAGATATGTTCAAATTCTTCTCTCGGCTGACATCTTTTTTTGACTTTGCTACTGTTCAGTCTGCAGCCCACGGGGCGAGAGTGTCCGGTGTGATTCACGAGCCTCAGGGAGTTGCTCTGAGTAGATTTCTCAATCAGCTGAGTTACTGGCTTAAGGAGAAATCTGTTCCCTCCAGTGTGGCTAATAATAGCTGTCACACAAGCCTTTCCTGACCCTCTCCTCTCTCATCCATCAGATGTATAGCTCCTCACAGAGTGAAATACGGCCCCGTAGTTCCCCATCTCTCCCGCTTTCTTTTTTTATTACCACCAGCTTGTTGTGTTTTCTTTTGAAGAATACGTTTCTCATTAGCTTTCTCTCGGCTGACTCTCCCTCTGTGTCTGCTTCTTTGCTTAAGTTTGTTCTTTCTGTGCTCGCTCATTGTATGTTACACAAGATTAGTTTCTCTCCAGAGTGCCGGCTTAATGTCTGGTGGGTCAGGGTCGTCGTGGTGGCCCCGTCGTCGCCTGGCCTCGTTGCCGCGGTGGGTCTCCATGGTGATGATGTTGTGTGATCGGCGTGGCTTGTAAGGGAGCTTGAAAGAGAGACCGAGTTATGTGGCCGTTCTGAGATAAGAGCTGATTTCTGCCGTCATTGTTCACTGCGTGTTTTATAAACCCAAGGGTTATCTAGATTACAGAACAAATAAAGATCAGCGTGGTAATGAGCGTTTTGTGTGGAAAATATTGCCAATACATGCTGACCTTATCAGAGAGGGCTGAATGCTGTTTTATTGACTGTTTTTCTGAGAACTGTGGCCTTTATATAAACAGGTAGATCAATAAAATAGAAGGCACATAAGTCAACAGCGGGTAAAATTAATTCAGAGAGCTTTCATACACAGTTCACCTGAATAAGCGGTTAAAATGGAAGACATCTGGCTTTAAAAAGTGGTAAAAATCATTTTAATACTGTGGCTGAAAATTTATAAATAGCCATTATGAAATCTCTATACTATTTTGTCTAAATATAAATAAAAAAATATAAGAAAATAGAAATTAAAAAACAATTAACATATAATTATTTTACTTGTAAAAAAAAAAAAAAAAAAAAAAAAAAAAATATATATATATATATATATATATTTGTAATGTAATGTACTTAATTTTTAATATACAGTATATGCATTTATATATATATATATATATATATATATACACACATACACACACACACACACATATATACATGAAAAATCAGTATTTAAAAAAAATAAAATAAAATAAATAAATAAAAAAGCAGCACCACTGCTTTTATTGCATATAGATGATTCCAATAGACTTTCAAGAACTATACGACCATGTGTGGAACCCTACAGCCGGTCCATCTCTCTCTTGGCATGTGGCCTTTGCTCAAACCACATCATTAACATAAAAATCAAATAACATTGTCTTATTGCACTATGTGGCCTCTCCAGGGGGCATCATGCCAACAGTTCTAGTTCACTTCCTCCATCTCTCTTTTGTTTCTCTGTTTTTGTTTCTTATAATGCCAATGCAATGCTTATATACATGGCTGTCAAAAATAATGTGTTAACACGTAATTAATTTTTTTTTAGTTTAACGTGTTAAAAATATTTAACGCAATTAACGCAGCATCTGTTTTTTCCTGCCATCTTTTGGTTATTGTTATATTATATGATGACGCTATCATTCATTCAAGTGCTATTAAACCATTCAAGTGTGAAAAGATGCAAAAAAACAAACAAAAAACATAAAAAAACAAACAAAAAACAATTCAAATCTGTACTTGGGCACTGTCTGTGAAGTGGCTCTCTGTAAATAAACACCTGAAATGCACGTACAGAATGCGCTTCCAGACAGCACACCAGCAAAAGAGTTCTCTTTTCTGCTTGAACGGACAAAAACATGAAAAATTATGTCAAAATGCCAAAATAGCATGTGTGTCAGATCCACGCCATGTGCTTTAGATCTTAAAGTGACAGCAGCCTAATAATAAACCTGCTGCTGTCTCTGTCATTAATGTCAATCAATAAAAGACAAAGAGAATATCACTAACTGCACTGAATCACTATTGCTTTAATAAGGATTAATCTGTATTCAATTTGCAGTGCAAATGAATGTAGTGAATACTGTGCAGTGTTTATTAACTGCACAGATACAGAAATTCAACTTCTGCATAATTACCTGCTAGACCTACCTGAAAAAGGTTACATGGGTTAAAAAACAATGAAAACAATAACTTTTTTTAATTAATGGATAAAATTGAGACAAAATCTCTCTCTCTCTCTCTCTCTCTCTCTCTCTATATATATATATATATATACACGCACACAGTATATTAGTATTATATAAATTATATTTTTAATATAAAATATAAAATGTATTATAAAAATAAATAAATCAAATACATGGTCCTACACAAGATCAAGTGGATTATGAACTTGAAAAGCTAAAAAGAAAAGCAGGTCTTTTGTTTCTTTTCTAGTCCTTTTGGGAGTCTGGTGGGAATTATGTCCGTGTATTGTATGCTAGTGTGGATAACTGTGTCCTCAGAGCTGAAGTGGAAATGACAAAGTTCAGTGGCGACTCGTCTCTGTGCTGAAAGCCCAGCTGGTGTGTGCTAAATCTGCTGTGTGAAAAGGCCTCTCCGTGCCCTTTTGTGCAGCTCTCCAGCACTCAGTCTATTCGGCCATTTGTGTGTGTGTGTGTGTGTGTGTGTGTGTGAGGGACCCCAGTCTGACGGATGTTAACACTCAGACTGGGTAAATTAAAACTGAGAGCTGGGGAAAGTAATCAGAGCTTTTCTCTCTCTTCATATTTACTCTAGACTGCATCTACATGTCCTCACTCATATGAAACTTTAAATGCCAAAGTATGGCAAAATGGACTCTTCATTATTGGATAAGATAGCTTACTTTTAGGTTACTGAGATATAATTGTTCATGGTAGAAAAAATATACAATACAGAGAGGTACAGGTGTGTACTGTCTTGTGTTTGTCATTTTAGTTTACATCTTTTAATCTTTTCAGAGCCAATGATTTTTAAAAATACATTCAGTTTAAAAAAACAATTTTTTACTTTAAATTCTAATTGTATGAGCTTTATTTAATTGCTTATGCTTCCACACACACACACACACACACACACACACACACACACACACACACACACACACACACACACACACACACACACACACACACACACACACACACACACACACACAAACACACACTTATGACCGCATATCAAGTTGCTACGTTGCTTGGCAACCACTATCAGCCTACAGTTAGTCTAATGAACTATATTTCATGGTGGCAGAATTGTAATTGTTTATTATAATTATTTTTTAAAATCTTATTGCTGTTGCTTTTCATCATGACTAAGATTTCCCCTTTTTGATGATAAGATGTTACTGTATCTGTAGGCATTATTGATTTTTTTTCTCAGAGAATTTTTTTTGGTCTTCATTTTTTAACCCCAGAATATGATGTCTATTATTTTTTGTTCCAAAGTGGATATTGTTCTGAAACTGGCAGGAAGAATATGGTCAAAAGAAATATTTGACCATTGCAGCAAAGTTTACTGCTAATAATTTAATATCAAAATTAATTGGACTCCAATTTACTTTCTTAGTACATTTTCCTTGTCATATATTGTGCACAATTTATCAGTGCACACTATTTTAAATGAAAAAAGCCTCAAAATGTTATTTAATCAAAACTTTCTCTGAAATGATTTTTAATTATGGTTTGCAATTCCTGATGGGTAAAATAAAGCCCCGCCGTACAATTTTGCTCTTCGAATATGTGTTGCTTGAAAATATGTCACATTACGGAAGCAGTATGGGTTGCGAATGAGAATCATGTTGACTTCATGTAAACCGATGTTCTGAACCTTTAAAATAGCCATTATATGAGTCATTATGTCAACTTTGAAGACTGTTTCATGTGCTCAGAGGGCTGTAAAGTCATCTCTAGCTATATTAGGATGAATGTCTTGGTTGCCATTGGGCGCCGCCTTTGTAATATGACTTTTATTTTAGACAATAAAGTCTAAATGTGTTTATCTTATCCCAGTATTAAGATTGGTTTTCTGTTAGTTCAGAAAAGCTGATCTGAAATCAGTGCTGAATCTTTCTCTGCAGGCTCCTCAGTCAATGATTGAGGCTTTTGTCAGTTAAGTGTTGAAGCTCTGCACAGCTTTTGTATTTGACAGTCATTTCACACTCTTAGGGGTTAATTGGGATCTTCAGCACATCTGCGATTCTGTTCTTTTAAAAGGAAATGTTCAAGCAAACACTTGACAGAACAAACAGACCTACCAAATGAGCCTGACTTGCATTGAGACCTCTTTAAATGTACAAATATCACTTTACCTGCACTATATATCTTTTTCTCTGTATCTTTCTTTCTCTGCCTCTCTTTTTTCCCCCTCTCCATCCCTCAGTCCCTACGGATGCTTTTGGTTTGCTCCAGGAAATGCGTTAACCCCCTTTGTACGGTGACAAAGGGGTGTGTTAATCTCACCGAGTTAGGAGGCAGGCACATGGGGGTGGATGCCAGGGAGAGTCGAGCGACCGCATGTGTGTGTGTGTGTGTGAGAGAGAGAGAGAGGCAGATGCCTGTCAGAGCACTCACCGGCCACACACATGCTACACGAGCCTCAGAGAATGGTTAGAGAGATACACACTTGATACACACCGTAACCAGGAAAGGACTGCTGTTCACTCAGTATCAAGGTAATAGTGCCCTGGCTGTTAAAAATAATGTTTTTTTTTTGGTTTACTTGACCCTTTGTTTAGTTTGTTGTTTAGTTTATTCTCAGTGATTTGATCATGAGTTTTTTTATGGTATTTATTAGGGTAACATTTGAGTTTCTCACACCCTGTGGGTGAAAGTTACACCTTCAGGGTGAACTATTTCCTTTCACCTCTTCGACTCAGGTTCTGTGACTACAGTCATTAGAACAAACAGCATTTTGTCCATTGCATGGTACACACCTGGTATCACGTTTCCTGTGAAAACCAGTCAGATTTGTCTGCGTGTGTGCTGATTTGTTTATTCTGGAGTCATAGTGTGTGCTGATGTCAGTATGTGACAAAATGGATGGATATCTAAAATGGATGGATAAAGAAATGGATGGATGGATGGATGAAACAAAAACAGTATGGATGGGTGGATGGATGGATGAAACCAAAAATAGGATGGATGGGTGGGTGGATGGATTGATGAAAAAAGAAATGAATGTGTAAATGGATATATGGGTGGATAGATGGATGGATGGAACAAGAAATGGATAGGTAGATGGATAAATGGATGGATGGATGAAAAAAGGAATGATGGATGATAAATGGTTGGATGCAAAAATGAATGGATGGACAAATGAATGGATGGGAAATGGATGAATAGATGGATGGATGAAAAGACATGAATGGATGTTTGAAAAAAGAAATAGATGGATGAAAAAAGAATTGGATGGATGGGTGGATGATAGATGGAAAAAATGGATGTGTAAATGGATGGATGGATGAAAAAGAAACTGATATATGGGTGGATAGGTAGATGGATAAATGGATGGATGGATGAAACAAGAAATGGATAGGTAGATGGATGGATGGATGGATGAAACAAGAAATGGATAGGTAGATTGATAAATGGATGGATGGATGGATGAAAAAAGGAATGGATGGATGATAAATTGTTGGATGGATAAATAAATGTATGGATAAATGAATGGATAGGAAATGGATAAATGGATGGATGAAAAAAGAAATGAATGGATGTTTGAAAAAGAAATGGATGAAAAAAGTATTGGATGGATGGATGAAACAAAAATCGGATGGATGGGTGGATGGATAGATGAAAAAAAAGATATGGATGGATGAAAAAGAAATGTATACATTGGTGAACAGGTAGATGGATAAATGGATGGAAGGATGAAAAAAGGAATGAATGCATGATAAATGGTTGAATGGAAAAATGAATGGATGGATAAATGAATGGATGGGATATGGATGAATAGATGGATGGATGAAAAAAATAATGAATGGATGTTTGAAAAAAGAAATAGATGGATGAAAAAAGAATTGGATGGATGGATGAATGAAACAAAAAATCAGATGGATGGGTGGATGGATAGATGGAAAAAAGAAATGGATTGATGGATGGATGGATGGATCGATGGATGGATGAAACAAGAAATGGATATATGTATGGATAGGTAGATGGATGGATGGATGAATGTATGGATAAATGAATGGATGGGAAATGGGTGAGTAGATGGATAGATAAAAAAATAAATAAATGGATGTTTGAAAAAAGAAATAGTTGGATGGAAAAAAAGAATTGGATGGATGGATGGATGGATGAAAAAGGAAATGGATGGATGATGGATGGATGTAAAAAGAAAAGACAGATGCAGATAATGGTGATACATTTTTAGATCTGTCTCTCAGTCTCTAGATATTGCATTCTCTCAGAACCCCCTTCATCCCTCTCTCTCTCTCTCTCTCTCTCTCTCTCTCTCTCTCTCTCTCTTGCCCCATCGTGCCGGCATGCGGCCCGTCTCCATGACAACACCTCAGGTCAGCTCTGAGAGGTGGGAGGTAGTTAGTGTGAATTTTTTGTTGTTGTTTTATTGCCTGTTTCTCTCTCCCTCTTTCTGGTCTCTGTGAGACAGCAGCTGTGTATGACAGCTTCACTAGAGGCTGAAGGTTTCCTCAGTTTGCTTTAAATTCGAGAAAACAATGCAGTAACGCGACGCGGCTCTCCCTCACAGCGTCTTTGTGGTCCAAAAGATGGAGGGGGGAAGCTGTGTCAGCGGCCGTGTTTCTGTTAATGTGAAATGAATGCGTGCGTCTCGAGGGAGAACGCTAATATATGCACGACCATGAACCAGCACGTGTGATGTAGAGGTGCCTAGGGGGTGCCGTTGAAAGCAGGTCCCCGTCACTCTTTCTGCTGATCTACGGCATGGCTTTGTGTTTGCACAGAGGCAATAATGTTTAGAAATCCCAGTGGGGCATGAAATAACACTTTTTTTAATTCACTTTTTGGTGCGTCTGTGATCTAGCAAGTCTTTTGTCCTTTAGTCATAATGTCCTTCAGTTGTTTGACACATTCCTCAGTCATTTCCTTTGTCATTTCAGAGTTCTTCTTGTAACAGTGGCATTGTTTTTTACAGTGTCCACACCATTCTGAGCTGCTGACATCTTGTTGGAACGAGAGGATCCGCTCTTTCTTACAGTCTAAACGGGTAAGATGTGGCTCACTGCATTCTTTTTTCCTTTGTATGCGATTTTCACTGACTTTTTGATGTAGTGATTGTAATTCAGTGGCTGTTTCTTTTCAGACAGAGAGAGGAACAGAGTAGAGACATGAAAAGGAAAAAAGATGAAAAAGAATGATTGATAAGTTTGGATTTATGACATATATCCCTCCTCATTTCACCATGAGAACTAAAAACTGGTACTGAAACCGAAAGAAATTAGCATATTTTGGCTGCTTACACACGCTGCTGTGCTGACAGATTGTTACCATGTTGAAAGCTGTGAAATATGCCTGATCTCTCTCATACTCCGTGTTTGGGTTGTTTGTACAGTTGTGTTCTTGATCTTTGGTCATTTAGTATGTTTATTCTACACTAAAATAGATTTTGTATATAAATTATTTAAAGTGATAGTTCACCCAAAAATGAAACAATCATGTTGATCCATAAAATGAGAAATTTTGAAGAATGTGCTGGCCACTGTTTTCCTTCAATAACAAGACTGGGCACTGGCTCTTTAAAAGCTTTAAAAGGACCCAAAAGAATAATAAGTATCATAAAAATAGACTTCTGAATTCATACTGTATGATAACTTGAACCACTGTAACTAAATCATTAGGTTAGTTGAACTAAGGAACTGAATCATTCGTGAGCAAATCATTCAGACGAGTTTTGAAGTGGATTGAAAAGACCTGAAAAGAACTTTGTTTGTGAATCGGGCATCACTACTTCTTGCCAAGCTAGCATGGATGCCAAGTCAATATAAATTTCGATCTGTTCCTCTCAACACATGCAGTCATATGGATTACTTTTATAATAATTTATGGTGTTTTCTGCTTTTGGGTCATTTTGTGAAATTTGTGTCAGGATTCTTCAAAATGTCTCAATCTGCATTCCACAGAAGAAAGTAAGCCAGTGGATTTGGTTTGGGGCAACTTTTTGTGTGTGTGTGAACTATTTTTAACTTTCATTTTGAGGGATCTGAAACCAAAATAATAAATAAATTCAGATGCAAGGTAGTAGCTAAAAGTGTGAAGTATACAAAAACACATAGTACTATCCAGTGTATACATTGTAGGGAAAAAAAAACTTGAAAGTGCTGATCAGTTATTGTGCTGAACCTGCAGCTGAAGCTGCATATACTGCCTCTGTCATCTAAAGTGTTCGATTCGGCCTCTGAGGGCACAAACCGGGCTGTCAGCAGTGTTAGGCAACAAGTGAGACACTTCCTACAAAAAAAGCCAATGGATCAGTAAAGCCTTATATAATCTAATCTGATTTAATTCAGGGAAATATGATGAATCTGTAGAATAAATAATGACAAATCTGTAGAAACCAAAGATGAGGACATCTTTACCTCAGTGTAATTTGCAAACTTTTACATGCCACATTTTGATTGAGAATGTTGTTGAGATTATCCAGAATCCTTCATATTCCTGCCATGACTAATGTATTAAAAACACACTGCATACTTGACTTCTTGCTGTAGGAATGCAGTTGATAGTGGTTCAAAGGAGTGGCATGCGATTAAATAAATGTTTTACATGCTCCAGACACTGATACTATGATTTAAACTGTGTTTTAAAGATTTAACTTGAAATGAATGAACTTGAACATGATTTTTCCCTAATGATGATCCCTGCTGTGCTTAGACATTACTAAGAGCGTCTGGCCCCGTTAGAGCAGATATACAGACGGTGTTCTCTAGAGCTCAGCTGTGTTTAGTAGAAAAGAGCAGATAGAAACAGACAGTGATCTCGTGGCATGAGCATGATGCTGCAGGGCAGTTGTTTTTATGATGTATAATGCTGTCAACATTTGTTTGTTTGTGTGGACTGAGATACATTTTGTGATATATTTGGCATGGTGATTTTTCAGTCTGACTTAAAATAATAGTTGACCCAAAAATAAAAATTCTGTCATTGTTTACTCACCCTCATATCATTTGAAACCTGAATGATTTACAGTACTTTCTTCATTGGAACAGAAAAGCAGAATGTGCATGCTGCTCTTTTCCATTAAAGTGAATGGTGACCATGGCAAGCAAGCCAGATTTTCAGTGAATAACTACCTCAAGCATCATAAAAGCAGTCAACTTGTGCACTACATTCCAGGTATTTTTTAATTATTTATTTATTTTTTGTTGAACTATCCCTTTAATATTTGCCTGCGATGCAGATTTGAACTCTGGCTTTATAACTGCAGCTAAATGTATTGCCTGAGAATTCTGTTCCTGCTCCACAAAAGGATTAGATGACATGACAAGTATTACATCATAGAGCATTTTGAACTGTGTAATGGCAGTGATATCGGCACATACTGTAAAATCTCCTGTTCACCCACATACAGCATGTGGACAGATGACCACAGTTTATCTGAGCGCCGAACAGATGGAACAGAGAGAGCAGTGTGCCAACCCATCCTTGCCTTCTGTATTCTCTAAAATAAACTGTGAAAAGAGAAATAATAGAAAATGGCATAGAAATAGAATAGTGAATGAATGAATGAATGAATTAATAAATTTTAATAATAAATGTATTATTTAAAAATAAAGTATGAAAAACAAAAAAAGAATTGGTACTAAACTGGTAACATATTTTAAAACAAATGAATTAATAACATCCGGTTCTCTGTCATTTCCTCCAGTATTCTGAAATAGAATAGTAAATATATCTAATAATCTGTCCTAGTTATGCATTCTATTGAATAACTTAGCATTTATTTATTATCTGTACAATTAATTAATGTATTTAAATTAAGGTATGATTTATCATAAACAAAGACAGAAATTATACTATTTTGTAGGTGTGTCCATGTATTGGTCCCGAACCTTCACTGTACGGACGTCACGGTTCAGTGCATACAGTCAGACGATGAATACACTCAGTCACAGGTGATCCACACTCCAATCCAGAAGGGGGCGTGCGCGGTGATACAACATTGTTTGCTAACCGCCACAACAGGAAAAAGCGCAAAAGAAGAATAACAGACGATCTACGCAAAGATATATTTACGATCTCTCAACCAGTTTTAACCGCGAAAAGACATCAATAAAACAGGTTGAGAATAATATCTCACGTAGCATTACATTTACCTCAGGCAAGTCATTCAGTGTCCGCAGCATGTTAGTTCACTAGAGGAATGAAATATAGAGGGGAGCATTTCACTAAATATATGCACTATATTAGCTTAATACATTAATTATATGCACCTATAATGTCTTAATTATTTAATATATGTTTAAATATATTTGTCATGAAAACAAGTTATGACAGGCACTGTGTAAATGATTATATTTCAAAAATGAATTGGAGCAGAAAAATACCCTTTGCTGGGAGTTTGATTGACAGGCGATCTAACCAATTATAACGCCGAATCCACTGTTTTGTCTGACAAAGCAGTCAGGGGAGTTAGTAGATTAACGTCGGTGGACTTGAACTTGAAAAATGGTGTGTACTGATGTTTTTCCGCGGTTGAAACAGCATTCCTTCTAATGTTCATCCTGTGTATTTGATGCTATAAATTAACTAGTAGGAAAAGATGATTAGTTCACGAGCCGCTTAAACTAAGGCACTACAGCATCTGTCATGACACATTAAAAAGCCACAAAACGGTATTTATTGTTTAAATTTCTTTAAATATTACAAAATTTGAGACTTTCATATCAAAAGTAACCTGCTCTGTCTTATCTGTCAGTTACTTTCAAGTAACAGTACTTTACTAGTTACTTGAAAAAAGTAATCTGATTACATAACTCAAGTTACTTTTAATGCATTACCCCCCAAAAAACCACCATAGCAAAAATTATTCACATTCAAACCATGCTGGAACTCTAGAAATGCTTCTTTCACTGCTTTGACCTCTTGTCATCTTTCTAGAGTCATCATGTCTGGTCATCGAGACACCCCTCACCCTCACTGTGTTTCTCCAGAATACAAATAAGTCTGGTTTACAGTATTGTGGCCTCTCTTAGAAGAGGTCTTTTATGAAATGCGTGACCCACCTTCTCAGTGTCTCATCACTGATGGGAAGAGTATAGATTTTACACAAGTGGACAGCACTGAGGCAGATTATATAGTCTGATCAACAGATTGCTGGACATTTGAGAGCTCCTTTACAATCAGTGTTGAATAAAACATAAAGTCCCCCTGTTATAGTCACACATGTGCTCGGGGAAAAGCACTGCAGGAATGAAGTCAGACTTATGACTCGCAGCCTTCAGGAACCATTGAGTCATTTCTGGACATTCCCGGCTGCTTTTTAAATAATTAATGCTTTGTAGTACTTTCTGAAGGCTTGACAAAAAGTACTCTCTCTGAAGTCTCTGTCTTCAGTATATTTTAGGCTGACATTCACTTTGATTATATTGAGATTTTTATTTTTTTTCAACCTAGGAGGGTAATTTTACTCTAGTAAGGTAATTTTAGACTTTGTGTGCTCCACATTCTCCTGAGTTTTGTGATTACAATGCAAGTGACTGGTATTTACCTGAATGAGAAACTTGAAAAACAGGCCCTCACAGGAAGCTTTCATTACTCTAGATTCTAGACTATATTTCCCATGTGAAATCCTGTGATTTTGATTGAAGCTGCCCTTTGTCTAATAGACTGATAGATGTGTGTGTGTGTGTGTGTGTGTGTGTGTTTTTTTTTTTTACAAGATTTTACATTGCGATTTTAGAGTGTGTTCTTTATATTTGAAGTGAATAGTTCTGCTCAGAGTGGTTTGGGTCACACTGTATTTTCAGCCTAACTGAACTATAAACAGCATAAAGCAACAATGCAGTTCGTGAGTTGCCAGACAGGAGCCTGCTGACAATCAGCAACTTCCCAAAGCTCAGGAGAGAAAGAAAGCTCTCTCATTCTGCTGACACTGCAAGAACAAGTGACCCTTTAGCTGTGGATAACCTCATACCACCACAGTTAAATGAAGTTAGCTCATTTATTTAGATAGCAACGCTATGCTAAACCCTGGCAGTGAACTTCTAAAACAATGCAGCGCTGTGGTTTAGCATTGTCTTGCTTCCGAAAGCGTCAGTTGTTGGTTTTCAAACATAACAACGAGGTAATGGCAGACAAACTGCCAGTGGAGCAGTTCAATAAGAACAGTTAAATGTTTGTAAGCTTATACTGTGCAACTGACAGCTAAATATGACTTTCAAAAGGCAAATTAGTTTGTTGTGTCATATAGTGTTAACATCTGAAATGAAATGCATGCTGTGAAACCAGCTCAGTTTGTTCAGACGGATAATTGAATCAATTTCCTTGACTTATTGATTCTTCTTCATTTGTGCTCTTGCAAATGAGTCAAAGCAATGTTTTCCAAAAACCGATTGAGTAAACAGGGATTTGATTGGCCCAGAGGTACTTTGTGAATTAAAATGTGAAACAAAACAGCATGTTGTCTAGAGAACACATATATTAGCTGGTAAACAAACTTTAACCCTTTAAAAACAGCAAAAGCTTTTAGCATAAAGCTGCTGTATCATCTGTTTTTCCACTGTTTTATCTAATTCTCTCTTTAAGGGCTTCAGACTTTGGTGTGAAAAGAGACATTTAATCATGTCCCCTCTCATTTGGCCTGAAGGCATCCTGTGCTAAAGTAAAGAGCGGCTCATTCTTTTCAGTCTCCAATGACAGAGGAGAGCTGTTGAGAGGGCTTCTCTCAGTAGTGTCCTCTCCTTGGATTTACATTAAAAAGATGGATGGGTTTGGCTGCGTTTTTTGTGTCTTATAATAGGCATGTGTGTGTAATAAGTGTGTTGCCGTGGACACGGAGTGATCGTTAAATTAGCAGCCCGGTTCGGTCTCTTGACTCAGGTCTTCTTCAGAGTGAAGGAGCTGTTGAGAAGAACTTGTATTATCAGAGGAAATAAGTTTCCCATGTACTCTTTCTGAGAGTGCATTTTCCAGATGGCTGTGAACTATAAAAAAAGAGAGCTTGCAAATACAGTACTTAATCTTGCCAATTAAAGTACTTTTAAAAGGGTGATTTTTTAAAAAAAATAACTTTTTATTACATTATTTTTAATTATTTATGTTTTTCTGAGGTCAACTTATTATGATAGTCGAGGTTTCTGTTTTACATTCTGAAAAGTTTTAAAGGGGTACTTCACTGCCAAAAGGGGCTTTCAAAAAAACTTGGCTGCCTATGCAGTAGAAAGGCAGAACCATTTTGGAAATTGGTGCTACCTGACTAGAGAAAACAAAGAAAAAGGCTGTTGTTTTCCCTTTTACTCGTAATGCACTGGGCATGTTGCCGTCCAAGGCCACTCCCACCAGTCTGCTATGGATACGCTTGACCAGAGTCAAATACCGCCTTGCTTTAGTAGGAAATACTTCTTAGCAAACTTTTAGCCATAATGGTGTTGACGTGTTTTGTTTCCGGGTGCAAGAATTCATAGAGTAAATGTTTAACGGGAGTGAGTTACTTTTGGTTTCCATTGAAGGATCCAGCGTGTTGTAGGCAGTGGCTAAAAGAAGGCAAAGAATCGTAAATATAGAGAGAACGCTGATGGAAAATCTGAAAAACCTCTGTATTGTGTAGTTAACATTTCCAACTGGATGACTACGAACACAGTGTTTTATATGCAAGCTTGTTTCTGCCATGGAATAAAACAATTTAAAAGAAAAATTGCGACTTTTTATCTCACAATTCTTACTTTTTTCCTCAGAATTACGAGATATAAACTAGCAATTGCGAGTTATAATGTCAGAATTGCGAGATATAAACTAGCAATTGCGAGTTATAAAATTATAATTGCGGGATATAAACTCGAAAATGCGAGAAATAATGGTGGAAATTTTTTCTCGCAATTGTGAGTTTATATCTCGCAATTCGGACTTCTTTTCTCAGAATTGTGAGATATAAACTCGCAAATGCGAGTTATAAAGTCCAGTTCTGAGGGAAAAAAAAGGACTTTTTTCTCAGAATTGCGAGTTTATAGCTCGCAATTCTGACTTTATAACACGCAATTGCGACTTTATATCACACAATTCTGACTTTATAACTCGCATTTGCAAGTTTATATCACGCAATTTTGAGATGTAAACTCGCAATTGCAAGAAAAAAGTCAGAATTGTGAGATAAAAAGTCGCAATTAAAAGAAAACTGCCGTTCTGTCAGTTTCGCCCAAAGCAAAACGCTGTTGCGTACAGGTAAGAAAGCTGTCAAACATTGTTCATTTACATACTGTATACTGCCGACATTGTACCAGTACAAAGCGGGTTGAAAATTGTTAAGTTAGGCTACACTTTAAGTTGCGACTCAACACATTACCAAAATAGTTTATTGTATATAATTAAACAGGAATTATTAATTTGACATAAACTGAATAGGCTCAAATGACTATTATAAGAAAGTTAACATTATATATTACATAGTATTTTCTCTTTTTTAATTGTTTTTTTGTGTTGTTTAGTTTTTTTTTTTGTTTAGTTGTTTTGTTTTGTAAGTTGTTGTGTTTTTTGTTTTGTTTTGATGAACCTCTGACTTTGAGTGTTTACATCAGTGCATCCTGTTTTTATATTTCTAAAGTTAATGAAATAATTGATATGACAATCATTGATATGACTTCTTTAGGCTTTTTAGGGGTCGTAAAATATTATTATTGTTAAAAAAAAATACATAAATTTGAGGTGGTTTACAGTATGTGTGGATTGGTCTATAAGATGTGCAGTGTGTCTGCAATGTTGAATAAGTTCACACTTTCACTTTTCATGAAGTCTCACTAATCATATTGGTCTGAGTTTATTTTGTGTCTCATTCTCATGGTAATATCCAGCCCTTCTCAATACACACACTCTGAAAGACCCGAAATGGACATTCTGTCGATGGTTCTCACACTTCTGTGGCCTTGTACAAGTTTCATTAAAGGGATTCATGTAATTACAGTATTCTTAGAACTAGACATTTCAGTAGAAAAAGCAAACATTCTTGACTACGGTATGGTAACGGACCAAAGTTTGTTTAAAACGTAGTTTAAATAGCGAGAAACAAACTCAAATACGAAAAAGACAGTTTGGCAACAAGGACTTCTGATCTCACCCTTCTCGTGAAAGAGAATAACCACTTGTCAACACAAACAACAAGTGAGCCAAACCCGCAAAAGGCAGCAGTAGGATGTGGTCAAAACAAACTCATATGAATGAAGTCCTTTTGACTGTACGGTATGGTCTCTGTTCACTTTTTACAGTAGAAGTCCATTCATATGTAAATGATGTCATTCATTTGCATATATTCTTCTAAATTTATGCAGGGATTATGCTGAGATGAATACTAAAATAGACTGGTTTTGGAAAAGCCTGTGGCAAAATTTCTCTTGCTGAAAGTGAATTTGCATAATGACTTATAGATAATAACTCAAGTTATGTGAATGTCTCTAAATATAACATATTTGGATATTTATTTGGACATTTATGGAAAATTGTTGATAAAAAGGTTGACTCTGGCTTTTTAGAGCCTGTGACACATATTCCCGTTAGTGTGTTTATCTTTTTTGCCCATCCAGCGTGGCCTTCATCCAATAAAGAGGCCATTAGCCAAGTTGATCCAGAAAAGGGGCCTCTGAAGCCCTGCTGCCCTAGATTGAGATCCATCTTTTAGGACAGATGCCTGTGCCTTTAGTCCTTCATCCAGACAATCCGAGAGTGTCAGATTACCCATGCTGCATCTCTCCTCCATCTCTGTTGGTTCTGTCATGATATGAATGACTCAGCACAGTATCTAAATCAGGTTTTTTTTTTTCTTCTGTTCTATGAGACCAGGATGTTACCCAAAGCATCCCTCTGAGTTATTGTAAAGTCTACTTATGCCAAGCCACCATTTAAAAGCAGACAAACTTTTATTATTTATATTAAAATAAATATTTATATTTAATAATTATTACATAAAAAGTTATATTAAAAATGTATTATGAATTTTGAGCCATGCTGCAATCTATCTCATGACATTTTCCAATCTCTTCCCCCGCTTCCTGTCTTCACTCACTCTCCTTATTAACAAAAGTGGCTTAAGGCCAAAGAAAAAAACATCTAAGAGTTATTATGAAAATATATGTAAAAATGAAGAGATGTAATTGAATTTTTCATTAGTTTGTCTTGATTCGGTTAATTTGACCAGAATGTTAATAGCCTGAATTCGGGGACGACATCTGTTGGTTAATTCATTCAGTCATAAATCATGAATTATTGCCAGAGAAAAAGTGTTAAACATTTAATGATTAGAAATGATGTTGTTTGTGGTACGCAAATTTGTAATTCAGACAGACTATACATGACTGCAACATCTCTACCATATGACAACACAGACATGAATCTTTATGAATTGTCTTAATGGCTCTGTTTACACCTGATATTAAAATGTGTTTTGGTCGATCGGATCACAAGTAGACGATGCTAAATACAGGTGTAAACTTTAGACCACTTCCACAAGTAGTCAAAAACGACCGGATTGCTTTCATAGTGTAAACGCTCATGTGGTCGAATGTGTTCGAATGACCACAAAAGACCACCTATTCTCCGCCTACTGACCTCACGGTAAACATTATGGAAAGCGCGCTAGCCAGACGGGATTAAACTTTTTCGGCTGAAGACCCAAGTTTGGTTTGAAGACAAAAAACCTACCAAGCACAATGTTCTCTCACCATTCCTGATTTCTAACATGCACTGACTGCGTTCGTGTGGTCTTGCGGCTATCTTTCGTTTCTGCTCTCCTTGTGTTTTTCCGTTGTCTCCAATTGCGTTCATATGTAAATTGCGTGAGCTTATTTAGTCTATTAGAGCAAAAGATCTGAAAAAGTCCATACATTTACCCACCCATAGACCCTCCCCTCGAAGAAATCAGGACAGAAGTGGTTGAAAGTGGACAAAAGAGACGGAATAAAACACCAGGTGTAAACAGGAATGTGTGTCCCTCGTCTACTTGTGATCCGATCAACCAAAACACATCTTAATATCAGGTGTAAACAGGGCCTGTGTTACATCTTATACTCTCATTTTAAAAGGCACAGATGACATTGCATACTACTTTTTTTTCACTGATTCTTATGTTCAAGAATAACTAAAGGTCAAGCTGATTGCATGGCAACAGGAAATGTGATTGACAGTTTCCATTTAAGACATTGTCACTGTCACTCTCTCTACTGCAGTTGACCGGTTCAGGTTTTTCCAAAGGGCGCTTGAGCACATACTGTCACCATAGCAGCCATCAGACACGCTGTGTCTGAAATACTGAAAATGTGCTCAATCTACTTGTCTTTGTGTGTTTTAGGGAGTCTTGCCTTTTTCTTCAGCCAGAAAATGTGCTAAAAGGTCCTTGAGTTTCTTTATTCACTTCTGTCATTTTGACTATATTCAGTATTTCACTTTTAAATACTTTCCTATCCACACATTTTATTGTTTTGTCTTTGTTTTGTTTTGTCTTGTTTTGTTTTTGTTTAGTTTAGTTTAGTTTTGTTTTTTCCTGGTTCATGACCCACCACGCTTGATTATGTATTTGTGATTCCATAGATTTCCATACATTTTTTTTTGTTATGTGACTAGACTGTTAAATCAGGGTCTCCTAAAGACTTGTCTTAACCTGAAGAGCATTGCATTTTTAAACCATTTCCAAGCAACTGTAGATTTATCACTGCCTAAAATGTATCTAGGTAACCAGTCCTGAATCAGAGAAACTTGATATAGATTCCAGATCGGGATGATGCTCAAGGTGCTTGTGATATCCAGAAGAACCTGTCTCTATCTCAAATGTCTGAAACCTTCACCTTGAGATACATTTTTTTGCTCTACAGAAGCATGCGCTTTTTCTTTCTCTCTCTCTCTCTCTCTCTCTCTCTCTCTCTCTCTCTCTCTCTCTCTCTCTCTCTCTCTTTCTCTCTCTCTCTCTAGCTGTATGACTCCGTCAAGGTTTCTGAGCTCATGAATTATGCAAAGCAGAGCCCATTTTCCTGACACAGCCTGCTACACAGCAGAATCACTCAGATAGCACTCTCTTTACCTACCGGCAGGAACAACCAATGCTAGTTCACTTCTCTGACACATTATACTCCTCCTTCTTCACTGAAAACATTGCAGTCACTCATCCACCATAATCATGATGTGTTTTACAGTGTTTGAAAACTCATGTTATAGCTTATAATAAGAGTCTCAATCAATTTTGTTTTGTTTTCTCAAGAGCATTGCATTTTTAAACCATTCTGCTTTTAACTATCTGAAAGAATGTGCTTCATAAATTTCTATTCAGTGCATGCAGAAAGCTGAACGGTAAAACAAAAGGCTTTCTGGAGCAGGAAAGGCATTTGTCCCTTTTTTTTTGGTCTCTTAACCCACCTCTGAAGAACCAGACAGCAGGCTGTGTAATTTTGTGCTTCAGCCATGTGTATTGACATCCATATGCCAGTGCTGAGGGTGCTGCCATCACAGCATCCCAGTCTCTTCCAGCTGAGTGCCCTCACATGTCTCTGTGTACGTCAGGACGATTGGAGGCCACACGAGCTGTCCGTCTCCAGCACGGATTCCCTAATAAAGATCTTGCCATCTGTTTATGCTTTTACTAGCATAAAAGGTCATTGTTTTTATATCTGTTTTCTCTTTCAGACTCGCTGGCTAGTCTTGGATGCCCCTGTACTGCATGTTTGAATGGTCACATTGAGTGCGAGTCACAAGGCCCAGTTGCTTTGACCTGGAGGGGAAGGATTTTCATGTAACGCACCCTGCCATGGACAGGAAGAGGAGTTGCACGCTCTGTGAAGGAGCTGTGATGCTGCTGCTGCTGCTGGGTCGCATGACCACTGGATTAGAAGTGCCTCTAGATCGTGAGTATTGCGCAGTGACCAAAATTAAATTTGATGTGATTTAATAAAATGTAATAATTCCCACTAATATAGATTTAATTTGACAGCAGTGCACAAAAAAGCTGCCTAACCTATTTTAGAATTACTTCACTAAGTCAAGATGTGTGACTGACATGGAGATCTTGTCTTTAGACAAGATTAGAAATAAAATCAAAGGTGTCATGACATGAGAAATCAAATTTGCCTTAATCTTTTGACATATAAGAGGTCTTGTTCCATTTAAACATCCTGCAAGTTTCATGGCTTAAGACATCCTCCTCATTATAAGCAAAGCATTTATTTAATCAAGCTCCAAAAATGGCTCGTTTGAATATTGTGGGATTTGTGATGTCACACGGGCAGACACATTTGCATATGACTGCCTCCAGAGCAAGACATTGACGAATAGTTATACATCATCACACCATAGGCCCCACCCACTGGCATTCAGTTGCTTAACGGCTGGCATTTGCCTACACTGGATGTGAGCGTTGCGTCACGTCAAATGCAAATACAACCCATTACAATCACTGATGCTGTCTACACTGGATACAGTATACAGATGTGCATTCAGTTTCTGATGTACTCCACACACAGGGCTTGACAGTGCGAGCATTTCACTCGCATATACGACTAAAATTAGATGTGTGCGAACTGTAAAATGGAGCATGTGTGTGAATTTAAAAATGTCCCTCAGTTTTATTAAATTTAAGCTCATAAAAAGCCTTAAGTATCTTAAATTCAATAACAAATGTCTTAATTATGATTTTAAGAGGTCTTAAATTTGGCAATGGGAAAAAAACAGGAATCAAGAAACAGCCTAATGTTATTATTAATCTTTAAAAGGCTATGATTTCATTGAATAAATATAAGCGCTGCAGATTTCAAAGTCAAAGCGCGGCACTGTTGTGCATTCAACAGGCTCGCGGTTTCAGAGAAGTTCGCAATAAATGAATAACGAGCATTTATGCTTATGATCTACTGTTGACGAAATTGCATATTTTATCTCCATCATTTGTTTGAATAAAGCATTTCAAATAAGAGTCCTGGTGTATTTTGTTTATGATTTAAAGCCACACAATATGCATAAAGATATTTTTTTATTGCGCTCCTAAATTTTTCAACTTAGGAACATGCATGCTCCTTGGGGAAAAAAGTAAGTGTCAAGCACTGAAGCATTTGAGTCTGTCAACAACAGGACAAATGGAAGAGTGAAAGAACTTTCGCTTTGACGCTTCCAGTTTGAACAGCTCTTTTGTATCTATGTACAGACTTCAGAAGGATTCCAGTGTCGGAAAGAAGTGGATAGTTTATTTTAATGGCATCCTGAGTCGTGCCGGAGGATTATATGTTTGTTTGGAGGATTTTAGTTTTGTAAACAAGGCGCAGTGTAATGTGGAAGAAAAACAGATCATTTCAGACAGAGGGTCAGAATGAGCATTTTTCTGCATATATATATATTTGTTTTTATGTGCCAAAAACTATATTAACATCATAAGTGAACCTCAAGGAACATATTAAAATAATAAAAAAATCCATGTCATGACCCCTTTAAAGATTGTCAATCTAGATTCATTAAAAAAGATTCACTAAAAAATACTAAAATAACCCCTAATTATAAAAATGGAAATGCGGTGGAGTATGTCACTGTGAGTCCTCGCAGTTTGTTTCTCTTTTCTCAGCTGCTGCTCTCTAGAGATGCGTTTCCCATTTACATACTGACAGTGTGTTAAGTCAGCATCACTACTGTGTAAGCAGAGTATACAAGGACTTTTAGAGAGCATTAGTCACTCTTTCTCCCTCCATCTTTCTATTTCTATCACTCTGTCTGTGGCTGTGATAATCAACTACATGCGAATAGTTTGGGGTCAGTAAGATTTTTTTTAAAGAAATTAATACTTTTTTCAGCAAAAATTCAAAAGTGACAGTAAAGACATGTATAATGTTACAAAAGATTGCATAGATAAAGAGTGAAGCATCTTTTTAATGATAAAGTAGTTTGTTTACTTACTCTCAGAATTCAGTCCAGAACATTCCTCGTTTTACAATCTTTGGAGTCTATAATGCATGAAGCACCCTTGTCAGGGTGGTAAAGCCAATGAATCATCGACAAACAATCAGCATCATCCCAACTGCATTAGGAGAATGAAATGGCATGAGAGTTGCACGATGGGTAACTAGTGCGCAACACACCTCCGGAAGTTTCTTTAAGGGAACATGATTTTGTTTGATCTTCTCTTCTCTCTTCTTCTCCTACACTAATTTGAACTCTTTTACTCTCTGCTTATGTATTTCCTGATTCATTTGGACAAAAAAGCTAAAGTTCTGGAGGGATGTAAGTCTGGGCACTTTTGCTGTGAAATTTGTTGTGAATAAGATCTACTATAACTTTTATGTCTTTTGCTTTCTTCCGTTTGAAGTGTTTATGATTTTGATATGCATATTAACTTCTTGTATCTTTTATTAAACATTTAATGATCCTACTATAAAGCTTTATGTAAATTATAGCTATGATTTGTCATGCCAGCAAGAACTTTCATGACAGTTTGTGTTGCATGCTGCATGCTCTTTGGTTGTTTGTCTCTCTGGGTTTTGTTACATTGATAAACTAAAGCTGGGCACATTTATATTTTTAGATATTTTCGCAGAATCAGTTTCTGCAAAGGTGGTGCATCTGTGCTGGTTTGTGCCAAGGTGTGTGTGTGTGTGTGTGTGTTGGGGGGGGTGGGAAATAGAGATGCTCGTCTTCACGCTGGTTTCTGTGCTTCAGTGCCTCAGCCTCCCACAATAACTCATCAGTCCCCCAAGGATTACATCATCGACCCTCGGGAGAACATCATTATCCACTGCGAAGCGAAAGGAAAGCCTCATCCCAGGTGGGTGTCACTTTAAATCAGCATGGTTACCACTACTGCAGATTCCGTTGCTGTGGACGGATGCTTGGTGCTTAACACCTACCAAACTCTTCTTCAAACATTATGCAGGTCTTTAAATGGTGGCTATTTTGCCATCAGTTAGTTATTTATTATTTTATTTATTTTAAGGAGGTATTAGGCTGGAAGTCCAAGCTGCTCTTTTCCATACAACAAAAGTGCGTGGCGATTTACACTGCCAAACAAATTAAAGGGGACCTATTATGCCCCTTTCTGGTGTCCCCAGAATGTGTCTGTGAAGTTTCAGCTCAAAATACCCCACAGATCATTTATTATAGCTTGTCAAATTTGCCCCTATTTGGGTGTGAGCAAAAACACACCGTTTTTGTGTGTGTCCCTTTAAATGCAAATGAGCTGCTGCTTCCGGCTCGCTTTCCTGAAGAGGGCGGAGCTTTAACAGCTTGCGCTTCGGTTGCTCAAAAACAACAAAGCTGGAGAATCTCACGCAGCCAAAATGACGATTGTCAGTAACGGTGTTCAGCCTTACATTGTTCAAACTGGAGTCGGACACTGATGGAGAGACTCAGGAAGTAATGCAACTGGAAGTTTCTGAATGGTTAGTGGATAAATTTATGTAGTTGCTGTGGAGTTGATTCAACTCATCGACTAGCATGTGCCGTCATGTTAATCTTTTGTGCAAATCCAGTGTTGAATTGACCCTCGTTTGTGAAGCAGTCCGGTGTAAAATGACGGCATGGCAACAACACTCTACTACAACAACTCTTCCTCTTCTCTAAAGCAGCCCAACATGGCCTCACCCCCTTTGTTGTGTGTTCCTGGGGGCAGGGTTTATGTAAATTTTGGGGTTAGTGATGTCACCAACCCGGGAAGAAGCTCGTTGTAGTCCCTAAAAAGCGATTTCTGTTAAAGAAAATATCTCCCTTTCCATTGAACTTTAAGCATCGTAACTTTGCAGATGTTGTTTATGCTTAAACAGCAACATTACACGCTAACTAAAGTTAAAAAAGTGAAATCACCAAGGACCCCTTTAAAGGACACAAAAGCATCAGTAAATTATCTTTATGTGACTTGTGTGGTATAATGCAAGTCATACAATAGCTTTATGTGAAGAACAGACTGAAATATAACTGGTTATTTGCAATTATCAGTGAATAACAGCTTAAATGTTGGACTCTTTTCTCATACAAAGCTGTCGTATGACTTTAGAAAACTTGAAATATTGCACAAAAGTCAAATAGACCATGCTTTATTTATCCTTTTCCCTGGAGCTTGACAATGTAAATCACTATCCAGTTTTTTTTGTATGGAAGAGGACAGCTTGGACATTCTGCTAAATATCTCCTTTCATGTTTCACGTAAAAAAAATAAAATAATAAAAAAGATCTGAATGATGTGTGAGGGTGGATGTGTGTGAATGTTGTCGTAATGGATTTTCTGTTTTCACTCTAGCTTTTCATGGACACGTAACGGCACTCATTTTGATGTGGAAAAGGATTCGAAAGTTATTATGAAGCCCAGCTCAGGCACTCTGGTCATTGACATCAGCGGAGAGAAGGCAGAGGCATATGAGGGCGTGTATCAGTGCATCGCCCGCAATGAGCATGGCTCTGCCTTGTCCAATAACATCGTCATTCGTCAGTCAAGTAAGACAGACGCAACTAAACACAGAGAAAATTGCCACAGAAATTCTTTTTTAATATTTCTCCAGTTGCCTCCTGTCAGTTTGTTTTTATTGAGGGTCCAATTCTGTTTCACAGGGTCCCCCTTGTGGTCAAAAGAGAAAAATGAACCAATCACGGTGCAGAGGGGAATGTCTCTAGTACTGCAGTGCAGACCCCCGGCTGGCCTGCCTCCTCCAATCATCTTCTGGATGAATAACAGTAAGAAAATATCACATACTTTTATGATAATAACACACCACACATGGCTGTCTTGCACATCCTAGTGTAAGCAGCCACTGAAATGTCATTTGGTTATGTTTTCATATACTTTACATACATGGCAACCCAAGTATGTAAATTCGCTGCTCTGTTTTTGGAGGTTTAGCTCATTGTTATTTCATGGTCCTCCTTTTATTGGCAAATGGTGTTCATAATGACCTTATATGCTTCCATCTGCTCTCGTACTACTTGATAAGGGTGGCAAAAGGCCAAAAATCAAATAAAACAACATTTGTCTACTCCATTTTGTCAGATTTCCAGAGATTTCCTCAAAACAGTCGTGTGTCCCAGACTTTAAACGGAGACCTGTATTTCTCCAATGTGGTCATGGAAGACAACAGAAGTGACTACATCTGCTATGCCCGCTTCCCACACACTCAGACTATCCAACAGAAACAGCCAATCACTGTCAACGTGCTGGACAGTAAGTGTTTTTAGTCACTAGTTTCTGTTCCAAACAAGCATTTGTGTAAATCAGGTTTTGTAATAGAAGCAGCTTTCATACATTTACAGTTTTAATTACTTTATTTTTTTTATGTATTTTTTTTTTTTAAATAATCTGTACATAATTTGTAAAAATAATTGTACCAAATGAACACATTAAATTGACATCACTAGTGAGTATTAAAGGGACAGTGTCGCATTGTCCCTTTTATTTTTAAATAAAAAAGAGACCCGTAAATGTAAAAAGCACTGCATGCTCATTATTCTCTGTTGTATTCCAGTCGAAGCTATGAATGACACTGTGTTGGCAGCTTTTTTGAATGGCTCAGATTTTTGGGGTGGTGAGTGCTAGCAGAACTTCTCCAAGTGAACCCAGCCTTCATCCCTCTCATTACTTGTGTTTCTGCCTAACTGGGAATAGCTCATTACCTAATATATCACTTATAACCAGAAATATAACCCACTTCTGTAGAATCCCAACCCTGACCTCAAACAACTCACACCCTGCCGCCTTTGGCATTAATATTCATTTCATTGCATCTTTTTTTAATGAAAACCGATTTAGTCAGAATTAACTGACAAAAGGACTGAAGCCAACACTACAGGAGTTGACTATCATGGGAATGATTTGAAACAATTAATTTTGCATTGTTTATGGCAACAAACATTTCCAAGATTACTTTGTATGAATGGTAATCAGTCCTTTTTCTTTGTTTTTAATCGTCTAATTAACATTTAGGCAGTGTCTACACTATCTTCTACTGGTCAGTTGTTTACTAAACTTTCCCCTTTCTTTGTTTCGAACTAAATAAATGTATTAGTTTTGCATTGTACATTCTATACAACACTATATAAGGTACTGTAAGATATCTCATGAAAACATTGTTCATTTCTATTATATTTTTCATTTGGATCCTTCCATTCTCTTTTAAAGGCCCTGTCCATCCAAAAGAAGCAATGGAAGGATAAAATTCTTGTCATTCAATATGAGGTTCACTTGATCAAAGATAGCAGGGTGATTAAGTCAGGGAACTTTTCTTAAGTATATTTTCAAACTTCATTTTTAGTGTCAAATTTTATCAGCAATATGCTGTTTGTACACCTCTAGTTTTATCTGCCTTGTTCATGTGTGGTTTTACATACCAAAATAGAATCTTTTCCCCCTCACATAAGTCCTGGGTAATAACTGGCTAATTACAAGACTTGTCTTTCTGATTGTGACCAATCCTTGTTCTAGACAGTCCATCTGGGGAGAGAGCGCCCACTTTCATGCACCCACCAGGAACGCACAGTACCACCATGGTCCTGAAAGGAGACACGCTGGAGCTGGAATGCATCGCTGATGGCCTGTAAGTAGCAGGAAGTGGATAAATGGGTCTGTCTTGAGTCTTGAGAGAGTAGCTAATGTTTTGCTTCCATGTCCATTTGTTCTTCTGATCGAGGTCAAGATTGTATCAAAGGTTTTGCATAAATGTGACTAACAGTTCAAAACTTTTTTGTGTGTGTTTTCCAGTCCAACGCCAGATATCTCCTGGACTAAGGTGGTCGGGGAGCTGCCAAGCGGCCGTTTCTCATTTCACAATTTCCAGAAAACTCTGAAGATAACAGAGGTGACAGAAGCAGATGGGGGAGATTATCGCTGTTTAGCCAAGAATCGCCTGGGGAGCAACCATCACACCATCACTGTAGCGGTCAGAGGTCTGTTGCAGGATGTCTTTTCATCTGTCACTTCTTAAAAATCCTGTTTAGTCACATCATTCACTGACCCCGGGACATCATCCTGAATCATTCATGGACTTGAGCTGATTTGAAAGACCCTTCCTGTTGTTCAGAAAATAGCCCCTGGTTTGCCAAATATCCTAAAATATTTGTTACTATTTGTTTTGTGATATATGATGGAATGATTCTAATCTGTGGAACAGGAAAATAACATTCTAAATTCAAATTTTAAATTCAAAATTCAAATTCAAATTTTGTCAATTTGATTTTGAACTTTCTCCATCTCCACAGCGGCTCCTTTTTGGATCAGTGCCCCTCAGAACCTCATCCTGGCCCCGAAAGAAACCGGAATGCTCACCTGCCGGGTGGGTGGCAACCCTACACCCAAAGTCACATGGTCTGTCAACGGAATTCCCATTGAAAGTACGTCACCCACTCACATAACCACTTTCTCTGAGCTTTTGTAAAAAAATAATAGCTTTTCCAGTATCTAGCTACTATTTTCAACACAGAACAAATTTTATATTTATATGTAGGAAGTTCTGATTTATTATAGTTGCTCAGTTTGTTCGTACAGTACATGTAAATGAACTGATTCAATAAAATGATTCATTAAACCGGGTTTCTTTTTGTAGCGTAATATTTTGTTAAATGCTGCTTTTCACCACTATCGCTTACATAAGTTTTTAATTTCTTTTTTTATGCTTTTACGCTAATTCATTCTATTGTTTTTGTGCCAATGGAAAATATTGCTCTGATTAAATTATGAAATATATATATAATCTAATATATATATATATATATAAATTAAAAAAAAGGTATTTCTCCTTTCAGATGTAGTTAGCTGCATTTTGTTAATAGCTTTTAGCATAGCTTTTTCAAAAACGTTTAACTATGATTATAAATTATTATGTGATTTCTTCATAGACTCACATAAGGACCCCAGTCGGAAAATCGAAGATGGCGTTATCATCCTCAGTGATGTTCAGACAGGATCAAGTGCTGTTTACCAGTGCAACGCCTCCAATGAGTACGGTTACCTGATGGCCAATGCCTTTGTCAGTGTCCTGGGTTAGTAATATGCATTTCTATTCTATTCTATTCTATTCTATTCTATTCTATTCTATTCTATTCTATATTTTTCAACTGTTCTGTAAATATATTATATTATGTTTTAGCCGAACCTCCAAGGGTGCTGACTCCTCCAAATCATGTGTACTCAGTCATCACTAACCGTAGGGCTCTATTAGACTGTGCTTCATTTGGCTCGCCCCTCCCAAAGATCACATGGTAATATGTTTTTTTTTTTTGGTTCTTTAATGTAGCATTAATTTTCATTCTTTTAAAGCTTGTCTCTAATGTCCAGAAAAGTGTTTATTGTGGGTTAATGCTGCATGCTGATTATGTGTCTGTGATCCGCAGGTTTAAAGACAGTCAGAGCATACTGGATGGCGACTCTTACATCATTCATAAAAACGGTACCTTAGAGATCAGTGTGGCTCAGTCACTAAACAGTGGCAAATACACCTGCATGGCCTCAAACAATCTTGGCAACAAAGAGAATCATGTTTACCTGGAAGTGAAAGGTGAGTGAAAGCTAAATTGGATTTGTCTAGCTTAAATCAGTGTATTTGTAATATGTTGAATGAATGAAGGAATAATAGACCCAGTACTTCCCAATAGGAAGTAGTAAGATGGGAAATGTTGGGGGAAAAAGGAAAAAATTTGTTTCATTTTTCTCTCTTTCCGCAGAGCCTACACGGATCCTCAAACAGCCTGGGTATAATGTGGTCCACAGAAACAGCATGGCTGTGTTTGAGTGTAAGGTCAAACACGACCCCACTCTCTTCCCCTCCATGATATGGCTCAAAGACAACGGAGAGCTTCCTGATGATACTCGGTATGACCTGCAATCAGTGCTGCAATTGTTGTTCAAATATAACCAACATCTGAAGCAGGGGTCAGCACCTTAGCCACTGCACATGATAAGAGCAAGGGAGATTTATGTTTAATATTTTATAATTTTATATATTTTTTTGCCACTTCAATGTCTATAGCATTGACAGTATACATTCACTGGCCACTTTATTTGGTACACCTTGCTAGTACCGGGTTGGACCCCCTTTTTGCCTTGAGAACTGCCTTAATTCTTCATGCCATAGATTTAACAAGGTGCTGGAAACATTCCACAGAGATTTTGGTCCATATTGACATGATAGCATCACGCAGTTGCTGCAGAATTGTCGGCTGCACGACCATGATGCAAATCTCCCGTTTCACTACATCCCAAAGGTGCTCTATTGGATTGAAATCTGGTGACTATGGAGGCCATTTGAGTGTAGTGAACTCATTGTCATGTTCAGGAAACCAGTTTTAAATGATTTGAGCTTTGTGACATGGCGCATTATCCTGCTGGAAGTAGCCATCTGAAGATGGGTACACTGTGGTCATAAAGGTCACATGGTCTGCAACAAGGCTGTGGCATTTAAACAATGTTCAATTGTTACTAAGGGGCCCAAAGTGTGCCAAGAAAATATCCCCCACACCATTACACCACCAGCACCAGCCGGAACCATTGATACAAGGAGGGATGGATCCATGCTTTTATGTTGTTTAGGTCAAATTATGACCCTGTCATCTGAATGACGCAGCAGAACTTGAGACTCATCAGACCAGGCAACATTTTTCCAGTCTTCTGTTGTCCAATTTTGGTGAGCCTGTGCAAATTGTAGCCTCAGTTTCCTGTTCTTAGCTTACAGGAGAGGCACCTGGTGTGGTCTTCTGCTGCTGTAGCCCATCTGCTTCAAGGTTCAATGTATTGTGCATTCAGAGATGCTCTTCTGCATACCTCGATTGTAACGAGTGATTTTGTTTTTAAATAATTTTAAAAATATTATTTTATACGTATTTGAGCCTTAGTAAAACAATCCCAGACTGTTATTCTTTTTACATTACCTTTCATAAAATATACAAAAATTAAAACACATTTAGATGAATTGCTTTAATGCTTAAATGGCATTTCATGACAAAAGGGTTGCCTACCTATAATGTAAAGCATAACTTAGTTTGAGAAAAGTTAAAACCTTAAATGTTCTGAAAGGTGTGTTTAAATGCTTTAAAAGTGGCCTGTAGCTGCTAGTTTTTGACTAACAGGTGTATATGTATATAGATTTGAGGTGGGCCCTGATAGTCTGACTATACGTGACGTGACGGAGGATGATGAGGGCACCTACACCTGCATCAGAAACACCACCCTGGACCACGATTCAGCCAGCGCCACACTCACAGTTGTCGGTACGCTCAGTTTATACATCATTCTCAAAAACTGTACAATATGGCTTCCTAGATATGGCTCCATTTTGTTAATACAGATTATATGGGTGCTGTTGAAGAGTTGAAATTGTACTTTTTTTGTATAATTAACTTTTGACTTCCTCAAACCTGCTTTCCTTGTCAGAGGCCACACCAACACCACCTATAGTACTGGGTAAAGCTCACTTCTTTCAGTTCCCAAACAGGTCCCAAACCCATTTGACACATTTGTATTTTTTTTATTTTTTTATTTTTTTTTTGTTTGTTTGTTTGTTTATCCTTCTTCACCTTCCTAATATGTGCTTATGAATGTGTTTTGTGGATTTTGCCCATTAATAAATAAACTGTTAAAGGCAATTTTGGTTTTTAGTTTAATCTTGTTTACAAATGAGGCAGCTCACTAAACTTAAAATAAAGGCCTGCATGGTTTCAGCTTTACCAACATACTCTCATGGCAATTCGTGATTATTTTACATTTTCACGAATTGGTGGTGAATTTGTATAAATTCATACAATCTAATTCTGCTTATGTCTGACTGAGGGTTTGGTTTAGGGGTGAACCTTCATGCTTAGATTTTTTTTTCTAAAAATAGTAAATTTCGTGCGACTCAGATCTTACAAATTCATACAGTACAAATTCGCCAAAATGTAAAATAGTTTTGTGTTCTCATGAGATCAGGTTGGCTGTACCTTTTAGACTTTTTGAAATCACGCCTTTAACAGAATGTGAGATTTCAGACTGTGGCATTTTTTAAGTTGGTGGTCATTTTGTTTTTTTATTTTGGCTTGTGTTGCATGTTTCTAATGTCTAGTGCACTTCAGCTGGATCGAGTTTTGTGTCTCATAATATCTGGTTTTTCAGAGAAACCGGACCCGCCCACAGACCTGGAGCTGACGGACCAGCGTGAGCGCAGTGTTCGGCTTACATGGACCCCTGGCGATGAAAACAATAGCCCTATTAAACGTGAGTTAAAACTGATCTTTGTTTGATGCCTTGTGTCAAATCCACATATTGGATCAACAGCTTCTGATCCATTTGTCCCTGGTTACCTCAGTGTTCCTGATCCAATATGAAGATTCACTCCACGAGCCTGGAGTATGGCACAATATGACCAGCGTCTCAGGAACCAGCACCACATCCCAACTGGATCTTTCCCCATATGTGTATTACTCCTTCAGGGTTCTGGCACTTAATGACGTGGGTCCCAGTGAACCCAGTGCGCCATCCAGACAGTACCGAACCAACCCTGCACGTGAGTAACCCTAGCAAGAAAGTAGAATGCTTTAAAATCTTCCTTATATTTTTTATGGCTCAAAGTCTGATTATGATTCTCACAGAGCCTGACATGAATCCATCAGACGTTGAAGTCATTGGAACATCACCTGACAGTATGACAATAACTTGGAGGGTAAAACTCTTTTGATTTGATTTGATTCAATACATTATCTACTAATTTATTATTATTATTTTTTAATGTAGTTCATGGTTTTACAGTGGCTCCTAAAAGTATTTGTATAGAATTAAAAATGTAGTTGAATAGGTGATGAAATTTCAAAGCGTATAGACAGACAGTAAAACTGGTTTTCTATTTAATGTCTGGTGAGCAGGAGCTGACTGGGCTGGAGTCGAATGGTCCAGGCCTACAATACAAGGTTAGCTGGAGAATGAAAGATGCAGATCGCTGGACGTCGCTCACTCTGGCCAATGTCTCGCAATACATGGTGACAGGAACGCCCACTTTTACACTCTATGAAGTCACCGTGCAGGCGGTCAATGACTATGGACCTGGCCCCAGACCAGAGGTGGTGCTGGGATATTCAGGAGAGGACTGTGAGTGAGCTGCAGAAAGTACTCAAATTTATTTCTATTCATATTATTTTAATAATGTATTATTTTGTATAACATATTATATTTCTATTTATAAAATGTAAATATATATAATGTTATATATTATATTATATTATATTTTTATCCAAGTTGGTGGACAGAGTCCAGGGAAATATTGATTTCATTAAATGTAAACGTAATATTATATTAATATATATAAATGTGTGTGTGTGTTTGTGTGTGTTAGTTTATATAGCTTATTATATTTATATTAAAATATATGTTATTTTATATAATATATTGTTATATAAATATTATTATATTATATTATATTATATAATATTGACATTTATACAGTCCCATGCACTGTGACAAAATCACTAAGAGTTTACTTCCAAGATAGTGGACAGAGTCTGGAAAATATGAAGAAACTGGGAAGAAAAAAATCCATTCCAAATGTTAATAATAATTAAAAAAAATCACTCAATATTTTTATGTATGTCTTTGTCATCTCAGCACCAACTGTGGCCCCAGAGAACATACAAGTTTCAATTCAGAACGGGACAGTTGCTGAAGTTCGCTGGGATGCTGTTCCTCTTTCAACAGTCCGGGGTCGACTGAAGGGATATAAGGTACTTGCTGAGCACTGAAAATACATTTACATAAAATATTCAAAAACAGTTGCGGTCATCTACCTAAATATGTTGCAAACAGTCTCTAAGTTTGTCTTACATTTTGTAGGTGAGTTACTGGAAGATGAGAAGCTTACATAAGCAAGACTCTGAGCCCGAGAAGCCACAGGTGCTCATCTTCAGTGGGAATGAGACAGAGGTTCGTCTGCCCGGCCTTCATCCCTACAGCCAGTACACCCTCAACATTAGAGCGTTCAATGGGAAAGGAGACGGACCCACCAGCTCAGATCAGCAATTTAAAACACCAGAGGGAGGTACAGTAGTGTGTACTTTATGTACTCATTTACTATATGTACTCATTTGTCAAAGTGTGGAATATTATTGTATTAGTTTAAATTATATAAATTGTTTGTTTTGGTTTTTTTTTTTGTTTTTTTTTTTAGTTCCCGGGCCTCCTACACATTTAAAAGTCCGAAATCTGAACCTGGACTCATTGATTTTGGAGTGGGCACCACCTCTGGAAGATAATGGCCACTTGACAGGATACTTGCTCAAATACCAGTCTTGTAGGTCTAAATTACAGCGTGTTGAATGGGAATCTGTTGCTGATTTAGGAAAAGATACAGATTCCTTATTCTTTTCACCCTTTCTGTTTTAACTCATTCCTTGTAGTCAATACAACCGATGAACTTGGGCCGCTCAAAGAGGTGACTCTACCAGCAAACGAGACCAGCATCACTCTGGACAACCTCAAGTACAGCACGCGCTACAAGTTCTATCTGAGTGCCATGACTATCAAGGGCTCTGGCCCCGCCGTCACAGAAGAGGCCGTCACAATCATGGACGAAGGTGAGGACTAGCTTTGTGACTGATTTTACATTATAATATTTTCAGGATTTGATGCAAGGATCCAGATCTCATCGGTGGCTTCGCATAAATTGCAAGCAGAATAAAACTTATACGAAGGTTTGTGTTTCAACTGAGGAAACCTATTCTCAGTTTCCTGAATATGAGTGATCAAGTTGCCATTCCATGTACCATGACTATACTATTATACATTCAGTGCTTTTAGGGTTGCCTATGAATATATTTAATACACAAATACATACATATATTTGTTCTTTTCTTCTTTTTTTAACATTTTGTTTATTCTCTCCGTGAAACTAAAAGATGCTTTAGATCTTCTAAATGGACACTATGTGTTATGGTGCTCTGGCCTGTTGAGTTTCATGATTAAAACTCCTTTGTTTTTGTGTTTGTTTTAATTGAATTGAAATGTACCTTCCAACGGCATCATATTTCGTGATTTACACTTTTGGAAACATTTTATTTTTAAATGATTGGTCGTCAGGTGGCCACTACTTACATCCACTCTACCTTTGTCTTCTTTTGTCTCTGTCTCTCTCTTTTCTCTGAAGCGTTAATTCGGCATCCCGCAGTAGAGGCGGGTAAAGGTAACACCAGTATCAGGCTGATGAGAATGCATGCTGGTCGAGCATCAGCTATGAGACTAGAAAGCCACTGTAGCACTGAACGGAGATAGATACATATGCATGAACTTCCTCAGGCCAAAAAGCTTTACACCTGACCCGGCCTGCTCCATATGTCATGGAGAATCATGTTACCAAGAAATGCAAATTCCATCCCACTGCTTTCATTAGGGCTTAGCTAGAACATCTGTTGTTTAAAGGAATAGTTCACCTTAATAATAAATGC
Source organism: Mylopharyngodon piceus (assembly GCA_039654765.1). Taxonomy (NCBI): domain Eukaryota; kingdom Metazoa; phylum Chordata; class Actinopteri; order Cypriniformes; family Xenocyprididae; genus Mylopharyngodon; species Mylopharyngodon piceus. Next base: position 10,475,926 of record CM077454.1, read on the forward strand.
TGTAGCTTTAATACCTGAACGCCTGTATTATACGCCAGTATGGTCACTATATTTCAAGACTTTCAAAGCCATATGATACAGACCAAATTTTAATTATTCACTCCAGTGAACTGTTTTGACTGAATCAATCACCGAATTCAACTCAAGAACCGGATCAGTGAATGAATTGTTCTTCTGAGTCAGTTCCTTTCAATGATGATGTTCACAAATTAAATTATTTGTTCGTCAATTGAAATGATTCATAAGTTGAACTGAATCATCTCACTGACTCAGTCGCAGAGTTAACAACTCATTGTAAGGAATGATTATCAGGGATTACTGACTTAAATTTGGGTCCATTCGTCACAGCAAAGCTACAGTATTGTGTCACTTCAGAAGGCTTTTGCACACAAGTCATATGTTCTACTTTTATTGTTCTTTTTTTGTCATTTTTGGAGGTTAACAACTGTGGTTATTGTGGGAAAAGACCTGTGATCAATTTCATAATATAAAATCATTATATGGTGAGTAAAAAAATGCCAAAAGTTTCATTTTGGGGTGAACTGTCCCTTTAACTAGTGTAGACAAGGACTTTAGATGTTTTTCTGTATAGAGTGATGTTCAAACGTATGATGAGACAAACCCAAATCTCACTGCCTTGATCCCAGGGTCCTCTCTGAAGCACACAGTAACTAGCTTTCATTGCACCAGTAAACTGCACGTTCCTGCATGCTGTTAACTCTGATCTGCATTTCTCTCTTTCGCTGCCTTGTTTTCTCTCTCTCTAATGTTTTGTGTTTCATGTTGTGTGTTTCACTATTCTCTGTATTCTTCCAGGCTCAGCCCCCCCTTCACCACCACCAACCCCCCCTGTCACTCAATCTTTGCAGCCCCCGTTTCACAAGGGTACAAACACTCCTGTCCCGTCACCCTTTCTCTTGTTCCTCGATTGTTATGCTTGTGTGATACTGTGTTGAACAGGAAACTGTAGACACTACTGTTTAATACCTCACAAGGTGTCGCATTCAGTTTTACTCATGGTCTATAATAAAAAAAGTGAGTGATGACAGTTATCCCTTTAATTAGTGTAGATTCAAAAGTTTGGGGTCTGTAATTTACTTTATTTGAAATACTTTTTTCTAGTACTTTTTTCCAAGTACATATCTAGGACATATTATATTAATCAAAAGTGACATGTTTTAAAACATTAAAATAGAACATTTATTTTAAATTGTAATAATATTTCACAACATTACTATTTTACTGTATCAAAAATAAAATAAACAATCTCACCAACCCCAAACTTTTGAACGGTAGTGCGAGTAATTAAAAACATATACATCTCTAGTGGCCCCAAAAAGACACTTATAATGTGAATTTCATTGTATTAGATATCAAATATCAAAACTAGTGGTGTATAAGCAAATTATGCTAGAGATTTTATCAGAACTACCTTCTGTATTAAGTCCAAATACTTTTTTGGGGCCGCAAGACATTGAAATATACAGGATTTTTGTGGCAACTTCTTCATAATCTCTAAATTCTTACATCGTTTCTACTTTTCCTTGTTTGACCAGCACCACCTGCTGGTCGGATGTTTGGGAGTGTGAACTCCTCGGTGGAGGAGGACCATGCTGTGATAAGCTGGGAATACTCTTGGCCGGATAGGAATGTTTATGTGGAATATGTTGTTGATAACAGTAAGACTTTCCTCCTTAAAATTTCACTACTGCAGTGCGTTTCTATATGAAATAGCCTTAGTAAAATGTAATAAATCATAGTTCAAAGTTCATAGATCATTATTTTCTGGAATTTATTGTCTAATATCAGAATAAAAATATTGTTTTGATAGATTACTGTACTTTTAATTACTCAAAATTGTATTATGCTTTAAAAAAACATAAATACATATAAATAAATTAAAATTAAAAACTGAAAATATTGTGTAACTTATGGGATAGTTCACCCAAAAATGAAAATTTTGATATCATTTATTCAGCCTCAAGTTGTTCCAAACCTGCATGAATTTCTTTCTTCTGCTGAATACAAAAGAAGATACTACTTCCGTAGTATTTTTTCCATACTATGTATTCTATGCATACTATCTTTACTATGGTCCATTAATTGTTTGGTTTCGGACATTTTTCAAAATATCTTCTTTATTCAAAATATCTTCAGCAGAAGAAATAAATTCATACAGGTTTGGAACAACTTGAGGGTGAGTAAATGACGACAGATTTTTCATTTTTGGGTGAACTATCCCTTTAAAGAGCAAATTATATTGTAACATTCAATTAATTAAATTTTAAACTTTTAAACTTTTTAATTTTTTTTTACATTTTTGCTGGGTAATTGCCATAATCTCTTCCCTGCCGTCGGTCCTTCTCTCCAGGTAAAGAACCCTGGAAAACAGAATTTGTAAATGGCACTCGGACATATCAGCTTAGAGGACTAAAGCCGGGGATGTCTTATAGGGTTCGGGTGGTAGCCAAAGACCACTCAGACGCAACGGTCCACAGTACAGAGGAGCTGTTGATTACAGTTCCAGGTGAGGAGAGCATGTCTGTAGACTGCCAGAATCCACCTCACCTGTCACTCATCCGTGAAGCCCCGCCCAGTCTCAGTTCCAGACATCACCTGTAGTTTTGGTTTGGAATATTAAACTTACGGATGCAAATTACGCTTACAAATTATGCATGCTTGGAGTCCAGACAGGTTTATGGAAATGTAAATGCATGCCAGAATTGTCCATCTTTTCTTCCTTCCTTCTTTCCTTCCTTTTTTTTCTTTTTCTTTTTTTTGACATCCTGCAGAGGTCTTCAGAGGATTTTAAATGCACTTCCTCAAATCCATGGTGGTCATTTCTTGTTAGCGTCATACAAATGAGACTTGATTTTGTTGCCGTGATTTAGATGTTCAACTCACATTCATTTGTTTTATTGTTGATGCCACTATTTTGTGTTGTGTTGTTTGTTTGTTTTTTGGTGACATTTGCATGATAAATTACCCTTTCAAATAAAATAAAAATGAGAATTTGTTCATTTTAAATCTGCTACCTGTCTCTTTTGTTTGTGCAATGTGCAGCCATGACCAACAAGCAGGTTGACATTGCCACGCAGGGCTGGTTTATCGGGCTGATGTGTGCCATTGCTTTACTGATCCTGGTGCTTCTCATCGTTTGCTTCATAAAGAGGAACAAAGGAGGCAAATATCCAGGTAAGTGAATTTACGAAATTGATGTGAGATGTTAGAAACAGGTATTTAAGCACATACATGTGGTACAAATGCTGAATCTAAAACCTCTAAAACAGTGCAACAGATTTCCTGAGACCACTTTCAAAAATATGCAACATAAAATAAAAAAATATTTAAGATTCTGTGGCTTTGACCATGTGAACTACTCTGTACGAAAATCTGAACATTAATGCCGTGCAACTTGTTGATTTTCCAATTACATAGTAAAAGAAAAAGAAGATGCTCATCAAGACCCAGAGATCCAGCCCATGAAAGAGGATGATGGGACATTTGGGGAGTACAGGTGAGGAGAACTACATGAAGGACTTAATCTACAATTATTTATACCACTACAGACACAATCAATGGTGATTTTGTTGTGGTTTCACGACTCATTGAAAGCAAACTTACTTCTCTTGCTCAGGGATTCAGACCGTAATTTTTTCATTCCTCTGAGATGAATGTAAACATCTGTGGCCCCTCCACAAACAGCTTGAGGAAAGCAGGAGCAAACCTTTTTATACGTTATTATAATCATTAACCAAGTGTACTATATGACTGTATAAAATTATTTTAAACATTTTTTTTTTTAATTTAAATTCATTTTTTACATTTTAATCAATTTAACACATTTTAAATGTGTCAAATCAATTGCCTTCCTGATTTACGTTAATGCTGGATTTATTGCTGTGATATTGTTTTGTGTCATCATTAATATTTATTGTCATGGATGATATTTATTATTATTTTTAATTTATTCTTTGTATTTGTGTGAATTTCTAGTAATATGTCTGGTCATGTTGTCATTATTATTGCTGCTGCATTGCAGTAGATATGATTGAAACTGACTGATGAACTGGTATAGTAGTTAATTCAGGACAGAAATTATTTGAGAAAATATTTATTATAATTATTATAAATATTATTTATTAAATGTTAATTAATACATTAATTAATTATATTACATAATTAAATTACATATCATGGACCCTTAAATATTTGAAATTATTAAAATTCAATTTCATCTTCTGAATGTGCCAAATCAGAATTGCAGTTGAAGCCATGGCTGATGTTTGTTTTGTCATGTATTAACATTCCATGTCCTGTTCATAAAGTCCATCATTTGTTGTGTATATTGTCACTGCATACGTTTGTCTTTATTGTAAAGTGATAACCTCATTGGCAAACATGTCAGTCTGTCTCATTTGTTCCTCCTATGTGTTTTGATTTTGGGGGGAGTTCAGGTCTTTAGAAAGGTAAGAGGGGCTTTGCAAATCTTGCATGCATAAATTCCCCCATTATTCATCTCCTAGTTACAGTAGATCATTAAACAAATAGCTGTAAATCTCATGGACAAGCCAAATCTAACCTTTACTTTTGTTAAATCTGGGAAAAAACAAAAAAAAAAAAACCTGCATAGTTGTATTTTTTAATTGCTTATTGTGATTTTACTTAATTTATATTATTATTTTACTGCATTTGTTTAGAAATCCTCAATGGTCATTTTATGTATTTTTTTTTTTTTTTCATTTTGAGAGAAGTGGTTTATGCATCATGATGAATGTGCCCTAACTTACCCGTTCAAAATGCACGTTATGACCAGTTATTACCTACTACCTCCCGGATATAGGAGAGACGCATTTAAGGACTGTCGTGAAAATACCTGCACTAAACAGCATGTTGGAAATGGACAATCTCCAATATCTAGTTTTAAATTGTGCTGTTGTAATATCCTCCCCTCCCCCTTGTCTCTGCTCTTTACATCAGTGACACAGAAGATCACAAGCCTCTGAAGGGCAGCCGGACCCCATCCAATGGCACGGTTAAGAAGGACGACAGTGACGACAGCCTGGTAGATTACGGCGAGGGAGGAGATGGCCAGTTCAATGAGGATGGCTCATTCATCGGCCAGTACAGCGGGAAGAAGGAAAAAGACACGGCGGAGGGCAACGAGAGTTCGGAGGCTCCTTCCCCGGTCAACGCCATGAACTCCTTTGTGTAACTGCCTGGATATGCCTCGTGAACTTTGACCCATCCAACGCCCCTCCTCTTTGTCACACCATCATATGGAGAACATTCTCTATTGCACTGTGACCCCGACATCACACAGCAAAAGAAATAAAACAAACGCCCCCTAATGTAAGACAGTGAGAAATTATGCAAATTGCGAGCAGAGGGCCAGTCCTAGCTTCACCGTGATTGGTCAGAGCAAACATCACATGACATTATAAGATGTAATAAGTGTATTATCTTATGGCAAACATACATATATATATTAATATATGTGTATAGGAATATATAAATTGATATATATAAGAAAATATTTTATTAACATGGCCCTATTTACTGCCAGATGGCATTATATCACACCATCTCGTACCCTGGACACGCATGGAATCAGTTATTGACATCATGCCTTCTGCGAATTAGCGTTAAGGTGTGGTCACATTTACTGTTGTTCACCGAATTTTCACAGGCGAAATCCAGTCATTTCAATAGGAATTCATGCGATTGGGAATTTTGCGTAAGGGTGAAAGATATCCCCACACAGATTTCACATATTGACAATATTCAATGGACCTTTTTACATGTGAAATTTCGCTAATGTGACCGCACCTTTAGCCAGCTTTGTGGAGACAGTGAACCTCGTCTAACTGTATGATACTCACTTTTGCTTCACAGCTGATGCCTGTTACGTTCTGTCGTCAGTGTTAAAATCGGTATTATGCACATTTCAGGCACCAATGTCTTTGTGGGCATTGTTGTGAAGTATGTAATACGTGTAAAAGCTGTTCTTAGGCGTCTTTTATGGCATACAGTTTTGAATATACAAAAAATCACAGAATTTAAAAACTGGTTATCAGGGATGAGGTAGCATGTTTTCGACACACAAGCACTCTTTTCAGACGCAGATGTGGTTTTGTCCTTTTTCAGTTCTTTTGTGGTTCTTTTTGCACCCTATATTTGTTTTATTTACGACGAACATCTTTCAATGTTTTATCCCTGCAGAAAAGTCAGTGACCAACTTAAGGTTCACTTCATCCAGGACTGTTTTTGTGAAGGAAAGCCCCCCAGTCAGCCATGTAGCCACCCTTAGCCCCGCATTGGGCGCCAAAATTCACGCCGCCCTTGGTGTGGCTTTACAGTATGGGATGCAACGAAGGCCCCTCAGCACGGTTCCTTAGTGCCTTGGTAGAAAACATTATTCTGTAATCAAAAAAGATTCCCTCTCATCCCTCTCAGAGTCCTTTTATATCAGCACTGCAAGTGATACTGAAGTCCAGGGCTGACTGAAGACCGCAAGACTTGCAAGGAAATGATGTCACCTACTCAGCCGCCACAGAAATCACCTCAAATTGGGGTGAGGGGCATCTCATTCCCCTTGTTGACAGCTAAAAATACTGCCACTTTATTGTAGTGAGTGAACTGCTGTTGATTGGTCAGATCTGACACATTGATGGCAACTCATAACGGCAATGGAAACATCTGACTGTGGTATTTGCAGTAGCCTGTCCTTGGAAAAATCACAACATGCGCAACACCAGTAGGCAGAAATATACACATTCTCACATATAACTGTTTTTTAATCATGTTATTGCATGTTATGAAGTATTACAAGCTGTCGAGTGTAGTGAAATCAGGGCTTCACTAAACACGGTCGGCAGTGGTGCTGTCGTCAAATATGGCTGGAGTGTGTGCGGTTTATGCAGGCATGCATATACATGTGTGCGTTTGGATGTGTGTGTGAGATGGATGTGAATGTGTGTTTGAGTATATGTCTGTCCACTGTATATATGGGGCGAGCCTCTTTTTTTTTGGCAAGGCCCTAGATTTTCATGATTTAGCTTGTCATAACTTGCATCAAGTTTTTTAGTTTGGAATTGTCTGCTTTTTAATGTATAGATATGACATTTGCTTTGTAAATATCCAGCCAAAATGATTTTAGACACATGAAAGGATGCAGGGAAAAGCTGCTGAGATATCCTATCAGATATCCTATCATGCCCTTGAGCATGACATTAAATCCCAGGATGCTCTAGGGGGACTGTCCCAGCATTTTATGTACTGTAAGTCACTTCGGATGAAGAAACCCACTTGAAAAGTGACGACAACCCCATTTCCTGAACCCAATGAGTCAGAAAAACAGGGATCAACCAATGAACGAGTATACGTACTGTAAGGTAGCGCTGCAGAAAACCGCACAGTGTTCCACCTGAATTCACACACACGCATCAGCTCTTATTCTTTTAATGGCACTGTTGTTTTCTTTTCTATTTGGCCAGCTAGTTTATGACATTTTTCTGTAGGAAAAGTAAGAGAAGAAATGGACGCATCCCCAAAGAAGGAGGCCGGATTGCACTGCTGTGGGTGCTGAATCTTTTGATGTGTTTATGTCGGAGGGGGCAAAGGCGAATGAAATGTAGTGTGTGAAATAATATTCTGGTTAATGTTAAAGCTACATGAAAATAAAGCATGAAAGGCTGTGAAATGGTTTACTCTATAATATAATCGCAAAAAAAATATTTTGTATATAAAAGAATTAAAATAAATGTTGGTTTCCGGATTTCACTACCATCTGTCTGTTTTTGATTGTATTCCTTACACACAATTATTAATCAAAGAACATTTATTTTCATAAAAAGTCCAATATTACACAGTGACCCACTTGGGGAGGCTGACTTCAAATATATATATATATATATTTTTTTTTGCTAAAAGTAAAAATAAATAAATAATACTAAACATTCACATAGCTGTTTTATTGATTTATTATATATTATATTTTGGGAACACTTTACAATAAGGTCTCATTTGTTAATATTAATGTGTTAACTAACGTTAACTGACAATAAACTACCTTTGTTACAGTATTTACTTAATCTTTATTAATGTTAGTTAATAAAAATACGGTCCTTTATGTTAGTTCAGTGCATTAACTAATGTTAACAAATACAACTTTTGATTTGAATAATGTATAAGTAAATGTTGAAATAAACATGAATTAAGATTAATAAATGCTGTAGAATTATTGTTCATTCTTAGCTCATGTTAACTAAAGTAGTTAACTAATGAAACCTTATTTTAAAGTGTTATTATTACTGTTAATAATGTGCATCAAAATGTGGATAATGCATTTTTGTATAAACTAAAAGAAACAGTACCTCTGGTGATGAGGCAAGTTCACTTCCATCATTGATTGATTGATTGATTGATTGATGATGCCTTGTTTCTATGACTTAACAATCCTGCAATATATAATTAAGTACATTAGTTTTACTTCTTTGTAATTTCTTCTTGCCTAAAGGACAACTTAAGCAAACAGTAGCTCAACTTACCCCACTGTCCCCTAAATGTTACAGTACACATTCAGGTTTTATGCACTTTTCCTGCCCTGGAGAGTAAAACAGCCCGATTAGATTGCAAAAAAGCATATACACTACCAGTCAAAAGTTTGGAAACATTACTATTTTTAATGTTTTTGAACGAAGTCTCTTATGTTCAGTAAGGCTGCATTTATTTCATAATAAATACAGAAAAAACAATAATATTGTGAAATATTATTACAATTTAAAATTATGGTTTTCTATTTTAATATACTTTAGAATATAATTTATTTCTGTGATGCAAAGCTGAATTTTCAGCATCATTACTCCAGTCTTCAATGTCACATGATCCTTCAGAAATCATTGTAATATGCTGATTTGATACTCACTTATTATCAATGTTGAAAACAGTTGTGTTGCTTAATATTTTTTTGGAACCTGTGATACTTTTTTCAGGATTCATTGATGAATAAAAGGTTAAAAAAGAACAGCATTTATTTAAAATATAAATCTTTTCTAACAATATAAATCTTTACTATCACTTTTTTTTTTATCAATTTAACACATCCGTGCTGAATAATAGTATTCATTTCTTTCAAAAAAAAGAAAGAAAAAAAATTACTGACCCCAAACTTTTGAACGGTAGTGTATATTGTTACAAAAGATTTCTATTTTAAAGAAATGCTGATATTTTTTTAACTTTTTATTCATCAAAGAATCCTGAAAAAGTATCACAGGTTATAAAATAATATTAAGCAGCACAACTGTTTCCAACATTGATAATAAATCAGCATATTACAATAATTTCTGAAGGATCATGTGACACTGAAAACCGGAGTAATGATGCTGAAAATTCAGCTTTGCATCACAGAAATAAATTATATTTAAAATTTTAAAGTATATTAAAATAGTAAACCATAATTTTAAATTGTAATAATATTTCACAATATTATTGTTTTTTCTGTATTTATTATGAAATAAATGCAGCCTTAATGAGCATAAGAGACTTCGTTCAAAAACATTAAAAATAGTAATGTTTCCAAACTTTTGACTGGTAGTGTATATATAAGATATATGTGGCATAACTTTACTCCCTGCATTGATGTTACTCCATATAAACAACAAATAATCTATTTCTCTCCCTCCCCCTGCCAGTGTAAGAATTTAATCCAGTGGATTTGAACAGATGTGTGTGGATAAGCCTCTCATTACCTTAAACCACCAAATATCTTAGTCCATATACATTTTTATTCATTCGCAAATGCCGTGAAATCACCTTGACCAGTTTAAGATCCACTGCAGCAGCACATGGACTCAGAGAGCATCAGTCTGTGTTACAGCATCCTGGCATGCGCAGTTTCCGCTCTCATCCAATAGCAGGCTGGTGCCGCACGGGCCATGTGTCTGTCTCCTCACTGGGCTGCGGGACGATGCGGTGGTTCTGATCCAGGTCTGTGGGTTTGACGAAGGATTTAACACATTCTTCCGGTAAGTTTGCTGCTGATATAGTGATATGTATGGGGCATTCTGGTGAAAATATGATCTGTTATGACCTTCAGGAGTTTATTCTGCATGCTAAAGTCTGGATGAAGGTGTTCCGTGCAGTTTGGGAATACCGCAATGCAGAAGAACAGGGTGGACGAGTCCGGTCATAGTTGATGTCATCCGTTTAAAAAAAAAAAAAAAAAATTACATAAAATAAATAAACAAATACATAATAAAATAAAAATAGCCTACATATTTAAATTAAATTACAAATGCAAACAAATAAAATGAATAAATAAAAAGTGTGGATTCATACAAATTATAAAATAATGTATTTTTAAAATACTGATATATTTTCTAATTTTTATGCTTAAACAAGCTGTGATGCGAGTAAATTACATGATATTTACTTGTCTAAAGTTTAAACGGGACAGAAGTTAGTCCTCTGTTTCCTGGTAACAATAAAGATAGATTGTAATGACAGTGTTATGTCGGAGGGCGGCGCTAAATTGCAGTTATCATCAATGACGCATTTATTAGGGCTTGAATATACACTTAATATGTTGTTAAAATCACGCGATTTTGAGGTCTTTTATTCTCTGCATAATAGTTTTGTAAAAATAGTGAGGAAAAGGACAGTGACATCAGGCATGATTTCTATTGCTCTGCTAAATTAAAATATAAATTATTCCAGTGTGTTTAAAGATCATTTGGAATCAGCAGCTAGATTTTTACTGCCACTCCCTTAGTATGAGCTTACAGGCAGTGACCTAAATCCCAGTGTGCAGAACAAGAGCAGACAGCAGATCAGAGGATGCAATGAGATTATAAGAGATTGGAGAAAATACCATGGATAGAAGTAGACCACATGTGCATAACTTGCTACAAAGACAGTCTTTTATGATTGGCTTTATGATGGCAAAACATGCAGACACACAAGGATGAAATTGCATGTGTGAGAGTCTTAGCCAGGTTCTTGAGATGCATAATGAATGGACACGTCTTACGAGGCAAACAAAAATGTCCTTGCTAACCGTCTGCAAGGGTTAAAGTGTAAAAGTGCAGCAACAGCAGATAAAGAGATGCTGTATGCGTTGTTAAGGAGACTGCATTCTCATACTTAGAACTGCATTTACAATATAGCAACTGTGCGAGTATGTGTGCATACATGTGTGTATACTAAGACTCAGACTTACCTGTGCTTAATGTGTTACATCTGCAGTCATGACTAAACTTGTGGGTGTAAACATGCATACATATGTGCTTATGTGTGTGTGTGTGTGTGAGAGAGAGTGAGTGAGATGGTGCAGCTTGCTGATTCACTGATAAATTGTTAATATTTCTATTTCGGACACAATCTATTATGGCCTGCCACATCAGAGCAAGACAATGCATCTACACAGCACTTCCTCCACACACACACTCTCTCACACACTTCCATTTTCTATTCCTCTTCCTCAGGCCTGGTTTTTAACTGTCAGATTGTCAAGATGGTGACCCCAGCCATGCTTCTGTGTGTTCTCTCTTACTTCTTCTTATCGGTCGGTGAGTAACTGAATTAACAAAATTATCCCAATAATTTATATAAATTCTTTTATAGGAATGTCTTCAAAAGTAGAAAATGACATTAAACAAGATATGTAGTATAATCTTAACTCTAAAAATCTAAAAAAGTTTTCTTTTAGAGTTTTGGTTAGGATTAGTCCGTTATCATGAGAATGAACTTTATGTAAAATCAACAAAAGTCTGTTTTATGTACTCTTGTAGATTTTGCCTATATTGCTCAAAACAAATGTCGCTGCAGTCAATGATTCCCATGAAGAAAACAGCTTAATAAACACACCAAATGTTTGTGTGAATCTCCTGAATTTGTTCAAAATTAATATTCGGTAATATAAACCTGTAAAAATGATGTCTATATTATGGATAGTCTCCCTTGCTGTCCAAGTAAATGAAATCGAATTAAAATCATTCTGATTTGTTTTCTTCCCACTCCAGCTGCAATTAAACCCAGGATATTTGAACCCAGAATTTTTGACAGTAAGTCTTTAACTTTCACTTACAAGTCCGCCAAACATTAGTAGACATAGTATGAAGTGTTGATGTTTTTCACCATAATTTATTTTGTTGTTAGTTAGGTTTAGGTTTTTGTAGATTGAGTATAATGCTGGCTCATGTCATGTCCATCAGAGGAGGCCACAGGATTTGGCCCTATATTTGAGGAGGAGCCTCTAGACACGGTGTACGCAGAGGATTCACCAGAGAACAAAATCTCCATGAATTGCAGGGTGCGGGCCAACCCACCGGCCATCATCAAGTACATTTTTTTTCTTTTCTAATCCTGTGCTTTGTTTGTCATGACCCCTCTCTGTACTATATCTTTGGGGAAATGCCATATTGTAGGGATGTGTTTACCAAATTGTGTGCACTTGCAAGAAGAATCTTTGAGAAAATCAGTCAGAAGGTCATTAATGAAAGCCTGTATTTCACAGATGGTGGTTAAACAACTGGGAAATTAAACTGATGGAACAGCCTGATGAACACTTTAGCCTGGTGGGAGGAAACCTGGTCATCACCAACCCAGATAAGAGCAAGCATGCTGGGAAATATGTGTGTGTGGCCAAGAACATCTACGGCACCGTCATCAGCAAAGAGGCCACCGTCAAATTTGGATGTATGTGACGGACAGGACTTATTATGTTTGTAAAGACTGTGAATTGTTACCAGATGTCTCTTTTGTCATATCCTCTCCTTAGTTCATTTTTTTTATTTTTCGGGCCGCAGACCTGAACCAGTTCCCTACAGATGAGAGAGAGCCGGTGAATGTTAAGGAGGGACAGGGAGCCGTCCTGCTGTGTTCTCCTCCCTCTCGCTATCCAAGTAAGACCTGATGGCATGCATTACCAGGATAACCCAGTAAGAGTTTTGTTTGAATGATCACTTCTTATAGTTCCCTAGTAGATTTATACGACCCCATTTGTTATTCTCTGCTGGTCTCAACACTGAAAAAATAACAAATAACATTAACTAGAATATATGTTGCAAGTTTTTGCACACAATTTTAAATTAAATTGAAAAGTAAATTTAAAATTAAATAAGTAATCATTTAAATTAATATAATGTAAATGAATTTATTGAATAGAGTAAATATAACTAAAAATATATGGTTTATAGAGTAATAAAAAAGGTAACTGTGACTTTTTATATCATAATTTTGACTTTTTTTCCTCGCAATTCCAAATTTATAACTCGCAATTCTGACTTTTTTTTACATCTTGCAATCCTGACCTTTTCCTTCAAAATTTTGGGCTATAAGTAGCAAGTAAGACATGCTGCTGCTGTACAAAATAGCATACACAAATTATCCGTAGCAGATCTATACAGGTGGAGCTGGGGAAGGTGGAGGGCTTCTGAAAGTGCACTGCACTGCTACAACAAATACTGACCAAGTATTTGAAGGTTGAGAAGCCAGCTCATTGGTTACTGATCATTGGTCACTGTACATCAGCTGTGCCCTATTGAAAATAATGTGACTGCAAGCAGAATGAGTTAAGGACCTATCAACCTGTGCCATCTAGAGTTTCATGACAGAACTTTGTATTTGTGACTTTTTTTTTTATCTTATGACTTTTTCGTGCAATTGCAAGTTTATATCTCACAATTCTGACTTTTTTTCCCCTCAGTAATGCGAGAAAACAAGTCAAAATTGTAAGAAATAAACTCAGAAATATGAGAAAAAGGTCAGAATTGTGAGATATAAACTTGCAATTGCACGAAAAAGTCATGATTTTTTTGAGTTTTTTTTTTACTCCATGGAGGAAACCAGCTTCCATAGTTACCTAACAATCATACATAGTAAAAAACAGAAGTGCTAAAAAAGACGATTCATGTCCACTTGCCTAAGTTCCAGCACCTGAAATCTCATTTCTGTCAATTGTTTTGTTTGTCTTTCAGGTGAAGTGATGTTCCGCTGGATCTACAACGACTTCCCCAACTTCATCATCCCAGACCAGAGGCGTTTCGTGTCTCAGACCACTGGGAATCTGTACATTGCCAAAGTCGAGGCATCTGATGTTGGGAATTATTCTTGTTTTGTGTCAAGTCCCACCATCGGCAAGAGTGTTTTCAGCATGCCGATTTCTCTGATTCCACAAATAGAAAGTGAGTGCTTTCACATTACCCACAATACCAAGATTTTTACTCATAATTGCCTTACTGAGACCACTGTTGTTGTTAAAGGTCAATTAATGACCTAGCTGTACATCTCTGCCCTTAACACAGAGGAGGTGAAGCGGTATCCTGCTGATATCCGTGTGAAATTTCCCAAGACTTATGCTTTGGTGGCACAGAACATCACTCTGGAGTGCTTTGCCCTTGGAAAGTGAGTCAACAAATGCAGATGCTGTCCATATACTCTGCATGTTGATACCATGGTACTTTCATATATACATTGCAATGGTATTACATATTACCATAGTATTAACAGTCTACCCTGTAGCATTTCAAAGAATATCATGATATAATCATGGTACATGTCCAAAAAACATAGTAATACAATAGTAATTTTTTTCCAATGAAGCATTGTTACTCACCCAATAGCATTAGATTTGTTATTCACTCATTTAGGGTTGTTTCTAACCATATAAACTCAATCTTTTTCAGTCCACTCCCACACATCCGCTGGAGGAAGTTAGATGCTGATCTCCCACCCAACTATGAGGTCAGCATGAATGGAGCTTTACTGCACCTGATTAATGTTCAGTACGAGGACGAGGGCAGCTACGAGTGTGAAACGCTCAATGTTAAGGGGATGGACTGGTATCGACAGTGGCTCTATGTGGAAGGTAACAAAAACTCAAAGTTCAACAGACTCTGGTTTAGTTCTGTTTTATGTATTTGCTGGATAAACATGGCTTATATAAAATTACAGAAAGCATATTATATTATAAAGTGCTGTAAAAATCGATTAATCACGATTAATCGCATCTAAACCAAAGTTCGATTAATCGCGATGAATCTATTTTTAATCGTTTTGACAGCACTAATTATTATATTATATTATATTATATTATATCTCCTCAGGTGCTCCAGAGTGGGCGGAGCACATCAATGACACAGAGAAAGATGTTGGTAGTGAGCTCACTCTCAGATGTGTCGCCGTAGGGAAGCCCCAACCATGGATACGCTGGCTGAAGGATGGCTATTCAGTTAATACTGTTTTATTTGCTGTGGAAAACCCATATGAGAACTTCAAGTTGTTCTGTTTGTTTTATATCAAGTAATCGTGTATTCTGCTACATTTTTTCTGATCTCCAGTACGGCAAAGGAGAGCTGAAGTTCTCCAGCCTCACGTTTGAGGATTCAGGCATGTATCAGTGCATTGCTGAGAATGAATGGGGGACCATCTATGCCAGCGCAGAGCTTCGGGTCGTCTGTGAGCCTTTACTTACTTCTTTACTGTCATGCTTCTGAAGTAGTAGTTTACACTGAAAAATAGAAAGAGCTGCACTTTTCTGGAAGTTTATTTAAAAAAGGCACATTATTGCTACAGGTTGAGTGTCTCCAATGGTCTCTTCACAGCCTGTGCACCAACGTTCATTTATAATCCAGTTAAGAAGGTTCTGCTAGGGGCTGAAAATGGACGTGTGGTCATAGAGTGCAAACCCCGTGCTGCTCCTAAACCCAAGTTCATCTGGAAACGAGGCTCAGAGCTGCTGACCAACTCTTCAAGGTTAGTCAGTTCTTAAATACATACAAAATTTTGTGGTGGTGATAGAAGCTTAGCCACAGTTATCATCATCATCTCTTATCATCCTTATTTTTCAGGATGTTAATTTGGGATGATGGAAGTCTGGAGATTCTGAACGCAACAAAAAGTGATGAGGGCTCGTACACCTGCTACGCTGAGAATGACCGCGGCAAATCCAACAGCACAGGGACCCTCACTATCACCGGTCAGACAAAATGCAAATCTTGTCACCTACACTATTTTTTATTTTATTTTATTTTATTTTATGAAAATTAAAAATTGCCCAATTAAATGTAGACTTAAGTGTAGATATTTAATTGGATTTTTATCATAATTAATTAATTAACGAAAGAATTTTAACATAATTTGCTTAAATTAATTTAGATTATCTTATAAATAGAATTATTATGGGCTGAATAGTGCATATAGATAGTTGATGCATTTTAATTTACACTTTTATCAACATAAAGATTTTAGGTTAACATGTATTTATCATAGGTTTTGTGACTGGTCACTTTTGTAAATATTCCTTTTATACGTTTTTCACTTTCATAAATATTCCACGTAGCCTCTCAATTAATATGAGGAGAATGCATTTGCGTTTGTTGAATTTTCTCAGAGGCCACCAAGATTACCGTGGCTCCATCAGACACTGAGGCGGTTGTAGGTGACAGCAGAATTCTTGAGTGCTCTGCATCATACGACCCCAGCCTGGACATCACCTTCATCTGGACTGTCGATTCCTACGAAATCAACTTCTTCACAGACTTTGAGCACTACGAGCAGCTCATGGTGAGTAGAGCAAAGAATCCCAGGAGTTCTGTTGATGAGAAATACAGGAGGACATGTGGAAGTACTTTCATTGTTTGTGTGTGTTTTTGCAGGGTAATGAGCACAGTGGAGACCTGCTGATCAAGAATATTCAGGTGAGGCATGCAGGACACTATATCTGCACAGCTCAGACTATAGTGGACAACGCCACCGCGGAAGCTGATGTTTTTGTCAAAGGTTGGTGATTTAAACAGTGTGTGTCCTAGCTTATTAAACTAATGCTTTTTTGAACATTCAAGCATGAAGATCTATTCTAGTAGTCCCTAAAAAACAAAATCAATACCTTGTAAAAGAATAATATATGGCCTCAGTGGTGTTTAGCTGTTCAACAACTAACCATTTGTATTATTGTATTATTTACATCAAATAGACCATCATGACATTGTCGAGAATGTCGACTGTTTTCGCTTCAGGCTTGCCTGGTCCTCCGGGTGGCATCCGCGTGGAAGAGATTGGAGACACGTCAGCAAAAATACGATGGTGTCTGGGATCAGACCACGGTAGTCCCCTCATCCAGCATGTTGTACAAACACGGGACTTTTATGCCCTGGATCCAGAGGACTGGAAAACTGCATCCACTTGTGAGTCCACTAGAGGGAGACAAAACACATATCTTAAAGGGTTAGTTCACCCAAAAATGAAAATTATCCCATGATTTACTCACCCTTAAGCCATCCTAGGTGTATATGACTATCTTCTTTCAGACGAACACAATCTGAGATATATTTAAATATATCCTGGCTCTTCCAAGCTTTATAATGGTAGTGAAGGGGGGGCGTGATTTTATGAAGCCCAAAAAAATGCATCCATCCATCATAAAAATAATCCATACTGCTCCAGGGGGTTAATAAACGCCTTTTGAAGGTTTTTGTAAGAAAAATATCCATATTTAAAACTTTATAAATTAAAATAACTAGCTTCCAGCAGACGACAGTATGCATACTGTGCAAATCGTCTTGCGCCACAAGAGTAACTTCTGACGCAATGTATGACGTAGGATGTAGGAGTAGCGTAAGCTTAGATGCCTCTCGCGGTTTAAACAAATAGGGCTGGACAACAAACTCAAGCTCCATTTCTCTTATATCAAAATCCTCCAACATTTCTCTTTAAAATTTCTCGTTTTAGACTTCTAATTCATGACCGGTGTTTTGTTTTGCTCTATCCTTTGCACTTCCACGTTTGTTATTGCGTCATGCGTCGGGTCAGGGATTACTCTTCCGCCACAAGTCTATGCGTACGGCCGTCTGCCGGAAGCTAGTTATTATAGTTAATAAAATTTTAAATATGGATATTTTTCTTTAAAAAACCCATCGCTTTGCTTCAGAAGGACTTTATTAACCCCCTGGAGCCGTATGGATTATTTTTATTATGGATGGATGAATTTTTTGGCCTTCAAAATCGTGCCCCCCATTCACTACCATTATAAAGCTTGGAAGAGCCAGGATATTTTTATATATAATTCCGATTGTGTTCGTCTGAAAGAAGATAGTCATACACCTAGGATGGCTTGAGGGTGAGTAAATCATGAAATAATTTTCATTTTTGGGTGAACTATACCTTTAAGCATTTCCAGCTAATTTTCTTAGAAAACATTTAAAACAATACAGAATGGAGGTTTTTCTTAGGTATTTGCATTCTGTTTTAAAATATAGTGAATTCGATTTGACTGTCACATTTGAGAAGATCTTGTGAAGAACTTAATGTATACTTAATGTGATCTTATTAATGAATTATTTTGCACTTGTGATCATGTTCTAAACCTGATAAGAACAAAGAGTGAAGATTAATAAGTGAACAAATATTCTTTTCCCAGCTCCTGTGTTTTTGGATGGATCTACTGAGTCAGCAACCGTTCTTGACCTTTACCCCTGGATGCAATATGAATTCCGTGTGTATGCCATCAATGAATTTGGAGCTGGGGAAAACAGCCGTCCGTCCATTAAAATCAAGACATGGGATGCCAGTGAGTTTATTTAGAAAGAGTACAGCTTTCAATATTTATATAAAATGTATATTTCATAATATATATATATATATATATATATATATATATACAGTGCACAGCATAAATGAGTACACCCCCTCTGAAACTTCTGAAAGTCAGCAATTACTCAATTACTTAGAAGACATGTTAGGGTTCTTTAGAGATATAATGTTCCAGCAAGTCTGCTTAATCAATTACCAAAGAAGCATGTCAAAAATTATTCAGGAAAATAAGATTTTCTTATCAAGGTGATAAAATGTTGCGTAGCAAAAATGAGTACACCATCCTAAAAGTTACACCAGAAAATTTTTATTTAGTTTTATTTTGTAAGTTTAAGGCAATGTTTGATCAACAGTGCATCAATGCTGTCATCAATGCTGTCATGAATTCCCAAACCACTGTGTAATTTAATACACAAACTTGAAACAGAAGATGTTACCCTTTCCTCATTCCCTGCATTGTTGGGCATTTTTTCAACATGACAATGAGGATATGCATTCTCCCAAGGTGAAAAACCTTCTGTGGACATGTAATGCACTCAATCTTAACACTCTTGAGCGCCTGTGGGGGATTCTGTAGAGACGAGTTGAGCAACACTCCCCATTAAAGATCAGGGCATTTAAGGAGCTTATCATCCAGGAGTTAAACAGGACAGATGTGACAATTTGTCATGAACTTGTACACTCCGTGCCAAGAAGGGTCAGAGCAGTATATTCAAAATTATGGAGGGCATACTAAGTGCTAGAATATTATACATTTGTTGAATTAAATCTAGGGTGTACTCATTTCTGCAATCCTTAATTTAAACAAAATTGGCTAATTTACTTATTTTATGGCTATTAATGACATATATTTCTCAGTTTTTATTATGTATATGTTTAATACATTTTAGTTTTGCCATCTTTCCATGAATTGTATTAGTGATCATAAAGAAAATACATTTTTTGTATTTGTTCAGAGGGGGTGTACTCATTTATGCTATGCACTGTGCGTGTGTGTGTGTGTGTATATATATATATAATCAATGTTTTAGTAAAATCAGTTCTGTGAGGCACATATAGTCTCACCCAGTCTTTCTCTTATCTCAGGGCCTACAGTAGCTCCTTCTGACGTCATCGGTCAAGTAGGAATAAGTGGCGAGCTAATCGTGACCTGGACTGTATGTCTTCATAAGCTACTGCATTTATGCTATATTTATTGATTAGTGGTCAGTGGCAGATTTCTTATGTGTCCCTTGTGTCCTTCATTCCATTGCAGCCTGTGAAACCTCAGTTCTTCTTTGGTAAAAAATTTGGCTATGTTGTGGCATTCAAGCCGCATGAGGATTATGAGTGGAAATGGGCGACCGTGGAGGATCCTGAGACGAGACGGTATGTCTACAAAGAAAGCATGACCCCAGACACAGAAATACAGGTCAAAGTAAGCACCTACAACAACAAAGGAGAAGGACCCTCAAGTCTTATATCAGTGGTCTATTCGCCACGCCAAGGTGAGAAGGTTTGAAGGTATCCGGCTCTTATTTGCTCTTAAATTAGTATCCTTTAACACATGTAATATCTCTCTCAGCACCGACTGAAGCTCCATTAGACGTCTACGCCCGCCAGGTCACCTCTACAGAAGCTTTGGTCTGGTGGTTACCAATCTACCAGGCACCGCCAAACTGGGTCGACGGATACCAGGTGAGTCCTAAGTGGAATAATAGAAAATAATCATGAAGTTCTGATCCTCATGTCTCTTCATTTGGTGTCTAGATTCGTTACTGGAGAAAGTACGATGATAATGAGGCTGCTGCCTCTCGAGTCATTGTGCATAGAATGATTAACCAAACACGCCTGGAGAACATGCGGCCTGACTCTCACTACCTTATAGAGGTACGAGCGTTCAACGGAGCTGGGCTCGGGCCGCCCAGTGAGCACTGTGAAATGTTCACCAGAAGACCCCGTAAGAGATTTGCACTTCTCTAGATCACTCGCCTAGATTATGGGTTTATACAGGCCTTACATTTTAAATGAGAGCTTAAATGTACTGATGATATGTGTATTATCTTTTCAGCTCCAAGTCGTCGTTTGAGAGTATACAAATATGTCAGCTTTACACGCAAATGGCTCTATCTGTATTGGGATCACATCTATAATTACTGGAATGAGTCCTATGTGGAGGGTTACAAGGTGAGTCGGTTATATTTTACCTATTATTCTGTTGACAAAAGACTTGAGAGACACGTTCATTAATGTCTTTCTTGTTCATCTTAATGTTTATTCTATTTTATTACTAGAATTTCAATTTTTATTTTATTTTATTTTATTATTTTATTTTATTTTGCCTTTATTTTAATTCATCCTTTATACTATTTTTTTTATTTTATTTTATTAATGAAAACTTATTTTAATGCCTTTATTTTAATGTATAATTTATTCTATTTTTTATGTTATTTTATTACTGGAAACTTATTTTAATGCCTATATTTTAATTCATCCTTTATTTTATTTTATTGTATTTTTATTTTTATTACCTTATTTTAATGCCCTTATTTAAATTGATAATTTATACTATTTTTTTTATTTTATGTATTTTATTATTGCAACCTTATTTTAATGCCTTTATTTTGATCTATCATTTATACTAGTTTTATTTTATTACTGGAACCTTATTTGAATGTTTTTATTTTATTATTTTATTTTATTACTAGAACCTCATTTTAATACCCTTATTTCAATTTATCATTTATACTATTTTTTATTTTATTTGCTTTATTATTTTATTACCGAGACCTTATTTTAATTCATCCTTTATATTATTATTTTTTTGTATTTTCACTGATTTTGTTGTGTGTATTGTTGCCTTAGAAATATTGTAAACATTTGTATCTTTCTTTCAGATTTTGTTCCGGAAGGAAGGAGAGCGTTATGGGAAGCTTTACACCACCGGCAGGCACTACATTGACTTCCCCATGCCAGAGACCGGTGATTACGTCATAGAGGTCCGAGCCCGCTGTGAGGGAGGTGATGGACCCATATCACAGATCAGAGTACAAGGTGAATACTTCCTTTCATTAATCAACAAAGATGATCTCATTTTTTTTTTTATCCACCTCATTCATCATTTTCCTACTCCAACCATGTTGATGATGGCAAAATGATATTTGAAATCCCTCTCATGTAGTCTCATCCTTTTCACTATTTTCAGACTGACGCAGTTCCACAGATCTAACCGTTATTCTTGTGTTTCTTATCATTGTTTTGTATTGTTTTCAGGTAAAGCAGCTCTGGGTGCTGAATCTCTCAGCGTCGCCTCTGTCTTGCTGTTGGCTCTGGGCTGGATGAATTTAGGCCTGTAGGCAAACAAGAAGACTGTCGAAACTTTGGCAAAGTTGACTTCTGAGAAACAATCCTAATATAGTCTGAGTGCATTTCCTTACAGGGAAGGTTTTCATGGTGCAGATAAAGTTTGTTTGGAAGTGTAAAATATAAAAAAAATGTTTGTATTTACCCTCTTGATTTGCCTTACAAAATGCCCACAATCAACTAATGAAATGGTGTTGTAAAATAAATAAATATATAGTATCAGGATATGGATAATTTTTTTGATGACTTTCCATCAATTATTCAAAAATAAGACATATGTATTTATTACAGAACATGTTTTGTAAGTCTTTTTTTGTCATGTCATCAGCTGCAATGTTCATAGAAATGTTTGAACTTCAGTTTGTTTGTTTTTTACACTTGTTTGCCCACATTTAATTTACGTTTACAAATCTATTTTTGTCACTGTGTTTGATTTTAAAGTGACTTTCTTAGTATCTTCCTACTATTTTGCTAAAAATGTACACTGCAATTTTCATCTGTATATCAGTAAACATTGAAAACATAAAAAAATGTGCTTTTCTTTTGTCCTCCTACCAAGTTTTCATCTCAGAAATGGGATTGAAACCACCAGTTACAGTATATTTCATAGCCCTGTTAAAATCCTACCATTAAAGTTACTAATTAAAAACAAAGAATGTTTGAATCATGCTGATATAATAAAAATATATCATATTCAACTTTTTTTGCCTAAGTACCATAGTTACTGTTACATTCCAATTATTATTATTATTATTTTTAAATCAGAGACACAAATCTTTTGTTGTGAGAACTATTATGTATATATGTTTGATAAATTGTGTGACAATGTTAAACTAGCATGAAAAGTATCTAGTTTTAAACACTTCAAATGTCTTAAGTTTATTCATTTATTAAAAACCTCAAACCAACTTCACTTTGTTAAACTGCAAATTACAAATGAACTGAACAGTCAGATTAGTCAATAAACACATCCTTGTGGTACTTGTAGTCCTTATTTAGCTTGCTAACTTGTTAGCAAAATAGTTCTTAATAATTCCCGTCTGGGGAATGAATGTGTGTAATTTATTTTGTACAAAAACGTATCTAGTCTCTTAAAGTAATGTTAACAACAGACTTCAATTTAGATAGTCTAAATTATTTTAATAAACGTCCTCTAGTGGCTATCAGTGATACAACGGGCAAGACGCCATAAACAGCGTGGTGCACGTGCGGTATTTACCTTCTCATCCCATAAAAATGTACTTAAACAGGACAAACAATCACATCTGTTAAGTCCATAAAAGCAACTCAACGTTGGAATCGGAATCGGAATGAGTGAGTTTTTCTGTTCATATCACATTCTTACTGAGAAAAAAAAAAAAAGATTTTACACCTGTTAATTATTGAAACAACATTGCAATGTTTTAATTTCAAAATCCAAATACCGCCATCCAACAATAGACGCACTGGCCTTGATGTTCGGATTCATCCAGTAGATGTCAGCATAACATAAACAGAACATTAGAAGCAGAACAATGAATCCTATTTCATATACTGTACTATATGTATTTCATTCTTTTTCTTTATAGTATGCAATTAAATTGTAATATAATGTCTAGAGTGCTAAAATATGCTTAAATATACATAGTCCGCCTAATTGTGTAAATATGAATGTACCTCAAAGTGGGCCATATTTTGCTTACATTTGTGGAGATGATTGTAATATAGTTTGTGTATTATAGAATAGAGTTCTTCTGCATTACAGAGATGCATTAGTGTTTGTGTGTGTACTGTAAACACTTCATGGTCCATATACACATCTTGCTTCGTCCCTCATTGGTTGACTCGTATATCATCAGTTGTGGATGAGAAACCACTAATTAAACATCATCATTATGGCTCTTAATGAAGCAGCTCTGGCAGTGACATACAGAGCACAGATTTACTTCTTCTGTAACGCCACACGTGGCCTTCTTCTGTGTGTTTAATTTAATCCTGTCTTATCATTCAGAGGTTTTGCCCTTGCAAGTTGTTGTGGTTGTGGAAGTTTTTGAATATAATTGGCTATGTGTAATGTTAATGTATAGTGTTTATGCATTACCAGAGAATAAGTGGATGTTTATTATGAATTGATTGTATTAGTTGGGTACAGATATGTGTCTCTTTCATATCTCATTTGTTTCTTCTAGACAGCATTGAGATTACATTGAGACTTTTAGTTGAGTTACTTGCACTGAACAAAATTCAGTGTTACAAGAGTAAGATTCTCAGCACTGTAACTTACCACCTCATTTGCATTCTTAAAAGGTTAGTTCACCCAAACATGAAATTTCTGTCATTAATTACTCACCCTCATGTCATTCCAAACCCATAAGACCTTCATTCATCTTCGGAACACAAATTAAGATATTTTTGATGAAATCCAAATGTTTTTTTTATCCCCCATAGAAAGCAACGTATTTACCGTCATTCAAGGTCCAGAAAAGTAGTAAAGACATGGTTAAAATAGTCAGTGTAATACAGTGGTTCAACCTCAATGTTATGAAGCGACAAAAATACTTTTTGTGCGCAAAAACAAAACAAAAAGAATGACTTTATTAAATTTTTTCTCTTCCTTGTCAGTTTCAGATGCAGTTGACACAGTAAACGCAGTTCAGTGCTTCTGTGTTCACGTCCGAACGCCGTATTGGCTGACACTGGTCACGTGAGCACCACGACACATGCGTGTGATGCTGACGCAGGAGCCGGCCCATACTGATCCGCCATTCGGACGTAAACACAGAAGCGCTGCACTGTGTTTACTACGTCAACAGCGTAGGAGACTGACAGGGAAGAGAAGAAATTGTTGAATAAAGTCGTTCATAACATTAAGGCTGAACCAATGTAGTTACGTTGACTATTTTAACAATGTCTTTACTACTTTTCTGGACCTTGAATGTGGTAATTACATTGCTTTCTATCTAAAAAAAAAACCTTGGATTTCATCAAAAATATCTTAATTTGAGTTCCGAAGATGAATGAAGGTCTTACGGGTTTGGAATGACATGATGGTGAGTAATTAATGACAGAAATTTCATTTTTGGGTGAACTAACCCTTTTAACAACACACTTCATGCCTCACCAATAAACCAGGAAGACTCAAGAGTTGTGATTTAGAGCATGTCTGCCTTTTCTCATCCAGGTAGTTCTGTGTCCGCCTACAGATGCATTTTATGCAGATCAGGTGTGCATCTGTGCTCCATACGTTCAATGTTTCATCATCCAGCGCATTGTCTGTTTTAGTCTGTTTAGGGGCGCCATTGTGGCAGAAAGGCAGGATGGAAGTGCTGGCGGACGAGTCTGGCTCTCCTTTTGCTTGGTAGGGAGCATGTAAAATAGGCCGTATTAGCTCTGACAGATGATCATAAATCACTGTATGTGTGTGGCAGGTCCTGCGGTGCAGTTGCAAGCATTTTTTGAGAAGTGGGCTGCTGAATCTCAGGGTTCAGCGGGGTCTCGGTGAGGACATATACGACATATACAACCCTCCTGGGCCGGTTTGATGCGGATTGTCATTCATATTACACACCAAAGCGTTACGGCGCTTGTCAAACCCCCTGTAGTTTTATTGGTTTGGCAGGGGGTGTCATATATGTGCGTAATTGCTGGTTGTGCGGACGTTTTTATTGGATTGTTTGCACAGTAAAGAAGCGCTACGTGTTCCTCTGTGCCTCGACTTCAACATATCCCATGCTGATTTGCTTGTTTGTGACATCTTATTTAGGATCGTCTAACAGCATTTCGCACCCCTAATGCAACAATCAGGCGGATCTGAAAATGAAGCCTTCAGAGAACCAAATGTGTTGTGTAAATTCATTTAACTCGTGACTCTAAGCTCCGCAGAGGTGATCGATTGCGTTTTACGGCCCACAATAGAAGCTCACCTCCTTTAGAGAAAATATTGAGGTTTTTAGTGTGCTCAGTCTGATATTGCTCTTCAAATCTTTTCTCTGGCTTGTCAGCACTTTGGCCGTATTCGCCTGCTGCGAGACCCTTTACTGTACCTCCATTGGCTCTTCCTACCAAATCACAATTTTTCACTCCTGCACAAAGCTTGGCAAGACGGATGGCAATCAACACCATCATCTCCCAGCGTAATTAAGGATTACCCAGAATTCTGAAATGAGTTCTGAACCACTGATTATATCCAGCCCAAAGCAACAATAGCCAAGCACAGATAACCGGCTGTGCTTGTGATTGAGTTAATAGTCTGTTAAGGCACATCAAAATGGCATTTTATTTTATTTTATATTAGGGTCATTGACAAATAAGGTTTTTAAAAGTGTACAAAAAACATAATGGAGATATAATTAATTTTGAAGTTTTATTAAGTGTTAACAATGAGATTATGTGGTTTTTATAATCAGTTAACACTGCTTTTGTCATTTTTTTTTACAAGACAGACAAAATTTGTCACCAAAAAAGTCATTCGGTTTAACCAAAACTTCGATTTTACCAAATGACACATTTGGTTATACCGAATGACGATATTTTTAAACAATGCTAACAGACTGATATTTAGCTAGCAAAAGTACAATCAAACATTTTATATTTAGTACAAGTTTTTTAAATATTACAACATTTTCCATGTTTTATAGCAGTTGTACCGAATGACCTAAAAGAGAGTTAATTACTTTGCTTCACAACCATGTGGTCCTTTGCAGGTGTCTGAATGATGTCACATCCTGTCGCATGATATTGACCACATGACTTGATCCAAAATGGTCCATTTATATTGGTTACTCCGAATGACATCAATGAAATGAATTTTTCCGGACATTCTTTCTCATAACAAAGCAATGACTTCTACACATAATTTTAATACCATTTTGCACTATGTTGATATATGATGTTATAAAATCATGCCAGAATAAAAAATATATACATTTATTACATTTTAAAATATTTTAATCACAAATTAAATGGCTGTATTGGCCTTTGGACGGTTAAACCGAATGACCTTTTGACACTTCAAAATCTTTAAAATACCTTTATATGTAGCAAAATATAATTTAGATTGAATAAAAGAGATCTAGTTGTACTACCTTACATACTTTGGATGTCATGTCTTTGTTTTTTTAATATTATTAAGGCCTTTGGACAAAAAAAATGACCTGTCACGTGACGTCATTGACCCGTTATTTTGTGTTATGTTATGTTTTATGTTATGCACTTTTTGACTTGCTAGTGATAGTGATGGACACAGATAGCATCAATTCTTGTTTATGTTTTACCCTTTTTCCACAAGAGTACTGTGGAAACCCATTTTGGTCCAGTCCCATTTCCATGAAGGAAAGGTGGTTTTGATCCAGGAAAAACTGGTTCTGCATTGGTCTCTTAAATCTTCTTGCCTCAAAAATGGGAACCAGTAATGTCAAAGGCATTTGGTCGATTCATTTGGAAAAAAGTAATATAAAAATAATGATGATTACATTTTACACATGCACACACATACACTGTAAAAATGGTAATTTTACAGCAAAATGCCATTAAATTTACAGTTTTTCTCAGCTTGTGGAAAAGCTGCTTGTTATGAGCTTTGATTCGTTGGTAAATTAACATTATATCAGTTGTAAATGTAAATGTAAATCTGTAAAACCTAAAATGTTGCTACCCTATTTTTATGGTAAATTATGCCATTTTTTTACCGTACAATATATAGTAATTTTATATTTTTAAGCATTTATTTATATTTATTATTTATGAATTATAATAATTGTAATTATTATAACATACACACCGAGTTAAACCATCTTTTTTTCATGTACTGGGCCTAATATGAGCATCAACAACACCATTTCAGTGGAAAGGGTGAATATGAGAGACAAAGAGAGAGAGACAATGAAAGAGTGCAGTATGTCATTGTTGAGACAGTCACTGTCCTCTTATCTAGTAACCCCAACCAACACTCTGGTTTTTCACACTCTCACCTCTCAACTCTCAATCTCTCTGATGCCGTGTGTGTGTGTGTGTGTGTGTGTGTGTGTGTGTGTGTGTGTGTGTGTGTGTGTTCAGATGCATCTCTGAGGCTGGTCTAACACAGTGCAGGTCTGTTCATGTCATGCTGGGAACAGAATGATGTTCTCAAAAACCCAACCGTTGAATTCGCTTCGAGGATGGGTACCGACTGAAGACAGGGAATACACTATAGGCGCATTAAAGTGAAGGTGTCTGTTTTATATTCTGTGGTCAGATTTTGATTCCAGCAGGCTCAGATATATATTTGAACAATATATATATTATTTTTTATTATATATTATATTATTTTATTATTATTATTAAGGGATAAATAGAAATTATTTTAGTCAATTTTTGCTTTATTCATGCTTGCAAACAACTATTCCTTGGAGAGGTTTGGATGCAAAACTTCTTTCTCTCACCCTGTTGGAATTACTGAGCTTGAATTTGTCTAAAATGTCAAAACTATGTGTTCGACGTGAGCATTTCCTGTCAGCTAATTCCTACAGTCTTCTCTACAGCAGTATTTTACCTTATTAAGAGCCCCTCCAACAGAGAAGGAGAGGTGAGAGGGGGTGTACTGTAAACTCAAGGTACAGGAATTGTCATCACTCGCCTACAGTTACAGGAAGCAAAATGACAGGGCTGACAATCTGAGAGCAGCTTGTGAGGGAGACAGATCGACAGTGGAGATGTCACTGCTCATCACTTTGAGCCCGGGCGCACCAGATGAGCTGAAGTGTGTGTTACAGTCATGCCTTATGTAGTGCTTTAGAGTTATATAGGTTTATAAAAAGTCAAGCTACAGTATATGCTGTTGGTTATCACACACTCATCCCTCCAATAGTAAAACAAAAACATTCAAGATGGTTTCAAAGTATTTTAAAGTATTTTTTAAGCCTCATATTTTGGGTGGATTATTTCAGTGTAAACAATCCCATTATCATTGCTCATTTCAGGCAAAATTTACTAGGTTTACTGACTTTAAATGGTCATATTAACCCAGCACAGACAAGGTTAGTATTTAGTTTTGTTTATTTTTTATTATTTGGAGGGGCTGGGTTGGGGGTTGTAGCATATGACATTTTATAACCTGAACTAACCTTCCATGTCAGGTCAAATTATCTGATATTTTGGACTGCAGTCATGAGGGTCTTCAGGGGTCTTCTCTATGATATTTCACTGGGACACTGACACTTGTATCACCCTCACATTTTGTTTTACTTTATGCCATATATAAACTAACTTAAATATCAAAATTCAATGTTTTATTTCTAAGGCATGTTTATAAAAGCTATGTCCTAATTGAACTAAGGCTTAATCTAAACCCTGTCTGTGAAACCAGGCCTTAGTCTGCTTAAACCCCGTCCCTTTCTTACAACTGACAGCAAACTCGCATTCAGCCATTCTGCCTCCATCCAATCAACAACCAATTCAAAGTGCCCACCCTACAGTTTTTTTCTTTTTTGATAATTTGTTGCGCTCAGATGTACACAATATTGTCACAAAATGGAAGAAAAGCTTGGTTACACTTTATTTAAGGTGTCCCTATTACAGTGTAATTATATATTTAAGTACTGAGTAATGTTAATTAACAACATGTACTTACTGTAGAGTTAGGGCTTGGTTTAGGGTTAGTTGCTTGTAATTGCGCATAATTTACTGTTATTATTTTAGTAAGTACATGTAACGTGTAACAAGGACACTGTAAAATAAAGTGTTACCAACAGCTCTACTGCTAGTTCTGTTACATTGCGACTTTAACCATCACTGTATTTATTTAGTCTTTGTTTAGCTATGAATTGCTTTCACACGTGTATCAGTTAATGTGAGAAGATCTTGTCCCACTAAAACACACACGCAGAACACCTGTGAGGTGCATCCATTGTCGTGAACTGAGAGGATAATGGATATTCTGTGGGAAATCACCAAACTCATCACCTAATTGAGATGGATGCATTTTTAATGACCAAGCAGCCTTTATTGAACCTCATCTGCTGTGGAAGACATTAAAATTTACCCACATAGTGGACTGCACTAATAAGCTGCTCTGTGGTGAGACCCACCCTCACCGTTCTGCAATCCCATCAGCCCCGTCTAACGATGCAGAGCGTGTCATCTCTGTGGTATTCTTTGTTTGAAGACAAGACACCTAAAGGCAGTATATGTATGAGCATATCTGCTTTTACTGTCAGTGAGATCCAGACTTTGATTTGAATTTTATCAGTTTCCATTTCATACACACACACACACACACACACACACACACACACACACCTACACACACACACACACACATACACACATACACACACTAGTGCCTAATTAATCATCTGGGAAGATGCTCCCCCTCTGAATAGGACTGATTCTGCAGGAATTCCTCACACAGGGATGTATAATTAGCTCTAGTCTCGACTTTGCTATCTGTCTTTTAAAAGGAGACGGCGCACTCTGAAGGCGAAGACTGGCTGGGGTTCGATTAGGAAAATGTGATGTGACTCTGAAGCACATAAATTCAATTAAAACAGTATTGTTTGTCCATTCTGTTACTAATGGTTTAGAGCTTTTACGCCAGTTACTAGCTCCGTCTGGAGTCGCTCAAATTAGGTTATGTTGTAGATTAGACGATTAGAGCCTTACGATTAGCAGTTTTTGCAATTAGGACTTTGTTCCTAATCAGCCAGACTTTTCAGATCGAAGGTAAATTAGCATTTTAGGCATCACAGGCGCTTCTGTCACAGAGGTTTTTAAAATTAAGGAATATATACTGTTATTTATGCTGCCTTGTAAGTTTCTTCATTTTTGGTGCATGTGTGCTTTGCAGATTAGGTGATCCCAGAATGCACTGTGACTGAGATTGTTGAAAATTTTCATCCATGATGGAGGATGTGAGAGATTTCATTTTTAAAAACACTTATATTCCATTGAAATTTGAATTTCACCTAATATTATTGTGAGCTGTGTATATTTATCCTTGTTAAAACATTGCTTTGTTAGCTTAGCAACATGCTAAGATGGATTTGCACATGTCCTTCACAGATGTAATCCCAAAATGCATTTTAAGTATGCTCATTGAAATGTTTGTGAGGATGTGAGAACTTTACATTGAATTTTGAATCAAAATGGACTATTTTACCTGATATTTGTGTGAGCAGTGTGAATTTATGCTTGTTAAAGTATTGTGTTGTTAGCTTAGCAACATGCTAATGTCAAATTGTATTGGTCTCCTGCTGCTCATGTGTGGAAAACTATTTGTATGTTTAGAAAGTTGCCTCCATTTTAAGTGCTAATAATTCTAACATTTAACATTCTAACAAATTATAGAATGACTTATTGAAAGGAATGTTTTCAAGGCACAATTAGTTAGCGCAGTTAGCCAAACGTCAAGATTTGTACGTGCGTTCACACAGAAAATTCCAAAATGTACCTACATAATGTATAGTAACATCATGTATAGTAAATGTATAGTGTGTAGGACACAGCTTTTGTAAACAAAACACTACCGTTGTGTGAAATGTAAATCTATAATAAAATGATAAGCAATGACAGTATTTATGTTTTGTCGATTCATTATCTGATAATGATCCTAACAAAAGTGCTCGAGTCTGCAGTTGCTATGGTTACCTTCACACCTAAGTGTCTATTTACCTTCAGTGGAAAATAAGCCCTTACTAACTTGTGGTTACTGAAATGTTAGAAAATCCAAATAGACGCTTCTACGTGTACTTTTAAGATCCAGCTTTTTGTTTCGACTTTCTCTGCAGGCTTCAAGCCTTAAGTAGGGGATTGAACCCCTTATGCTTTAGTATCAGCAGAACAGAGCTACTGTTTCAGATTCAGGGGGCATATTGTCCCCCCAGAAATCTCATTCTCTCACACTCTTCCTTTCTCCCTATCTCTTTCTCTCTCTTTCTTTTTAGTGAGCATGACAGTGCTGGAGGTAACAATCTCCTCGCCATTCCACCGTCTCCCCAGCAGAGAGAGAAATGCTCCCTAAAACACTCTCTCGTCTACTCTTTTGTCTGGCAACAAAGTGTGTATTTTTCACTGACAGCTCCAGAGGAGTCTCCAGAGATAATGCGAAGCTTTATGAAGGATATCCTCGGTTCAAACGGAACACAAAAATAGCAGGAAATCGACCCCTGTGGAAAGATGGTACCTCGGGGACAAGATAGAGGCGGATAAATGTTGTTCAGGATTAGCTAATAAAACACTGTGAGCATTTTCCAGCTCATGTCTGACATTATAGGTTCTTCGTTATCAGTGTGTTATACGCAACCTCACATCCTCACAGGTTAGCACAGAAAGGACTTGCCCTCTACACCATTATGCCCTGTTAATGAGCGTTAAAATGTCGTTTTCCCATGGACCTACCAGTAATTAATGAAATATTCTGCAAAGAGGAAGAAAACTCCCAAATCTCCCAGGATCTGAGGTGGGATGCATTTTAGGAACACCTGCTCTGCTTGTGGGAAGAATAACGATGTCCTTGAAAGCACAGTAATCTAATCTGCTCCTCAATAACTCATGTTTTTGCAATCTGTAACATTTATTTTTAGCCACGGGCTGCAGAAGGCATTAGATATTCGTCTTAAGTATTCATGGTTGCATAGGTGATTTTTCCAGCCGGGGATCGTCAGTGGAATAGAGATGAATGCGTAAGTGCATGCTGGGATATGTGAATTCTGCTAAGGGCAATGCTATGTTCGGAAAGGAATATTAGTGAAGTGCTTACTGCGTACTATGGAGTATAGACTAGGGCTGCATGATTTGGGGGAAAAAATTGATTGCGATTTAATTATTTTTTTCCAGTTTTGCTGCACTTGTTAAGGCTGCACAATTTGTCCATATATATATGTGTGTGTATGTATGTATGTATGTATATATGTATATATGTATACTATATTCAGACTATAATGAGTATAATAATAATAATTATAATAGTAGTAATACTAAATTAAAAAATAAGATAAGAAATACCATTATTATTGTATAATTTCACTGTACAATGGAAAAGTTAAGTATATAATAATAATAATTAGTATTATTTTATTTTACTGTACAACTATTAAAGTACAATGCTAATATTTATGGCCATCTTAATTTCTTTATTCTTCATTCATTTATCAGCCCTAGTGTATATATATATAATGGCTTAGTATTTGTCATTCTGATCAAATAATGGGTCAAGGAGATGTAATAATCATTTCAGGTTCATTCCTCACAATAGAAATGGAAGGTCAAGTCAAACGCATTGCATTGTGGGATGCATTTCTAATTCTGTAGGATTACTGCACCTTACGCCAAATATAGTAGCTCATCCCTCATTCCATGCGTACTGAAAATTTGCATATTGTGCCCTGGATACATACTGCAAAAATAGCACAGGTAGTATACTTCCATACTAAGTATGCAAATTTTGCTGTACCAAACATAGCCAATAAACGAGCGATGGGTTTTTAAAACCTACAATGACTGAAATGGCTCATTTCACAGCCACAGCTGAAGAAGACACAATATTCCACCAATGTTTCTGCAATAAAAGAGCAATGGAGACCGCAGAATCAAATAATTAAAGCACATTCTATAATTATAGATAAACAATACAAAAGTCATTTGAGAGAAAATGATTTGTTCCTTTTTCACTGGAAGATAACGAATGTCAACTTCAGTCTATGCTGCTCCTTCATCCAAGAACTTGGAATGGAAAATGGTGGAGTAGATCATTAACCTTAATGAGATGAGTTAATTGAGCTTAATCACTCAGAGAAAATGAGAGCGAGAGACCCTGAGCATGGATGTAAGCCGAGCACTTTCCATTAAACGCAGGCCTTGACTCTATAAAGTGCAAATGCTACACCATATACATGTCCGGGTTTATATGATATATAAATCAGGTTAAAATGTCTCTGCCTGCATCAGCTGGACAATTATCACCTCTCTAAACTTCAAAAATAATGTTCGTTATATCTCTGCCATAACTGTTTTTATGATGATATAAAGATTTCTGTATTATTTTAGATGGTGGCTAGCAAATACGTTTTATAATCTCATATAAACACACTTATGACGTGCAAAGGTCTTTTATTTCTAGAGTGATTCAATCCAGTGTTATTGTTAACTAAAACTATTAAAGTGGTTTAATAATTATATTTAATTTTTATATTTTTAGTTAGCATTTTAATATATATATATATATATATATATATATATATATATATATATATATATATATATATATATATATCTGCATGTGGCAGATTCCGCAAAGTATTTAGGATTTGATGGATTATGCTGTGGTCTATGTGAACTTTGTCCTTTTTGTGTCCGAGCCGCACTCAGATTAGCACTAAACACATTCCCCCAGCCGCTCCACTCCTCTGGGTCTGTGTTTTAGCATATAGCTCATTTTGCTAGATATGCTTATAATGGTTGCTGATATGACTTTGGCAGGGAGTCACGAGAAGGACCAACGTTAGCAATTAGCTTTACACAACTAAGTATCAAAGCGTTGTTAATTTGTGTTGGATGTAAATAGTGCAGCTGCATCTTGTCATAATATTTTTGCTTATTAGCGTGCCACTATAGTACACACCAGGTTCTGGTGACCTCATGGTATTTGGGAGCATTGTGTAGAGGTCACAAGGTCCATGTCAGGCTAATTATGTCAGACAATGATGCATTACAGTGCTCGCACTTTAATATAATGCCTATCTGTGAGTTGTTGGAGATATATGGGAGCGTTCGTAATAGAGTGTGTGTATAATGTAATTGATTTTATTCATAAGGTTGAGCTTTGAATGTGGTAGGAGCCTGTTAATAAAAAGCTTTATTGCATGTAAATACATGTTTTATAGCTATCGGGGCTTGTTTTAAAAGATGTATATCTGGTAACAGATGCCTACGCCCCATTCCGTCTATCCCATCCCACATACCCTTGAATATATGCAGATTTTGTGTGTGGACTATCCAGTGACCTTTAGCCCAGGAGTAACCCTGTTGGGATTTAGGGGTGAAGCTGAATCTGTTCCAGAGAGGACGAACAACATCTGGTCCATCCCACTCATGGCATCCCAAACCCCCGACCATGACAAGGTCAAAATACCATTTTGAGATGACTCATCAGTTTTCCCCCCAGTAACTCATTCTCATTAGAATTGCTCACATTTATCAGCCTTTAATCAGCGTAAACACTTCAATTTCTTAGCGAAATTGTGTTTGCTTTGTATGAAAATGATATTGCTGAGTGCCTCAGTGTGTTTAATGAAACCAGATGTCTTTGGCTTAGGCAACATAACACTCCATTAGAGTAAATATCTCTGGAGGAATGAAAGGTCATATTGCTTTCCATAATTTCAGTGCATTTTATGTTTTATTTGATGGCTGTTTTTGCAGTAAACCAGTTCTAAATAGTCATAATAAGTTTCATAATAAGTCTTCATCTCATTAACAGCTTATCCTAACATCCATACTAGTATACCAGATAAGAATTGGTGCATCCCGAATCACAGTAGGCTATGTTGAGCATAGTATGCCAGAGGTGCCCATATGGTTCACTATTTGTGGTACTACATATCCCAGCATGGCTTTAGTTTAATATTACTCACAAGCCCTTGCATTTTGGAAAAGGTGGAGTTTTTAGGATGTTATTGAAGCAAAATAGCACAAAATCTCAAAATTGACGAGTGCAAAACAAAAAAAACTAGGTTTTGCTTGTATAGCGACTTGCTATACAAGTTTTTTAACTTAATGAATTTAGCTAGATGCTAACATTTGCATGCTAATACAAACAGAATGTAATATCAAAACAAACTTTTATAACACTGAAGAATATTCAAATAATGTACCAAAAAGGTACTTTTACTGCATAATAGAAATAGCATGTATGAATTGGTATTTAACTAGTTATTAATGCTAATTATGCTAACTATCTGATAACATTAGCAGCACTGCAGTTTCTTTCCTACTGTTACTGTAGGACTTTAGGCTCAATGTTGTCTCAGGCATGAGAATGGATTTCCCATCTGTCTATCCTTACTTTAATTGTTAATGTTTATGTGGTTAAAGCTGTACTTCATTCAGGAGATACATCATTAGTTGCAAGTTTGTTGTCTGTTCTCAGGAGGCAATCCAGACAGCTTTTTAGTGAAGACTAGCAGTCAGACTAACCATCTTGGAGGCGCTGTATTGAAAAACAATGGCTTTCGGTCCAAGATCAATTGTTACTGATTCTTGGGTTCACTTTTTGCACATCCAGCTTCATTACACTCACCGGCCACTTTATTAGGTACACCTCACTAGTACCAGGTTGGACCCTCTTTTGCCTTTAGAACTGCCTTAATTCTTTGTGGCATAGATTCAACAAGGTGCTGGAAATGTTCCTCAGAAATTGTGGTCCATATTGACATGATAGCATCACTATCTATGATAACTATGATAGCTGCAGATTTGTTGGCTGCACATCCATGATACGAAACTCCCGTTCCACCACATTCCAAAGGTGCTCTATTGGATTGAGATCTGGTGAATGTGGAGACTATAGTGAACTCATTGTCATGTTAAAGAAACCAATTTGAGATGATTTGAGCTTTGCGACATGATGTGTTATCCTGCTGAAAGTAGCCATTAGAAGATGTGTACACTGTGGTCATAAAGGGATGGACATGGTCAGCAGCAAAACTCAGATAGGCTATGGCGTTTAAACAATGCTCAATTGATACTAAGTGGCCCAAAGTGTGCCAAGAAAATATCCCCCACACCATTACACCACCAGCAGCAGCCTGAACCGTTGATACAAGGCAAGATGGATCCATGCTTTCATGTTTACGCCAAATTCTGACCCTGTCATCTGAATGTCACAGCTGAAATAAAAACTCATCAGATCAGGCAATGTTTATACAATCTTCTATTGTCCAATTTTGGTGAGCCTGTGCGAAATTTTTAGCCTCAGTTTCCTGTTCTTAGATGACAGGAGTGGCACCCGGTGTGGTCTTCTGCTGCTGTAGCCCATCTGCTTCAAGTTTCAACATATTGTGATTTCAGAGATGCTCTATTTGAGTTACTGTCGCATTTCTATCAGCTGGAAACAGTCTGGCTATTTTCCTCTGACCTCTGGCATCAACAAGGCATTTTCACCCACAGAACTGCTGCAGAATTTTCTCTTTTTTGGACCATTCTCTGTAAACCCTAGAGATGGTTGTGTGTGAAAATCCCAGTAGATCAGCAGTTTCTTAAATTCTCAGACCAACAAACATGCCATGTTCAAGTCACTTAAATCACCTTTCTTCCCCATTCTCATGCTCATTTTGAACTTCAGCAGATCATATTGACCATGTCTACATGCCTAAATGCATTGAGTTGCCATGTGATTGGCTGATTAGATATTTGCGTTAACGAGCAGTTGAATAGATGTACCTAATAAAGTGGTCGGTGTGTGTATATTGTAAGTTTATTGTGTGTCCTGTCATCAGTTAAAGACAAAGTAATTATAGTAAAAGAGCATTTGTGTTTGGTCACAATAACTGTCTTTTCCATTCCTTGTGAAAAATAAGGCACCAGATCCATTTTGAGGCAGAGAAGAGATGGTCTTTAGGTTACCAGGGCAATTATGCCTTCTGGTTCATGACTGAGTCTTCCTGTGTAAATATGAGCACACACCTGCAATTACCTCCAGAGCAAAAATACTCAAAAGCCATTAGTGTAGCTGAAATCATGATTGCCCACCTTTGAGAATCCACATCAAGATGTTTTTATCTGAAGAGAGGGATTCTGGACTCTTTGTTCAGACATTTTTTTTCTTTTTTCTATTTTTGTTATATGTGATTCAAATCAGTTTCATTTTTTTTTTTTTTTTTTGTAGTCTGAACTGTATAAAACCATATTTTCAAACCTAATCCAAGCCACATAAATATGTGGTTTGAAATCCTATTTATTTATCAGTCTTTTTTGTGTCTCAGAGATCTGTCAGATCAGATTTCAAGTTTTTTCCCCTTATATTGGTGCAAAGTGTCTAGTTCAACTAATTCATTAAAAAGATCTGAGTTTGTTCACAAATCTGGCATAGATTCTTCTCATCTTTTCTTCTCATGAATGCTCCAAGAAGATATAGGGTGTCTTTCCATTGATGAAATTTTCCACAGCTCATGTTGTCTGGAGTTTTTTTTGTCTAGAGAAATTTCTTGGAAAGATCATTTTGCAGCGTTTCATCAACAGAACAATCCAAAAACACATTAAATAACAGTACAGCCCACTAAAAATCAAAGATGGTGCTGCTGTGAATAAGGTCTATTGACAAGTTTTTTGAAACAAAACCTGCTATCTTAATTGTGGACCCACTGGTATGTACTTTGGCAGTTTATTTATTTATTTATTTTTTGCTAGTCTGTATTTTTACCAATTGATTTATCCGAGATGCACTGCTTTTCCAGCAGATGGACAATCAGTGGACAATGCTTGTTGGGAAATAACCCCAAATTGCAGAGAAACCAGCAGTCTTCACAATCAAACACAGCACAGGCGGTGGTCCAAAGACACTTGCTCATCTTCAAAGAAGTGCAAGATGCTAATGCTTTATGCGAATCGTTTGATTTTGACCAACTTTGTTGACCACATCAAAGTCATGATTCAGAGCTTCTGGGTGACCTTTTTTTTGCATCTGTGATTTTTGTGTGCTCTCGGTGGGTGGATACATGTGTCTGTGTGTGTTTGTGGGTTTCAGAGAAATCCAATTTTAGATAATGGAGACAGTAATTGAAATTTATTCTGCCACTGCAATTCGGACCTCCGTAATTTATCAAGCCTTCCGTAATGGATGCTGCTATGCTGTTAGCAAATGTGTCCAGTTAAAATTGCACCGGAAAAGTAACAATATTAAACATGCTTACACCCTGATACCCTCCTGTCTATTTTTATTTGATGTGCGGTGCAGTTATCGTCTTTAATGAGAGAAAGAATAAAGCAGGGCTCTGTCGTTTGCCATAATCACCATCTTGCGTATTAAAGCAGCTATATATCTGTTTGACATCACTGGAGACCCTAATTTCTGAAAGTCTAATATTTTAATTAGGAGACTCTGAGATGGTATTTTCCTTCCATCTCTTAGTTATTATTGGAACTCTGTGAGTAGTCATAAAATTTTGTCTCTTAATCATCTGACCAGCAGCCGGACTACAGTGTTAGAGCCCTTCGATAACAGACACCCAGACATACACATTCACACAAATGGAGGCATTATCACCAAGGCTGAAAATTAAATTTAAAAGCCCAGTGCCTTTTGGAAATCAGGAATATTTTATCATGTACAACAGCTTTTCCTGTGTTGAAGCGGTCAGCTGAGACAAACTACTCAAGCAGACAAGAAGCACTGGCAAAACCAGGCCAGAAATTAAAGGGTTAGTTCACCCAAACATGAAAATTCTGTCATCAATTACTCATGTACACAAATTAAGATATTTTTGATGAAATCCGATGGCTCAGTGAGGCCTCCATTGCCAGCAAGATAATTAACACTTTCAGATGCCCAGAAAGCTACTAAAAACATATTTAAAATAGTCCATGTGACTACAGTGGTTCAACCTTAATGTTATGAAGTGACAAGAATACTTTTTGTAAAAAAACAAATAATGTCTTTATTCAACAATATATAGTGATGGGCGATTTCAAAACACTGCTTCATGAAGCTTTGAAGCTTTACGAATCTTTTGTTTCGAATCAGTGGTTTGGAGCGTGTATCAAACTGTCAAAGTCACGTGATTTCAGTAAACGAGGCTTTGTTACGTCATAAGTGTTTGAAATTTCAGTGGTTCACCACTGGGGGGCTTGACTTTGGCAGTTTGATACGCGCTCCGAACCACTGATTCGAAACAAAAGATTCGTAAAGCTTCGAAGCTTAAAGCGGTGTTTTGAAATCGGCCATCACTTTGTTTTTTTATTTATTTTTTATTTTTTTGGCCCACAAAAAGTATTCTCGTCGCTTCATAACATTAAGGTTGAACCACTGTAGTCATATGAACTGTTTTAAATACGTCTTTAGTAGCTTTCTGGGCATTGAAAGTGTTAATTATCTTGCTGGCAATAGAGGCCTCACTGAGCCATCAGATTTTATGAAAAATATCTTAATTTGTATTCTGAAGACGAACGAAGGTCTTACGGGTGTGGAATGACATAAGGGTGAGTAATAAATGACAGAATTTTCATTTTTGGGTGAACTAACCCTTTAAATTCTCATGCTTAATCTTTCTATCTGCAAAAAACACTCATGTTCAACAGGAAGTATGTAAGATTTTCTTGGTGGATGCTTCAGCTGACAAACGGCCAGACCACGATTATGTCACTCACATGTAGGTTGTGGTAATTGATAAATGAGGGCCGTGTTTGTTACTGACAGCTGGCTTGCTTGGCCTTTCTCCCCTTGCTAGCTCAACCTTCACGGCCCTGAAATAGCCAATTACTGCAGCTGCTATTGGACGTAACAGGCCAATGAGCAAATGGCTGTCCTGGGACCAAATTGAGGGGGTGGGCTGCAGGTGCTCAAAAAGCCATGTACAGTTCAGGCCGAAGCACCTGATCCCACAATTCTTTGTTCCATTACATATGTCATTCCCAGATCAGTGAGGTATTCACTTCCTGGTTGATGGGTGTCTCACTGACCGCCTCTGACCCTGGGACTTATGGTCCGTGAGGTCTTATAAATCAGTTTTTAATTAGACACAAAGAATATGAAGGCTTATAATGCTCTCATAAGGCAGTAGAACATTATGGTGAGAGAAATTGATGAAATGGAGTTGGTACTGTCAATTAGTATTATCTTTGTGGAAATATGTTGGTAAAAACTAAATGGCATCATTATGATTCATTCTAAATGATTCTAAATGATTCATTTGACAAAGATATTCTCTCGTTTGATTTAAAATTAGGTACCTCTAGATATATTAGATGATTTTAGAAGGATAACTCTAAACTAGTTAAAATTCTCTGAAGGTATTTGAAGGTAAAGGATGACGTTAAGCCAAAATACCACTAAGCCGCCTACTGCATTTACTTTATCAGTTGCAGAATGGTTTGCAGTATGCTGTGCATGAGTGAGCACAGTTCTTTAGATCAAAAATCTGTTGAACTAGAGTTCTGTGATATCTGTCTTCACTGAGCCGTGTGATAACACAAAGTCGACCTGCTCTTACAGTGACAGCTTTTGTGAGGTTGCCTGCCTTATTGTCCTCCAGGGTGATTGCTTGCCATCTGTAACTCTTCTGAAGGTCTTTACAGTAAGAGCCTTGAATACAGTGAGTGAATAGGTGGTTTGTGCTTGGTTAAACATGAACTCGATGGGTCATAAGTGATTCAGAGGCAGCCAGTAGTAGGAGAAATTAAGGTGTTATTTAAGCTATTAAGAAAGATTTTCTCACACTTTCCATGTGTTATAGAAATTGAGGTCATGTCTGCTTGGAAGTGCTACAAAGAGCATCAGCTTCCTGTCTAATTAGGTAGTTCTTGGACTCAGTAAGCTGCAAAGTGGACTAGACAAAAGAATAGCTACACAAGACTGAAAGCCTGTTCACACCAAGGATGATATATAACTATAATGATAACTATATTAGTGTCCACACTATTGGACGATAATGTTCTGTTTATTAAAAGCACTAGTTCTGTCATCTACCACTTTAAATTCAGGTGGATTCTGATTGTGTTTCTATTATTCATCAGCTGGAAAAAAATAATTATGAAAGTGATTACAATGATATTGTTCCTCTGTGCCGTTATTGTTATATCTGTGGTGTGGAATGTGCTGTTCTTTTAAATTTAGGGTAAGTTTATACGACAATGATGTACAAAAAAAAAAAAAACCAGAAAGGTTTTTCCATTTAACAAATGACAACGTTATCAAAACGATCCCCGTTGAATCCACACGAATTCGCGAAAATGACTAAAAGCGTTGTATTATGCATGCCAGGTCAGTAGTTGGCGATGTCACTTTGTAAAGAAAGACTACATGCCTGCGCACAAATGCATTCTTTTACAGAGCACTCGCGCCAGACGCGCATGCCTATAGACTAAACACATAATATGCATATGCATTTGAGGTCCCTTTAGGACCCCAAATGATTCCATTGGTTCAACGGACTTTTAATGGGTTGTATTTTTAGCGCCTGATTACAATTCCTGCAAAATCACGTTATGATTTATATTGCTTAAAATGCGTTATAATGAAATGACCATTAATGTCTTTTAAATTACATGGTTCATATACTTGTATATAACTGAAGCTATAGGTTGTGAAATCAAGCATTTCTCGTTCTTACTGTTTTTTTCGTTAGCTTATGTACTAGCATAGCATACATCTACCTGATTAACTTGCTAGCTTAGCTTATATTACATTAGGTATGTTTTTTACTTCCAATATAGTTCCCAATTACATGTTTCAAATTAATGATGTTTGTGTGTACTTAGCATGACAATTAATTTATTAAAAATTTATTATAGTATTATTATATACTATACCACATTGCTATTATTGTGAAAAATTAATATTAACTTACTTTTAGAGAACATAGTATGTTGCAACAATGCTTTTCCTTATAAAAAAAATACATTTTTAGGCATGATTGTGTTTCCAGTTTTTTTTATTATGCAATAAGCATTTATTTTAAATTTCAAGCACGTTGTTTGTGCACTTAATAAACATCATACAATAGTTAAATAGGTTATAATTAGTCAAGACATCGTGATAACAACTTTTGATCAGGCATTACCGCCTGGATCCTAAAGGAGTCCCGATTCCTAGGGGGGGGACTCAATTTCTCACCACACCGTTTTCACAGATTTGCGTTTTTGTTGTTTACACAGAGACAATAATGAATTTCAAAAACGTGCACTTTGAAACACATTTTCAAAAGTTCGCGTTTTCAAAACGAAACGCTGTTGTCGTGTAAATTAACGTCCAAAGCAATTTTTTTTTTAGTTGAAAACGCCGTCATGTAAAAGACCCCTTAGAATGATTTTTAAAAACATATTTTTACTGTTATCTTTATAGTTATCGACCTTGGTGTGAACGGGCCTTAATATGAGCATAAAGAGCCTGTCAGTCAATTGGGAAGCATTTCACAACTAAATGATATAAATATTTTGATTCTCATTCAAATAGTTAAGCTAATAATATAATTGTAACTTGTACCCCACTGTATGTATGTATGTATGTATGTATGTATTTAAAACACAGTGTAGTTAAAAGATATAAAAGTCACTGGATCAACATGACAATTATATTCTATTCTAACTATTTCTCTGTGAATGTAATGTATTATATGGACAATAACAAAAAAGTGCAGCTGCACAGCACACTTATTAAGTGGACTGTTGCTGATGGCACGTACACAATGACATCTGTCTCGATGACAATAAAACGAGGAGCAATCGCTACCTCAGAGATAAAACAACTGTCACTTACAGCCTTTATTCTGCTGTCTCTGAATCAGTCAACCTCTATATGTGCTTTTAGAAGGATAAAAGCTGCTCCTTTCATCAAGTGCTCCGTCCATCCATGGCATGTGAAGATGTGGCCATATAAGCATATGTCATCTGTCAGGCCTGTTTTAAATAAACGCATTCATGCTTTATGCAACGCAGGAACGCGAGGAGCACCGTTGCGGCTCCACAGCCCATTTCTGAGATAAATCTCACCTCTCCACCTCTCTGTCACCAACTCCGTCATACAGCAGGGTTGCTATGACAACTGCAACAAGGCTGGGGGAACAATTTTGAAGAGGGTGAGAGAAAGAAAAATCATAACAGCCAGCGCTCCAAGTGGATTTCCATGCATGTGTCTTTGCTCGGCCCTACTCGAAAATCGATGTTAACCTTGGGGATGGGTTTGCTAGTTAGGCCATTGCTTATGAGGCATTCTGTTTATTTTACAAGGTTCTTAATGAAACTTCACATTCGTTCGGGTTGAGGGCTCTCGGACTGGTATTAAAGATGTTTTGTTTTATGGTGCGTTTGTCGCTTTTCCAATAAAATGTGTACTGTCGCACTTTACCCATCATAGTATTTGTGAAACTCAGTTGTAAAGTGCATGATTATTGGAGAAAGATGTGGTTGATTCTCAAAAATATGTTGAGTTGTAATATTTGATATGCAAAGAAGGTTGTGATTTCTAATATTAAGTGATTCCTGGAAAGTATTAGCATCTTTCTATATCTTTCAAATATTAAGCTCTCCTTTTTTCCAAGTCCTGCATTTTTACTGTTTTAAATGATCTTTTTTTTTTTTTTTTTAACTCAGATTTTGAGTCTGGGGCTTTTATGTGGTTATCTTTAAATGAGGAATAATTCCCCAGGGCCACATTTGCTTTTTCTCTTCGGCTCTTTCCTTTTGCTGCCATTGTTTGCAGCACAAAAAAACATTTCAATAGGTTCTTTCTCTGCAGAAGTGTCTAGTTTTATTGAATGATTTTGTGTGTTTCCCTAAGGTTAAGTGTGTGTGTGTGTGTGTGTGGGTGTGTGTGTGTGTGTGTGTGTGTGTGTGTGTGTGTATTTGTATTCAGCGAGGCTGTGGATGGGCCTGTAAGCTGATAGTGCACCACACCATACTATTAGCATATTGAAGAGGGGCATGAGCACAAACCTCAGGTCAAGCTTCATTCAATGTCACAGCCGTGTGGCCAGTTCCTTAACAAACTGCTTTCTTGCTTTCTTCCTTTCTTTCACATATTGTATTATATATTGCAATAGCTATGTGAATTCTGAATAATGGGATTTACATAGCTATTGCATATTATATATAACTATACAGTGTGTGTATATATATTGTACAAACACACACACACACTAGCCACTTT
Organism: Mylopharyngodon piceus; assembly: GCA_039654765.1. NCBI lineage: Eukaryota > Metazoa > Chordata > Actinopteri > Cypriniformes > Xenocyprididae > Mylopharyngodon > Mylopharyngodon piceus. The sequence goes on from CM077454.1 coordinate 10,520,663, forward strand.
ATTAGGTAGACATGTTCAACCTCTTGGTAACACAAATATCTAATCAGCCAATCACACAGCAGCATCTCAATGCATTTAGGCATATAGACATGGTCAATATGATCTGCTGAAGTTCAAAATGAGCACGAGAATGGGGAAGAAAGGTGATTTAAGTGACTTTGAACATGGCATGGTTGTTGTTGTCTGAGTATTTCAGAAACTGCTGATCTGTTGGGATTTTCATACACACCCATCTCTAGTGTTTACAGAGAATGGTCTGAAAAAGAGAAAATATCGAGTGAGTGATGCCAGAGGTCAGAAGAGAATGGCCAGACTGGTTTGAACTGATAGAAAGGCAAAAGTAACGCAAATAACCACTCGTTACAACCAAGGTGTGCAGAAGACCACACCAGGTGCCACTCATGTCAGCTAAGAACAGGAAACTGAGGCTACAATTTGCACGGGCTCACCAAAATTGGACAATAGAAGACTGGAAAAATGTTGCCTGGTCTGATGAGTCTCAATTTCTGCTGCGACATTCCAATGACAGGGTCAGAATTTGACCTAAACAACATGAAAGCATGGATCCATCCTGCCTTGTATCAACGGTTCAGGCTGCTGGTGGTGGTGTAATGGTGTGGGGGATATTTTCTTGGCACACTTTGGGACATTTAGTACCAACTGAGCATCTTTTAAACTCCACAGCCTTCCTGAGTATTGTTGATGACCATGTCCATCCCTTTATGACCACAGTGTACCCGTCTTCTGATGGCTACTTCCAGCAGGATAACGCACCATGTCACAAAGCTCAAATCATCTCAAACTGGTTTCTTGAACATGACAATGAGTTCACTTTACTCAAATGCCCTCCACAGTCACCAGATCTCAATCCAATAGAACACCTTTGGGACGTGGTGGAATGGGAGATTCACATCATGGATGTGCAGCCGACAATTCTGCAGCAACTGCGTGATGCTATCATGTCGATATGGACCAAAATCTCTGAGAAATGTTTCCAGCACATTGCTGAATCTATGCCATGAAGAATTAAGTCAGTTCTGAAGGCAAAAGAGCGTCCAACCCGGTACTAGTAATATGTGCCAATATATATTAGGTTTTATATATAGGTTTATTTGTTTATATAAATATTTATTTATTCATTTTAGACATGTAATAGCTATTTTTGTTTTATTCTGATATTTTTGAACATGATGATTTTTCTGTAATAGCTATTTTAATTCTGAACAATCTCTTCAAACGGGAGTTTTAGTGCTATAATGGGATGCACTTCAACATATTTTATTTAATTAATGAGGTAAAAAGTGTAAAACTAAATTGTTGCATGAAGGGTCAAAACTAGCTTTGTATTGACCATACAAGGAGGAGTGCTAACCACAACCATGTTACATTCTCCTCAACGATTACTGTGGCCCATGATGGCAGTAAAATTGGATCACAAATGTGTCAGATAGGTCATTGTATCATTTAGATGCTACATTGCCCTGGGGATCAAGACCAGTAAAAGTTTTATTGGGCTGTTTACTGCAGCAATGGGCGGCCTGATGGTGTAGAGCTGTGTGTTTGGATTTGTTTAGATTGGTCGTATAGATCTGTTTTAGCCAGATCCACAGGATCCGAAGCCCTTGTTCCATCCGGACTGTTATGTAGAGTATTGATTGGTCCCTGCTAGCTGGCTAGTCCCAGAGAAAGAGTTTCAAATGAATTTAGTAAGCACTACAGCTTCTGACCAGACCTGAGCTCTTAAAATCCGCCACATCCAGCTTAATGCACCTCCTACTGTTTTACTTTCTCTCAGGAGAGATGCCACACGCCACTTCAAGCCCCTGCTGACTGTGCATATTGTCGCCTTCTGCTTAACTTCAACATAAAGGTCTCTTTTGTATGTAAATCCTCAGTGTGATAAAGTTTAACGTTTAGGGGAAGCTTATGTGTTTGAGCTTATACAGCTGAGTTGTGGATAAAAGAGTGTCCAGGGAGGAAGGAAGAGACAATGGAAGTGTCGTCTTATCACAGGAACAGACGCGCACCACCCGGCCAGCGAGGAGGAAGAGGAGATCACGACCAGCTGGAACCACCTAACCAGACGGAAGTACATGTGAATATCTGAATATCTCCTTTAAACCCAGAGAGGGGCTTGCTGAAGTGTGACAAATCTGACCCCAAGCCTCCAGCTCTGTCTTGGGTAAGCTTAGATTAGGCTGCTTAAATGCAAAGTGTGTTGGCTTTTAACCACACCTCGGATAAATATCAGATTCACTGCGCTGGACACACAGATCGAAGAAAGAGTTGAGAGGAAGAAAGAAACACTGTCCTGTTTGTTTACTAGAGTGGCATCTTCAGCCCATCATTTGATCTATCATGCACAACAGTAATCAAGTTAAGCTGTGGCATTATTTGGAACAGCTGGTGTAGACATATGTTTGCTTAGCTATCTATATGAAGATATACCATAGACTTGTGTTATTTTTATATAAAGGTACTTATAATAAAGCTACTTACTATAGACTCTAGACCAACCTTTAGACCAACCTTTTTAATATTAATATTAATTATAATTTACTGATACAAATTATTCATTTGCATTCATTGCATATATTTCTCCCCAAAATATAAAGAAATAACAAACAAATCTATGAGTAAAACATCCAGTAGAGATACAGTAATAAGACTGAGAAAATATTTGTAGCTGTCATTTAAAGTAATGGCACAGTGCAAAAAAAAAGAAAAAAAAGAAAAGAAAAAAAAATCTTAAAAGTAGGTCAAAATAAAAATAAAAATATTTAAATTTGAATACATTAGTAATAATTGTAATATAATATAATATAATATAATATAATATAATTATTGTTGTTGTTATTGTTGTTGTTCCATTATTATATTATATTATATTATATTATTATATTATAGCCTATTATAATATAATACAATATAATATAATATAATAATTATTGTTGTTGTTACATTTATTATTATATTATTTTATATTATAACCTATTAATAAATATAATATAATATAATATAAAAATTTTTGTTATTTATTATTATAGCCTATTATAGCCTATTATATTACAGCCTATTATAGCCTATTATATTACAGCCTATTATATTATAGCCTATTATAGCCTATTATATTATAGCCTATATTTTTCTTTCTTTTAGGGTGATATATGACCAGAACATGTTTTTCGTGAGATTCACTCTGAGCAGAAAGTGTGAAGTGGCTCATTTGAGACAATAAATGTGGGGCAAACGTGAAGCAACAGACAGCTGGCCATGAGCAACCTGACACCAACCGGACGTTCAACTAATCAGGAGAGGGAGACAGAGATGAGTTTAAAGAGACGGCTAGAGAGAAAAGGATGGAGTCAGACACAGAAAGGCATTGGTTTACGGTAGACCTGCTGCTGAAATGAAACCGTATAGCTATCTCGGCCATGGCGAGCAGTTTATTTCAGTTCTTAATGGCAGGCATCTCACGTTTGGCACAGATGCTGTTTGGCTGTAAAGGGGCCCTCCAGTGCTGTTTCCAATTCGACCACCTGAGAGTGGAAGCCGGAGGGGGCACCAGGGAAGCCCCATAATGCGTTTTATGAGAAGTGGTCTATTGAGTTAAAACATCAGAGATGGAATAGGCCTCCAGCAGTGTGTGTTTGTGTTGGTTGGTTATCGTGCCCTAGGGCCACTACTGGGGCGGTCCGTGAGAGCAAGTTATGTCTGAGTGTGTTTGTGGGTGGGTGGGACAGTCTGTGGAGGTTATTTTAACCACAGCATAAAGCAATGGCATAGCCATAATTTTATTTTTTGGGGGTTCCATCTTAAAATAAGGGGGCCACAATATGATATTCATTTTGCATATATAGAAAGCGGCATCCTGTTTGTTTTCTTTATATGTCTTACTCTTATCTGTATGACTATAAATGATGGAGTATTTTAAGTTGTCTCCTCTGTAATGAGTCAAAATCATTAGGCATTGTGGCCATTTGTGTCATGGAAGTCTCACTACTACAGTACAGTGATAAAATATGTGTGTCCTGGAAATGGGAAGTCTCAGGTGGCGCTTCATTCACTGTTTCCTTGTGGAAAGGTGAAGCAGGCACATATGTAGATGCCACTTTTTCTCCTTCTCGCTTATCTTGAAAAAGCATAATAATGAAGTTTGTGCATCCGCCATTGTCACAACATGTTAATGAGCTCTCACACGCAAAGAAAATGGATATTTTGGGATATGTCTGTACTAGCTTTGCACACCTAGATTGGGGAATATTTGCCCATTCTTCCTTGCAGAATTTCTCAAGTTCAGTCAAATTCCATGGTGAGCGGCAATGGACTGCCCTCTTCAAGTCCATCCACAGATTTTGGATGTACTTGGCAGCATCCATTTTCCCTTTCACTCCTGACCAATCGCCCAGTCCCCACAGAAGAGAAACACCCCACAACATAATGTTGCCACCACCATGCTTCACAGTATGGTGTGTTTTGGGTGGTGTGTTTGCTTTTCGCCAAACATAGCGCTTGGAGTTCAGTCCAAAAAGGTCAGTTTTGGTCTCATCAGACCATAGCACCTTTTGCCAGATGGCATCAGAGTCTTCCAGGTGTGTATTTGCATAGCACGAATGAGACTGAGTGTGGCACTTTTTCAGGAAAGGCTTCTTTCTTGCTACCCTGCCATACAGGTAGCTTTGTGTAAAGCTTGTGAGATAGTTGTCACGTGCACAGACCGACCAGTCCCAGCCATAAAGCCTTGTAAGTCCTTCAAAGTTAACTTTGGCCTCTTGGTAGCTTCTCTGATTAATGTTCTCCTGACTCGGTCATCCAGTTTGGATGTACGGCCTGATCTAGGCAATGGTAGGGCAATTAGTCTGGTGTTTGATCTGGAAGTTGATTGGTTGTACCTGAGCAAGTTTATAATGGTATACTCTAAGGGGCTGATCACTTTACCAAACCAGGTATTTCACGAATTATAATCATCCAGAGTGTTTTAAAATGTTATTTTCACTTTGAACCCTTGGCTGTGTACATACAGCTCAAAAAAGTTAGACTTATTTTATTTTCCAGGGTGTAATGTGACAAAAGGTAAAGATTTTCGCAGGGTATGATGACTTTCTATTGGCACTATATATATATATATATATATATATATATATATATATATATATTTGACAAATATAATAGATAATATGCATTGGATCTAAAAGTCTGAGACCACTAGTGCAATACAAACATCTGGTCGGTCCAGTTTTATATTAGATCTTGAATCCCATCTTTGTGGTAGTCTGACACTTTTTCACCCCATTGTATTAATATTTCATAAGTTTATATTGCATATTGTTGTAACAGATTGTCTTGAGTTCTGTAATTTTTATTATTTTATTCATTCAAAACTCTTGCTGCCTGAAGTATACATTTTGAACATCGCTCTTTGAAGCATCTCCATTAGGAGTGTTTTCACGTCCCTACGCCTCAACCTGGGCTCCAACAACAGCTATACTGTGTTTTTGCTCCAATTAATGATTCATAGGTTTAAATAATTGATGTTTTTTGGGCATTGAGATACACGGCACATTAGCCCTCAGTCATTCTGATATCTCCATTTAAACACCACCTGCTCAGGGTGCATCATTTTAGTCTGTGTTTTCATGTTTGTGTACGGTGTGAACAGTCATCTGAAGTTGTTCACATACGTCAACATGTGAAGGTCTCAAATAGCCTTTAAATAATATATATCAATTACGTAATGCAGTATTGTCTTCGTAAGTATCCCGTATAATAGGTAAAGACCATCCATTAGATATTTGTGACATGATTAATGGCCATAATTAACTTCATTTATTTATCATTTTAACATATGGGACTTTTATAAACAAGTTATATTATACTCAAAAGAAATCAGAGGCCCAGATGGTGATGTCTGCTGGATGTTGTGTCACTAAACTGATGACTCGTCCTAACTGTGTGAATGGCACTGAAGGGCGTTTCACATCTCCTCCCGCTCTTGCTAGCAAAAGAACAAAAGTGCAGTTCTCAAGGTGCCTGAACAGTAGCTACATGAAAGATCACGCACCCCTGCTGTCTTAACTGCAGATAAAACAAGAGTAGAAGTATGAATGCTAATCTTAACCTATTGACGGGCATTGCTTTAGCTGTATTTGCTAACTCAGACATATTATTAAGCAGTTTCAATTCTCTCATTCGCCCAATAGATACATGGGGTCACCTTTTTGTAGCATCTCTAGGCACTTTTATCCCTGATGATGTCACCTTTAGGGGTCATCTTCAGTGACCCATGGTGTCACCAGCTGATGTTATCTGCTACAGCGCCTTCTGATCCCTGCAGATGACCTTTCCCTCCTTGGTGAATATGGATTAGAACTTTGTATTAGAATGAAAAAGGATAGAATAGAACGGAATGGCATTGAATGAAATGGAATGGGATTAAATGGAAAAGAAACCCTTTGATGGTTAATGGTTCTGTTAAGTATTGATTCATTACCAACAGTAGATTATCTTTTGTGGTTGAGTAAACATGGTTTGTTTTATAGCTTTTACCTTTTGAACTATTATTATATTAGTATTAGTGTTATTAGTAGTAGTAGTAGTTATTTTTTCTTAATGTCTTGATCAACCATCTCTGATTATAGGCTGTTTAGAGATAGATTTTAATATTAAAGGAGAGAAATGGAGTTAGTAAGCACCTTCCAGAATTCAGTATCTCCAGGCGCATGGAGGACTGTTGAGAGATGCATTTGGGAAAGAGAAGCTCCTGTTGGGGCAAAGTTGGCTCAGATTCTTTCCAAACCCGCTGAGTGAAATTAAAGCTCTGCAAATCGGATTATTGCTTCCCAAGAGAGCTGTCTCGCAGCCAGTGGACAACTGCCTCTGTGGTATACTGTTATCACCACGCGTCTCTCTCTTTTACTCTCACTGTGAATCTGGAAACTAATTTGAGGACAATCAATAGTGGTCTGTGTCTCTTCCCGTTTCTTTTGCATATTTACTGGACCATGTCTTTAAACATAAATCTAATTTATCAACCACTGACACGTGTGGGTAAATACAGCAGGACTATAATAACCATAGAGTATGAGTTGCAGATGTCCCCCTGCAATATTCAGAATAGTGGTCACCCAATTAGGATTTTTCAGTAGTTGATTTCTTCTCCCTGTCCAGGATATGCAGCTACATGTAGTGGTCAACCGATTTTATAGTTTAAAATGTCATTGCCGATATAAAGAGCAGGGTGGCTGATGGCCAATGTAATGTCAGTTATAATGCAATTAATGATAGTATGACCTAACCAAGTGCGGTGCTATGCAAAGTTCGAGCAGTTTGTCTAGCTTCCTTTTCAATGCTTATTACAAATTCTGTGGGATATAGGATTTTCGGATTCAACTTGAGCTTTGAATGTGATTTCAAGTCCTGCTACTTTTTTAAAATGGATGGTTATGATAAGCGTAGGGTAGAAGCTCTTACTGTCGTTTTGCTTTACTGGAGGCACAAGCCAACACGATTCATGAACACATTGAAAGTTCATTACAACTACCACTAGGGAGGCAAATTTGAACCAATGATATTTCACAGTCTGCAAAGCTGACCCACACAGCAGACATTGAAACCAAGCCACCGACAGAATGTCCTGTTGCTTATCGCAATTGCAGCTGGTTAGAACAAAAACTCTGATTTACATAAAAGACATACTTTTATCTCTTATTGCTGTATTGCATCATGTCTGGATTGGACACAGTGTTCACAAAATGGTTGAAATCCCTTTAGACAACATTAATTCACACTTTGAAAATATTGAAAACATTCACAAGGCCGATCACCATTCTTGAAATACTGCATACTCACTAATGACAGTGAAAAGAACAACATAAATCAATCAATTATTAAATAAATTAGTGTTATCTGAATGTGAAATGCATTTGTAGTTGTTCAATTGGTGGTCGTTACCACCTTATTTAATGCCTTGAGATAAATACCCAGTTAACACAGTCACAGCACCTTCTATGCATCATCTTTTATGAATATCCAACAGATACTCATTATTATTCATGAGCTAGAGTAGGTGTAGTCATGTGCACTGAGCTTTAGATAGAGAAAGAGAGAGAGGAAGCTAGAGAGAGATGGGCGAGTGAGAAAAGGGGGGTGTGTCTCTATGAAGAGGGGTTTAGTACAGCGTGCGTGGATGACTGCAAGTCAGCTAGTGTGGATGAGAGAGACACAAGGAGATCGAGGGGGTATGATGCACGCACAAACACAGTCATTCACAAGGAATTCTGCTACATCAGGCAGCCTGGTCAATGCGTGATTTTTATACAAAGAAGAACGGGTGAAAGGTACCCACTGATGAAAGACGTTACTCAACATTTGAGGGAAATCCCCGGGGTGCCTGTTTGTGCGCACTACTGCCAGAGATCTGTTGGGGGACCCGCGACGGCGAGATGGGCTGTAACCTGTGCACGCTGCAGAAGAGAGAGGAGCACTATAAGCTGCTGTACGAGATTGCACAGGTAAGTCGACTTGTTAAACCTACTCGGGAATATCCTCAGACCCTTGTGAAGTTGGGTTATGAGATCAGATGGGATTTCCATATTAAAACACAAGTTTTCACCTTCTCTAGACATATCTTTGCTATCTTTTCTTGGGCATCTCATTCAGATTAATGGATCCCTTATTAATTTAGACTTGTTTATCCAAAGAAACTTACAAATGAGAATAACACATGCAGAACCAGTTGTTTGAAGGGACAGGACACTACAAGTACTCCTACAAGTAGTGAATAGGGATTTATTTTTGTCCTTTTTGTCCTAATTGGATAACAACAGTCAGAGAGTGGATAGAAAACAAAGTGGAAGAGAGTGAGGTGGGTGGGAATGGAAAGTACCACAAGTTGAGATTCAAACTCAGGTTGCCCAAAGCTGTCTGTCAGAGTGCTTGCCCATGAGTCTTCAACCTCTCTGCTTTAAAAGTGTCTTCTAAGACATTCAGTTTGATTCTAGTAGTTGTTCTGTTTTGGGATCTTGTGGGAAGAGTTCTTTAGGAGAGCTCTTTGTTGTTGTGTGATGAATTCCCAACTGCATTGGGGACTTACCTGGAAGCATTTGTCAGGGATCAAAGGAAGTTTTGCAGCACACACCCTTTACAACTGTTCTAATATTCTTGTTCATTTGGGTACAACTATTGTACAAGATGCTCGCAGGTAGGAGGATTTGGGATTGCACACACTGGTGAAACTTGTCTTTACGGTATGTAGTTGCAAGTGAGAGCAAGCAAGCCTGGATAAGGTGCTAGTTCCAGAATTCGATAAAGCCTATCTCAAATAGTTGCAAAAGCAACATATATCATATCTATGTAGCTTATTATATCACTAAATAATATCATTATATTTCCAAACCCTTGTCTTTGTAGTTGGCACCCATTGGACCTCCGCAACAGATTGCACAATAGTATGTTCAATACTACAGCGGAAGATTGTTTTGCTTTGTTGGTCATCACTAATGTTCAGGGTGATGCTAGTCTCAGGCTGGCTCAACCCCTGGCTCCGCTCCTCTCTGAGTTGAGAATTACCCCTGTTCCAGTGCTGCACAGGAGGTCAGAGTCCCTGCTCCCTCCCCGAGCATCAAGCGTGCAAAATTATATTTTCATGTTGCTCTGATCGCCGCCTCATTAAGCTGTTGTACAAAATGTCTTTGGTCCCTAATTAGATGGTAAAATGTGCCTTTTGTCTGTGTGGACGCCAATCTGGGAGATTATCCCTGTTGGTGGCTGAACTGAGGTAATAGAAGTTTGATCTCTACTGGTTCAAAACAGTGGGCTTGTCTTTGGAGTGACTTGCTTAGCCTCTTGCTGTCAGCAGTGCTGCACTTCCTGTGATTGTGAGTTTTGTACACGCGCTTGCTCTTTTGTGGCACTATAGAGTGAAGAGGGTCTGGCAGCGTTTTTCGAGCGGCGTGTTGCCGCTCTCGACACCCTAGACGTTGTGTGTATGTGTCTGGTGGGTTACGGTTTGCTTTTTTTCTTGACGTGAGATGACTTTTTATATGTGACATGTTGGTCCCTTTGGTGTTTTAGCAGTGGAATACAACTCTTGGTAGAAGAAAACCAGAAAGGGAAGAGAAAGAAATAATACAATGTCTCCAGGAAGGATGAAGGTACTGGGGAAGGTTGAAAGGAAAGGGAAATCTGGATCTGCTCTCCCTGGAGTAAATTCCCAAGCTGAAAAGAAAGTGTGTCAAGGAAGTGTTGCCTCAGATGTTTCCGTTCCTGGTATTCAGCAATTTAAATTTCTGAGCTTTTATGTTTGCAACAAGAAATCAAAGAAAATGTTGCACTGTGTTACTCTTGAAGTCACAACAACAAGCGGACATGAATAAACACAAACACACGCCTACACTGCAATTTCACGCCCCTTGACAATTTTGACACTATTCTTGGCAGCGCAGCCCCTTTAGCCCTGGTAGTCTGTGAGATTTATGAGTTTAGTGTGAGTGTTCGCCCCTCAACGGGCTCACCATGGAAATGTATTCTTCTTTCTTTGTTAGCCACATTACAAAGACATCCCGTATTCTCTCTCTCCCTCTCTCTTACTCTCAGTCTCAGAGGACTTAGCTGTGTGTTTGTGTTCCGTCAGCAATATCAGGTTTTGGATTGTAAGATCTGAGCCATTTCACCTTAATTTGGCTGGCAGGCTCTGTGATTGGCTGCTTTTTATCCATTATGATGTAAAATGTGATGTCATTTCAAGTCTTATTATAGATGTCTAGATTTGAGGGTGATGTAAACACTAAATGATATCAGGTAACCTTTCAAAATGACAGCCTTTGAGAAACAAAATGTTATTTTCTGCAATCCTGTGGAAAACAAGACTGGAAATACTCATGAGACAGTTGGATTACATTATGGTGGATGTTTATTAATATACAGTTGCTGGGGGGGAAAGTATGTGAACCCCTGAATGGATTTCTGCATAAAATGGTAAAATTATGTGAATCCTTGGATTTAACTAGTTTACTTTCATTGGGAAGCAGCACATTTTTAGTAAATAAATTAATATATTTTAAAACTATATAGCAATTTTAGAGTTTCAAATCAATTTTCTTCATCATCATTGAAATCCAAAATGGTCAAAAAAGTGCAATGAACTTATCACTTAACATATTGTTATTATGGCAACTTTGATTTTACTTTAAGATTTTGTCTTTTGCTAAGAATTGATCTACTGCTGGGCTAAATTCGCAAGGTGCAAGAGTCAGTCAACTATTAAAATCAAACCCAGATGTTAAAGTATTTACTTCCTCAGTAATCTCTAAAACTCTAGTAACTGCTGAGCAGCAAATCTGTATTACCATGAGGTGATGGAGGCTATTTCACTCAGTCGAGCTGAAATGCTAAGGCTCATGGGAACAGTGCATTTTATAGCCATGGTCAGGAGCCCGTATGGGGACAGATGCTCAGTGTAATTTCCAGTCTGTGGATCAGCATGGGAGAAGGAGAGATATCACCTCCCACTCACTCACTCTCACTCACACGTAGACTTTTAGCATCTATAGATCCACAAAATTCAGAGATATAATGAAAAAAAATAAATAAATCGAAAATGTTTACAAGAAGAAATTACATCCTCAGCTTTAATTTGCGTTATCCAAACTAAGAATTATTTGTAATTCAACTTGCTCTAAAAGATCTGTTCCAAACTCTCAATTGAAATAAAAATGAGATTTTTAATTTACATGGAAAATCAGGCACCAGTTTACCTCTTCACCTTCTACAGTGTCCAGTGAGGGTCACATGAAGTGTCGGTCCCGAGAGCGCTAACAACCATATGGATCTGGCTCTGTGCGAGTGAATTGGGCACAGCCTTCAAGTTTAATGGGTCTCCAGATGGAGGACAACCTTTAGAGAGACCTGCCAAAAGGAACTGGCTTTTGTGAAGAGTGTTAGATTGAGTTTCGAGTGTGTATGTGTGTAAGGATGCTTCACACTCCTGCCTGAACTGAGGTCTCGCTTATTGGCATCGTCACTGTTGGGCCACGTCCCCTGTTTCTCTCTCAGAACACTCTCATCCATCTTCCTGTCCCGGAGCCTTTCTCTGAATGATGCTTCTCGCTGATGAAACGCGATGGGTGTGGAGAAAAAGAAGGCAAAGATAGAGAAACATGTAGTTTTGATTGATCTTGTGAGCGTGTTGGATGATAAGCCTGTCAGATAGTACAGGCCCTGGGGTGATCATATCAGCAGACCCTGCCAACTCCAGCCCAGGCGAAGTGTGTGTGTGTGTGTGTGTGTGTGCATATCATGGAAATCCCATTTAAAACCCATATTATTCTTTTTGGCTATAGCATGGCATAATTATTGCTAAAAAAATAGACTTTACTCTCTCAGTGGTCTGGGTGATTTTCTGCTTTAGTGAAATTACAGATGCTGTGTTCATATTTTCATCCTGATCTGGAAAGAGAGCAGATGACCTCATCTAAACCTCTGTCTCATGTCATTTACACAGTCACTGATCTTCCTTACCAGACGCACCGTATTACCTACTGCTGTGTGTATGGTTTCACGTTTACCACATGCAGTTTTCACACTTCATGTGAACATGTACAAGGTAATCTCAACTTTCAAAAGCATACATGAACAGATGTGTGATAGTTCATACATATTTAAAATTAGTCATTTTTGTTAGAGATGCAACATATTTCTGTACCATATTAGTAACAGGTGGAAATTCTGAATATTTATTTATCTATTAGTTTGAATGGGATGATATTAGATAATTAATTGTGAATGCTTATTGTTATTTCCTCTATTTTTACATTTAGATTACCTTTATCATAATCTAACATTCAGGTTAATCTTTAAAACACTGATTATTTATTACCATTGGTTTATTGGTATCGTCCACAATTTTAATATGTTGGTGTAGGCTCAGTCTTTTTCTTGACTATTTCTAAGGATTTGTATAGCATTGACTGTAATTAGAAGTCCAAACAGAGACATTGTTATTGCTGTTACTGTCTCGACTGCTCATGTGGTTTGAGTTTCATGGGATTTTACACTTCTGTCTGATCTGCTTCCTGTATCTCAAGTGAAATTATGAGGTGACCTTTTCTTTTTTTGTGTTATTTCAGTTTAAAAAGTGCAGGCTTGACCTTTACATACGTATAACAAACCCACTCGACCAGTCAGACCCTCTGATTGAAGCTCTTCACTGTCAGCCCCTCTCTCTGCTCTCATTTTTTCCCCATATACACCACCTGTGACCACACTATCCATGCTAAAATCTACTTTGCATCAGCCCGACATTCTGGAGGATATTTGTTGCATAGGGTTTAACTCACAACTCCCCTTTTAAAACGCTTTATTTTTTCCTTGATCCACTTTTTGGTGCACCTGAGTGTGCCAAGTTGCAGTTAGGAGCATTTTATTGTTTGCATTTTAGCATCGTTTTTTCCTTTCAGAACAGACTGACTTATTTGTTAAACTACGAAGTCCAAACAAACCAAAAACGATGACGACGCATAAAAAAATATGTCTATCTTGTTCCTTTGTCTCAAACTTGTCACGTTATATCCTTAAACTGATCCTGGCCTCTCTTTCAATCTTAAGACAATCATAGTCTAATTTCAGCAGAAGAGATAATAAAAGTTCTTTGTCTGGAACCGCAGTGGAGACGACCTGCTTGTCTGCCCTAGACACACTAGTGTGTAATTAGTGCTGGGCTTCAGAGCTGATTGGTAATTATAAGAAGTTATGGAGTTTTGTCTTTCCTTCATCATGCAGTCCTCTTTGTGTCGGCCCACTTGCCAAGTCAAAAGGGGCTGATTACACCTCCGTCACACTTGGGTGCTACACGAATGAAACACAGGGCATTAAATCTACACACCGCTGTTCACTTGACTTAATGATTAGAACTAGTGTGATGGATCTAGCATTAAAAAAATCTTTCAGTGATGTTTTTTGTCACGGTTCTTAGATAAAATCACTGACCCCCAGTTTCACAGACAAGGCTTAAGCTAGTCCTAGACTAAAATGTATGTTTTGATCTGTTTTAACTGAAAGTAACTTGCACTGACAGATCTTAAAATATGTCACTGCCATTGTTTTGTCTCAAGATGCACACCAGTCATGTTTTTTTCTAGTGTAAGTTTATAAAAGCTACTTAAAAATCCTAATTGAACTAAGGCCTAATCCTGGCTTAGGCTAAACCCTGTCTGTGAATCCGGGCCTGAGATTGTTAAACTGAGCTAGAACCTGTTGCTGCCTCATGTATTACACAAAAGAAGGCAGCATGAAATCAAAATTGACTCTAATTAATTTCCCTGGTCTTATAGTGATCGTTTATCAGATTTTGTCTTTATAATCTTTATAACTTCTTCTTTTAAATGACTTGCCTGTCCACAGATGTCACTTAGGCCTTAAAATATAATGTTAACCAATAGCAAAATAGCTCTGTTATGCTACATCCACTTTTCATGATCCAATTGATTTCCTGTGGATAAAATCAACCTAAATTGTTGTTGTTTTTTTTACACTCAGTATTATACTTAGTTCAAAATACATGAAAATACTCAAATGTTAATAACACTGCACTGTAAAACTCAATAAGTTCAGAATACTCAAAACATTTGAGGAAACTTATTACCTCAAAACATTTAAGTAATCTAACTCAATTTTTTAAGTTAGTAGAACTTCAAATGTTTTGTGACAAGTTGGGCGGAGTCGAGAGCTGTGGAAGCGGAGCAAGGCCAGTGTGGTGCACAGGTGTCTCTCATTAACATATATACAGTTCATTTACATAAACATCACATTCAGATCTTGGTTAAATGTTAGATAGCAAATAACACATGCTATTATAACTATCAAAGAGACTGTTATTATATACTTGCATGTATATAATCAAACAACATGCAGCATATATGGTCTTAAAAGTTTTGCTGCCCATCCTCAACCTAACCACAGGCTCTACTCTTCACCACAATGATAACCCTACAAAACTAACATAACAGAACCCCCTGTAAATCCCAACATAACACAACATTAAACACTAACTTATGTCTCAAGCAACTCAACTCAATAATATTAAGTTCAGCTTACTACAATGAAATGTTAAGTTCACGCAACCTTTTTCTATTAAGTACAATGCACTTTCATTATTATTTGAGTAAAACAAACTCATTTTATTTAATTAATTTCACTGTTCGGTTTTGCAGTGTGTTAATAATCTTCAGCGTAACAAATTGAATTATCTATTTTTTTCCCACACTGTACATTATAATGTTGTGATGCTTAAATTCACTTGTAGCATTATTTTAGTTTTTAGTGCCAAATTATTAGGTTATTTAGACAAGTTAGATAACATTATCCAATTGATTTCCTATGGATAAAATCAACCAATCCCATTCTTAATATTGTATTTCATTCTGAAATACATCAAGCTATTAAAATGGGCTTCAAATGGCAATTCACATCGACTTTAAATTAGGTTGTTTTACTTTGATTTGTTCAACACTTATTGGGTCTCTATAGCAGGTTTATAGTGCACTGGAGGATTGCGGATTGATCCATTTGTAATTAACACACAATTAGCAGGTACATAAGTCTAGATGACAATTCCTAATATCCCATCTGGCCGAGGACCCAGGGAGGAAATACAGTGTGCATTGTGCAGCTGCCAGTGTATTGTGGAGAATTACAGTTCAAGGGCTCTTCAGTCAAATTCAGTTCATTTATGGGTTATGTGTGATGTGCAATATTAAAATTAAAAATCTGTAAGTCTGCAGCTCAGCCCAGTAGCGCAGTTACTTGGTAAGGATCAAATAGGCTAATGAAATGTCTGTGTGTGCAAGGTTAAGGCACAGAAATAGATCTCAGTGGCTTTTTGTGTCTGTACGGCACGCAAAACGATGGATGATACCCCTCCCCCACCTCACTTTCTGTCTCTTCTTTTGTTCTTCCAAAGGTGAGACATTTTCTGAGAGAAAACAGTGAGCAGAAGGCTGAGGAGTTATGGGATACTGAAATTGCAATGTTTATCAGAGTCAACTTCACACTGTTTGTACACTTGAATGGACTGTTATATGGAGATTAAGTATGGAGAGACACCTTGTGTCATTGCAGACATGCTGTCTTACATCTGGCAATAGCAGACAGGATCGGACGCATTTCACCTCTCATCCGTCTCACACACGCACACACACAAACAGGGAGGTCACTGCTCCTGTCTGTTCCTCTTGGCTGGCCCCGGCCCCCTGTGTGAGGAACAGTCTGTCAGTGTGAGACACAAACTGGCCTGGGTCATTTCCTCTGAGTCTGACACCAGCACACAATGACATCCTTTATTCAACAACAATGATAAGCTGATATCAGTCACACATTCCTTATGAGTATAAGTGTTCAACTTGTAGTCAGGGGTTTCTTTAACTGCAAACTTGCATGTCTGAGAGGTTGAGATTTGTTTATTTTCTAAAAATCCCACTCAATCAATATCTGTGTTTGGTTGTAATGTGTTGGACTGGTAAAAAGTCTGTAATTGTATAAATTGTGTAGATCTCATACGCCTTCCTTCCTTGATCCCCCTTGTCATTGCTTGTCACTCAGGTCTTTTCAGTCAATGAGTCCAAACTTGCACATCTTGGACAGGTTCTGTATGTTCATTCGATACTGTGACACTATCAAACTTGAGTTGGGTTTCTCGCATGCTTGAAAAGTCATTAGCAGCTCTCTAAGGTCTCTTGCGCCGTCCGTTTGCGTATTAAGTATCAAGCGGCCCATCTGTGGGGCACACCGTGGTGTCTCCGCTCAGTAACCAGATCTGCTCTCTGAAACATCAGTAGGGTTCAAGTCTTACACCAGATCCTTTCTGGGAAATGAGCATTTTTTAATATATATGTATAAATCTAAAAGTGAATAAATCTAAAAATAAATCTAAAAGTGAGAATATCCCACATTTATATTATATTATATTATATTATATTATATTATATTATATTATATTATATTATATATTATATTATATTCATATGATTATATTATATTGAGAAATATTTACTGGAGTCAAACATTTATTTGTTTGTTTGTTTGTTTGTTTGTTTCAAATAAAATGTTTGTTTTTTGCGCCATTTATTTAGAATAAATATAATAAATTGACAAAATAAATCTACATTAAGAATTATTGACTGGAGTCAAAAGTGTGACTATTCAACATTTATAATATAATATAGTATAATATAATATAATATAATATAATATAATATAATATAATATAATATAATAATAAGTCTACATTGATAAATATTGAATGGAGTCAACCATTTAATTATTTATTTATTTCAAATAAAATGTTTTTTGCTGCATTTATTTATAATAAATATAATAAATTGACAAAATAAATGTACATTAAGAATTATTGACTGGAGTCAAACGTGTGACTATTCAACATTTATAATATAATATAATATAATATAATATAATATTAAATCTACATTGATAAATATTGAATGGAGTCAAAAGTATCACCATTATCCTTGCACTATCCTAAGAAAAATATTGTTCTGTCTTTTTATCTGCTCATTCAAATTCTTCCATATTCTGATTAGCCAATTACTTCCAATTCATACTCCAAGTCATCCGTTGAGCAACTGTGAAAGCAGGAGCTGACTGACTGCCGACAGGCTGAATGGAGCTAAATTACACCACAAAACATCCCAGTGTGTTGTGCATTATGTGGCTGTGTGAGTCAGAGACAATCGTTAAGCAAGTGTGCATGTTTGGATGTCCATTCACACACATCTGATGTGTTCTTGAAGACTGTTCAGGTGTGAAGGCGTGCATTATTTTTTCCCATCCGGCTTCCTTGAGAGCGGAATCCAACTCCACACATGATGAATAATGCTAATTGGCGTGTAACAGAAAGAGCCAGGAATTACGCACATATTAAGGGAGAGAAAAAAAATCACATGGCTGGTAGCTCATTAAAAGGTTGACATAATTTGATTTAAATCTGTCGTTCACACATTAAGTTACTCGCACAATGTAGCTGGTTTTACTCAGAAGGTGCAGGTTTTCACATTAAATGCTACGTTTGTGTGGCTAGTTATTGGATTAATCTTAATATTGTGCTTAAGATTTGATAGGGAGCAGATGTCGGTTTTGGCCGTGTGGTGGCGGCCGCCATGTGCCACACCTGTAGTGGTGCATTAACTACATGCAGAGCATGACGACCCGTGCCAACCCACGCACAACTGCCAGACGCATTCATCAGGCTTTGGATCCACAAACGTGGGATGCAGGACAAAAGATTCATGCGGATGGAGGGACTTTGATTAGTATGTTTTTGTGTAGAGATGTGTTTGGATTGGCATGGAAGTGTGCAACAACAATTTTTGTGCTTTTATGGGGGAAAACTACATCAACAGGAGCCTTTCTGTTATGTTGATGAGCTAGGCCACACTCAGGTTATATTAACTTCAGAATTCAGAAATAAACTTTATGCATTGTCAAATACTTGCTGTGGTAAAGGCTCTGACCTCCTCTTGAACTTGCATACATCAGATTAGAAAGCAGTTACTGTATCCCTCCCTTGATTTAATTTAGAAATATTGCCTGGAACATAGTGCATGTGTGTGTTTGTCTATTCATATGACTATTGTTTGTGGTGTTCCTGCCTGTAATGATGGCAGATGTAAGGTTAATTTGTGTCTAATGTGTGTAGGAGGAAGTAACAGACAATAAGCCTCTGGCACTGGACACACCACATCTAGATTCACCACATTAGAGTCAGTCCGAGAGGGAGACACATGAGTGAAGTTCACAGTGGAAGATAAGGCACTACTTTAGACTGTTTGTCTTTACTAGAACACTAGTACTACAGTTTTCACTCAAAGGACATTGTGCAACTTGTGCGTAGCAGTGGTGGGGTAATATGTTGTACAGATGGAGTCCGGGTTATGATACGAGCAGCAGAATTCTGAATCAGTTGGAGTTTATGAAGAGATTTGTGTGGTAAACCAATTCAAAGAGTAGTCAAGTAGTCAATGCGAGAGGTAACAACAGAAATACGCAGAGTGAGAAATGGACGGAGATGAGCAATATTACGGAGATGAAAATAACAAGACCTGGTTATATTATTAATGTGAGCTTCAAATGAAAGGGTGCTGTCGAAGATGACCCCCAAGTTCCTAACCTGGCGGGAAGGGAAAACGGAAGAACCGTCAATGGATAAAGAAAAACTGCAGGACCTAGAGAGAATAGAATTAGTGCCAATAAGGAGTACTTCAGTCTTACTGCCATTAAGTTTGAGAAAGTTGGCAGAAAACCAAACTTTTATTTTGTGAAGGCAGTTGGTAAGACAGGCAGGCGGAAGAATGGAATCAGGGTTTGTAGATACATAAAGCTGTGTATCATTAGAGTAACAGTGGAATTTGATACCATATTTGAGAAAATATTACCAAGTGGGAGAAGGTAAATTAGGAACAATAGGGGACCTATGACAGAACCTTGGGAGACACCACAGCTAACAGAAGAAGGTTGGGAATGAATTAGTTGTACAAACTGTGTACGGTTTGAAAGGTATGAAGTGAACCACGCAAAAGGAATACCAGTGATACCAAACGGTTCAACAGAATATTGCAGGGATAAAAGCAGCGGGGAAAAAAGTTTTCATTTTAAAAGCCCAACAGCATTGAACAACTTGTACAAACAATTAAAACTTACCATGCTCCCTCCTTTTGCTGATTTTACAGCACTTGTTGTAAATAATATTAGTATAGCCATGAGTATAGCCATGTTGGGAATTGCATCTTATTTATTTTCCTGCTCTAAAATGGTTTATATTCTACTATGTGAAGCACTTTGAGCTGCTTTTTATGAATGAAAAATGTATATATATTTTTTTTATTTATAAATAATTTATTTAATTTATAAATTGTATTATTATTATTATTATTATTATTAAGATCTGAATTCTAAAGCCTACAGACCAAAATCTCTACAGGCACTACAACGGTTGCATTCTGCAGACTATTTTTTAAAAACGCAATTCAACATATAAAAGTGCTGTCAAATCGATTAATCACGATTAATCGCATCTAACATAAACATTTGTAAATATATATATACAACTTTTATGTTACGTGCGATTAATCACGATTAATCGATTTGACAGCACTACAATACATCAAAAATGGAAAAATATGCAATCTACTGCAAGTTTGTGTTCTTTTAATTCAGCTAAAAGGTCACACTCTGGTGTATCAATCTTCTGTTGGTCACACGTCTTCACATGATATGAATTCGCAGGTCAGAGTTCACCAAACTTGAACTTTGGAACGCAGCGAAATGGAAAACTTATTCGCTTGAACTTGCGTTTCCTGTCTACTGCATTCGTATGCGAATGAATAGAAGTCAATGGAATGAAAAGTATAGCGTGACCGCCCACTAAGGCAACCACAGAATTCATTGTGAGGAAAATCAAGATTGTGGATGAAGCTAGAGGAATGTCAAAAATGAATTTTAATACTGAAATTAACTAAAAATTGTCCAATGTAATTATTTTATCCAGCAACAAGCTAACATGAAACTCTATTGAAATCAAATGCTCGTTCATTTGTTTGGCATGTAGAGTTGCCCAGAGCGTTCCAAATCAGTCACTTATGAGGTTCCATGCCTTTGCTAGAATGCTGCCTATGTAGTGAGGTAGCTTTGGAAAAGAGCTGGTATTTCTCAAGAGGAGAGTCCTTCATTAAAGTCATTAGTGAGGCATGGTGGGACACTCCTGCCAGCGAAATCAGATAAAATAATGAAGCATACCCACTGAAACCACAAATCACCCTCAGATCTGTCTCTCTTGCTCTCTCTCAGCCTGACTGCAGTACCCATAACTCTCCTTGGCTCGCTTGACTGATTTCTCAGGCATTTTAAGGCCAAGACACCGGGTTCATTGCCTTTCAGCAACAATCAAAATTTTCAGCATTAGGTCAAGTGAGAGTCAGCATGTACAAAAAAGGCACAGTTAGCCCTGAACCTTAGGTCTCCCTTACTTGTATTGTTGTATTGCATAGCCTTGCGTTATTGTCGTGGTGGTTATGATTAATGTTGGCTTGTTCCACAGCATTTTCGCCATGACATTTATTGGTGAACCTTGAAGTGAACTCGACTGCACAGCAAAACCAATAGCTAAATTCAGGTCCAGTTTTTTGCTTCAATAAGGATCAGTGATTTTGAAGGCTGGTAGATTTAAAGCTAAAGTGTGCATTTTTTTTCAGTGTTAAAATACTTTCTCCTATCAAAACATTTGCTGAATTTGGAACCACAAACCTGCGTAGTACTATTACTATTTCTGCCATAGAAAGATGTCCAATGGCAGATTGGGGAGTGTTGAGAAACCAATTTCTAGTGCCAAAGAAACCCTGATTAAATACAACAGTGACCATGGAAGAACAACAAGCCTGGACATGTTGTGGCACGTTTGGTTTAAAGCCTGGAAATAGGGCAGGCAACATATGGACAAAGAGACACAACCCTGTCAAAAAACTCTGTTCTCAATCTGAGAATATTTCATTTATTCACACTCCTGTAGACTAGTAATGGAAAAACAATTCCCTACATCTAGATTCAGCACACATGATGTACTCAATGACAGCATGCGGTATGATCGTGCTTTTGGAGAGTGCTTGCATCAGGTTATTGTATCGATGTACTGAGGCTAAATAAGCGTTTTGTTGACGCAGTTTGTCATAACCCATGTCATCCATGGCTGGGTCCTGCTGAAGGACTCATTAGTTACACATACACAGCTCTCTGTGATATATGTGCCTGTTATTTCAAATGCATTATTTATTTTTGTACCTGAAAATAGAGAAGAATGAGAGGCATTTCTTCTGCTCGGAGGATCAACCCAAGGTTGGTGCTAATGGAGAATTTAATTATGTTGTGAAACGTAGACATTTGCCTGCAGGGTGAACTCTGTCAGCGTTGTGTTGTGTAGTCAAACTCCCACTGCATGATTCCCACAGAACAAGTCAGTGGCATATTGCTGTCGAAAACCTCTTTGAGGAGTAATTCTTTGTCCCTGAAGAGGAATTTTAATTTAACACAAAAGCATAAGCAATGGCAGCGGAGATGGTTGAATCTCTGTATAATCACAGATACTGATGTGGGAATACTGTGCATATGTGATGTTTGTTTAAAAAAAATGACAAAATGGGGGAGGGGCTGTGCTTCAGGTGCTTAAGGATTTCTAGGTGTTACATCTTATTTATATAGTATTAGGTTTAGAATAATGAAAGGTGAAGTTTGTAAAAGTGTTT
Organism: Mylopharyngodon piceus; assembly: GCA_039654765.1. NCBI lineage: Eukaryota > Metazoa > Chordata > Actinopteri > Cypriniformes > Xenocyprididae > Mylopharyngodon > Mylopharyngodon piceus. Next base: position 10,542,964 of record CM077454.1, read on the forward strand.
TGTTGTAATAGCATCACCAAACGCAATAGCAAAAATAGTTGTTTTCAAACAGGTTTCCCTGAAAAGCTTCACGCATTATGAAACTTCTTCACGCATCAAGTTTCATAAATAAAAGAAAAATTTTAACAAAAAGCTGAGAAAATTGCATTTTTGTCAAAGACTACGTCTGGATCGAATTCAGAACGATGATTGAAACATAGATGGAGTAGATCACTTCCATCAACACCCCCAAAGCTCTTCCTGGGACAACATTTCATTCTGTAACATTATGCAATTTTGATTTAAATGGTGTTTAATGTTTGATAATCGTGCTATTTTACAGTACATGTGCATAAGCAATGCTTCTATCACTTGTTTCTGCTTCTTCTTCACCTGTGTTTTGATCCAGAGATTCTGTATTCTTTCAGAAGATGCATAATAGCGCCCCCTACTGTAAAACAGTGAAAACATATATTGCCGGAATATTTCGTCAATGGTTTCGTAAATGAAAAAAAAATCCGTCAATGGCAGGGAAAGAGTTAAGGTTTGTCAAATTTTCACAGAACTCATAATGGTGAATAATGTGGGTACATGGCGTAGAGACTGATTTTAAATAATTACCCCGTTATTATCATGACTGATCTGCTCAATTTGCTTGTTTGTTTACAAGCTGTTTAGTATGCTTGGATTATACTTGTAATGAGACAAAACTCAATTTTTGCTTCCACACATCAACAGTAATTTGCACCAAATTTCACTTATACAGAAAGTCTTTGCACTTTTTTTCCCTCTACTGATCTCTCACTCAGTCATGCATTTCGTTAGGGGACTAATTGCCTCTCATTATTTTCTTGCCACATTGATTAATCAGTGCAGAGACGACATGGAAAATAGCATATGCAAATAGTTAATAGTCTCTTTTTGAATATCTGAATAGTTAACGACATGACGAGTTAGTTATCAGTCTCTGAGTAAATCTAATGAAGAAAATGAATTAGAATAATAACAGACTGTGTGACAGAGTCTATGTGGTTTCTCTTCCACAGTTAGCAAGTGAAATGATGGCTGTCGACAAGCGTTTTATAGACTCCTGCAGCTGTGTAGAGAAAGAGAGACTCTTTTTATTGAAATTATAAGTTCTAATGATGAGAAAGTCTTTCTTTTTCAATTAGACTTCCATGTGGCATTGTCATTGAGCACCTGCAGTGAATAGATGTGTGTCTGGGTGTCTCGCCATGTGCTCAATACAAAGATAAGATGCTTTTTGGGGTTTTGAATGGGAGCGTGTGTCAGATATTGTGTTTTTGCTCACACATAATACCCTGAAGAATCTTTTCTGATTGCTTGACACTTCCCAGGTGGGATTTCACTATGTTATGCTCTCATACTTTTATTCCTTTTGGATTCACAGTGTTGAGAAACTCAAAGTGTGACTCCCTTACAAATGTGCCATATAAAAGACTGTAGTCTGGCTTTTTTCATTGGGGTTTCATTGTTATTTAGGTCCTTTGTTACCACAGTCAGCTTTCCAAACAACCATTGGCACTTTTTGGGTTGACGTAATGCTGTTTGTGTGTGCATGTGTCTGTAGCTGTTGCATTTTCCACTCTTTGGTTGTATGGCCAAGAGGTTCTCATCCAATTCTTATCTCACATGCCACATGTGTATAAACACACACACATATATACACATGCACACACACATGCAGTCTTATCACTTCTTTGTGCTTATCTCACCTGTGCAAAATCGTTCAGCTGGGAGAAAATAAACAAGCCTGTAGATATGTGTCACCTAACGAGAACTGACCCAAATATGACAGCTTCGACAATACACACACACACATTGTATCCTCCACCACTTATGTTAGCTGTGATTCTGCTCTCCACTTCAGCATTCAGATGTACTACATGGTCCTCTTGAGGCAGAGCCGGTATTATAAGTCTGAAATCAATATGACGGGTCTGAGGTGACTGCGGTACATTCCAGCTCCAGACCTTGTTATCAAACCCAGTTGGCACCTGACCTTTTCAGAGTCATGTATTGAGGTGGAATGTGGAGGTGGGTTGGTGAAGCTTTGTTGGTGTGTGACGGCCATGTTTCATTGACGTTAATGACCTTTAAATTCATATTGCTGTGGATCAACATTCACCAACATGAACTTCAGAGTTTCTTCACCTGCTGATCTTTTAGACAAGATCTAAATCTATAGAAATCAATTGGCGGTTTCTCCACCAGTGACTATTCATTGATTATGCCTGATTTTAAACAAGAAGTAACAAATGTTATGTGAATAAAAGAAGTAGCCAGCCTTGTAAACCAACCATGTATGCTTTTTTCAGTTTGATTTATGTTTAAAGTCCAGTAATTCAATGCAGATATTTGAGTGACTTCATTATTGCTGTATCTTTAAGAGTGATATCTCATTGGTATTGGTATCTCATTTGGTGTGTCATTCTTTTGTGGGTGTAATGATTTGGTTTCCTTTATTTCTTCACCAGACCTTTTGGCTGTGTTGTATCTAAATAAATTTAACTAACTTCAACCAGACACAAGTATCATTCTCAGTGTTGAGGATCACATCTGTTGAGTTTGCACTGTTGGACTTTTCCCTAGTTACCGCTGGATTAATTGGCCCATCTGGTGAGACACAACTAGCTCTTCGGTCTTCCTGTAAGGAACAGTGCAGGATGCAAGTATGACTTGATGAATGTCTGAGAGCAAAGGTTCCTGTCATGTTGTGTTGAATGTTGAGGTCGTTCAACAGTGGTTGTACCTGACAGCCTGAGGCGCTAAATGCTATGCGCTGCCCTAAAACAAAAGAAGAAATGAAAAAGGTCTAAAGGCCACTCTTTGTTGTTGGCACTCACAAGCAATTTCTCATGAGGATAAGGAATCTTAAAGAAGTCCTGTATAATTAGGCTGGTTTCCAGTTCTGCCTTACAGGAACCACATAGGTAAACTGCTCAGTTTAGAATAAATCATGTGTAAAGGCACTTAAGGAGCTCCAGCCTTGCAGTCTCACTGTGGACAATATGACCTAGTTTGTTTCAACATTAGCTGATGAGTCCAACATAAGTTCGTCTGTATGTTCAAATCTCATTGCATTGCACTACTCAGGCTATTTGTGGACCAAATAAAGATATGATGTCCCTGTCTGTTCACTAAGTTTAATATTTGATATATCTTTTATTTGGTGTATTGACACACTTTGACTCATTTCTAACTTTTCATTGATTTTTGTTGGGTTTCTGTGTGTTTGTGGACCAGTAAAATAAGTTCACACGTTGAAGAATAATCACAAAAATATTTTCAGCAGCGGTATGTAGGGAATTGACCTGTCATTTATATTGCAAACCTATAACATAAAGGTAAAGGGGTTTGTGTGTTCCCTCGGGTATGATTCTGTCTTAAATAAATGGTTGAAAGGCTGAGTAGTTTGAGTTTATAACAAGCTCATTTAATTGGTCTGGCAGTGAACCTGCTGATGCGGGTGAGTGAATTCTGATGGGGAGGCTTTGACAGGTGTCAGGTGCAACATGTCAGATGTCACTATGATTACGAAGACTGTTTGGTCACTTATGAAATCCATATATCAGAGCTACACAAGCATGCTCTCATTTAGGAATCTGGAACTCTCTTGAAATCATTCATTTATCGGTCATTGATGAATAAGGTTTTTAAAAGTGTAAAAAAAACCTAATGGAGATATAATTAATTTTGAAGTTTTATTAAGTGTTAACAATGAGATTATGTGGTTTTTATAATCAATTAACACTGCTTTTGTCATTTTTTACAAGATGGACAAAATTTGTCACCAAAAAAGTCAGTTTTACCGAATGACACTTTTGGTTATACCGAATGACGATATTTTCAAACAATGCTAACAGGCTGATCTCTAGCTAGTTAGTTAGTTAGCTTGCTAGCTAGCTAGCAAAAGGACAATCAAACATTTTATATTTAGTAACATTTTAAACATTTTCCATGTTTTATAGCAAATAGTTAAGAGAGAGTTTTGCTTCACGACCATGTGCTCCTTTGCAGGTGTCTGAATGATGTCACATCCTGTCACATGATATTGACCGCATTACTCGATCCAAAATGGTCCCTTTATATTGGTTACTCCGAATGACATCAATAAAATTCATTTTTCCGGACATTCTTTCTCATAACAAAGCAATGACTTCTACACATCATTTTAATACCGTTTTGCACTATGTTGATATATGATGTTATAAAATCATGGCAGAATAAAAAATATATACATTTATTACATTTTAAGATATTTTAATCCCAAATGAAATGGCTGTATTGGCCTTTGGACAGTTAAACCGAATGACCTTTTGACACTTCAAAATCTTTAAACTACATTTATATGTAGCAAAATGTAATTAAAACCTTTTGGATTCGATAAAAGTGATCTAGTTGTACTATCTTACATACTTTGGATGTCATATCTTTGTTTTTTATTATTATTAAGGCCTTTGGACAAAAAAAATGACCCGTCCCGTCATTGACCCTTATATGACTTAAAGAATAATAATTTGTAATTGTGAATAAATCTATTGCAATTTGTGGTTTTCTCATCTCTTTAGGTGAATGGGCGTGAATTTTCCAAGTCTGGACATGAGGGAACGGTGGAGGCCATGCGGAAGGAACCCATTGTGGTGCAGGTGCTGAGGCGGGGACCCTCTGCCCGGAACCAGAACAGCCTACAGGAAGTGTGTGTGGTGGACGTGTGCACTCAGACGGACATCACCTTTGAGCACATCATGGCTCTGGCTAAGATGAGACCCACTACCCCACCTGTGCCAGACATCTGCCCCTTCCTGCTGTCGGACAGGTACATACACAATGCTGCCAAAGCTGTTAATTACATTTAGGCTTAATTAGATTCAGAACTAATCCTCTTCCTGAAAAGTTTATTGTACTATATATTTGTCATTACAAGAAATTATATTATGAATAAATACATTATATATATATATATATATATATATATATAATTATTTATTTATTTATTTATTTCAGACATATTAGTTTATAACATTTTTTTTGAGAAATGCTACCTAAACCAGTTATGCTTTCTTAACCAGCAGACTATGCATACTAACATAAGCACTAGTTATTATCAAGAATTTCTTCATCACCAGGCAACAGCCATAACCTCCTTCCCCCCATGAAATATCCCTCTCTTCTGTCATAAAAGTCACGCCAGGGCCGATGTGTAATTATTGTAGTGGCTTCCCTTATCCATTTCCTGTAATGAGTAGTATACAGGGTGATTAAAACCTAATGGAGTGCTAAAATATCAAACATGCTGGTACAGAGGTTTCTCTTGGTGTTTAATGCCCTTTACAGCTTTTCAACGGCTTGAGTTTGTCCAATAAAACTTGTGACTGGGGATGATAGGCCACGTCTGATTATTTGGCTCCTTATGTGCATGTGCTTTATGCTAATCTGTTTGTCTGGCTACAACTCAGCAAAATCAATTCAGCTCATTTGTGTGTGTATGCGCTTTGCACAGATTGCTTAGGATCTTGGAACAGTGCATTTGCAATTGTACCCCAGCATGATGTGTTAACAGATTAATGAGTATTGTTTGTAATTACATGCTTCCCCTGACTACAAACAAATTCCGTTATCTTCTTAGAAGTGTAACGCATGGCTTCAGGGTCGGTCTGTAATTCTGCAAATAAAATTGCTGGCATAAAGCTATAGCCTAGGGCATAAAGTTCATTTCTCTTGTTCTCTCTTTCTCTAGTTGTCATTCCATTCAGACTATGGAGCATGAATATTTTGATTGCCCAGAATATGTGGCCAGCACTCAGGCAGAGGTGGACAGGGCAGTTGAATTCGAGTGTGAGGTAAGTAAAAGAAAAATGCTTTCTTTGAATAGTGACATATACACCTGGTGTTAACATCCATCTCGAGTGACCAGATAACAAACGGTCAGCCGAGCCATTTACACCTGACTTTACATGCATCTCAAATGCAAGGGACTCTGATGGCATGATTAAATACATCACTACATTATTGCTAATGCATGTTGATACAATGCAAAAAAAAAAAAAATTGTCTCACATTTTGACCAAAATATTCAATTTTATTATAGCTATTTATTGCATGCTTCACATAATTTACAATTATTCATTTTATCCAAAATGAGGTACTTTCTATTTTGTATTATTTTATCAGTAACGCTTTACAATAAGGTCTCATTTGTTAATCCATTAACTAACATGAACTAGCAATGAGCAATATATTCTTAGAGCATTAATTAACCTTTTTTTATGTTAGTTAATAAAAATGTGCATGTTCTTGTTAGTTCTCACTAAATTCACTGATGTTTACAGATACAACTTTTGATCTTAAAGGGTTAGTTCACCAAAAAAATGAAAATTCAGTATTAATTACCCTCATGTCGTTCTACACCCGTAAGGCCTTCGTTCATCTTCAGAACACAAATTAAGATTTTTTTGATAATTGCCAGCAAGATCATTTCCTTTTTCAATGACCAGAAAGCTACTAAAGACATATTTAAAACAGTTAACGTGACTACAGTGGTTAAACCTTAATGTTATGAAGCGACGAGAATACTTTTTGTGAGCCAAAAAAACAAAATAACAACTTTATTCAGCAATATCTAGTGATGGGCGATTTCAAAACACTGCTTCATGAAGCTTTGAAGCTTTACAAATCTTTTGTTTCAAATCAGTGGTTCAGAGCGCCAAAGTCACATGATTTCAGTAAACGAGGCTTCGTTAAGTCATAAGTGTTTCGAAATTTCAGTAGTTCACGTGACTTTGGCAGTTTGATTTGCGCTCCGAATCACTGATTCGAAACAAAAGATTCGTAAAGCTTCGAAGCTTCATGAGGGTGAGTAATAAATGACATAATTTTCATTTTTGGGTGAACTAACCCTTTAAAATGTATTAGTAAATGTTGAGATTAACTGAGATTAATAAATGCTGTTTGTATATATATTATGTTAGTTCATGTTAACTAATGTACTTTAACAAATGAAACTATATTGTAAAGTGTTACCCTTTTTTATAAATAAAAGAATCTGAATTACATGTTAACAGAAAGAGTTATATGGTCAAATGATATATTGGGTTCATTTAATTGTGAAATTTCAAAAATAAGGAGTTTCAAAAAGGCATATTCCTTCACTATTAATGAGTTAAAGTAGCATGTTACAGCTGGAGAGCTTTCAAACAATGCCATTTTTCCTTTGACTAATAAACAGGGGCAGATTAGACTCCACTGAGGTGTAATTAGTTTTATTTTAGTGACATTAATGTTCTTTCCTACTGGGTCTCTTGCTCATTTTGGAAAACAAATGCATGTGTGTTAATGAATCATTATTATTATGATTGTTTGAAGGTACAAAAACAGCTTGTTACCAGATGTTTCTTCAAAAGAGTGAGATTTTGGGATATTATATGTATATGTATGATGATAATTTTTTCTGTAAGTGAATTAGTGACAGTTTCCTTCTTGGAAAATCAGAATTGCACAATGCAGAAGTATGTATAAGCAGTGATAAATGTCCTCTATGGGTCATTGATTAATGCCTGGATGAGCCCTTTCAAGATAACTTCTGTCAATCACTAGCAAATTTTTCATATCAGGCCAAGAAGAAAACCACAGAACCGCTTTAGCTCTCCGAATACTGAACATATCCTAGATTAATACTATGATCTGTAAAATTATCTCTCTGATTTTCCAGTTTCATCGCTTGCCGCAGTAGTTTAGGGGAGATTGTGTGGATCATTTTGCTCGGCAGGTCGGTTGATCCTCTTTGATGAGCATGTGGTCTGAACAATAGACTTGCAGAAAATATGAAGTATTGCTGAGCTTATGGAGCAGATCAATATGAAGCCGTATTAAAGCTGCTGGTGATGAATTGCATCCATTGTGTGGACTGACAGTAACCCAGATTCAGCTGAAATACGAGAAAGAGTTAGCCTGTTTATATCACACCACAGACGTTGCCATGAACATGTTGGTATCGCATTTTTAGAAATTATTTGCCAAATAAGAACACTTGACAGTTCGGTGTATGTGTTCGTGGAAGAAAAGGGAAAACCTCATATAGATGGAGTGGTAAATCTGGTTAATGTGGAGGGTGGAGTGCTTGATGTATGATGCTAGTGCTCGGTCAGGAGCGTCAACCGATAAATGAGTCGTTCTGCTTGACTGAACTGAGACTGGTGTCAGTGGTATGTCGAGCTGTGGCTAACCACTCTCCTTTGACAGATGAATGTCTCTCAAATGCAGCCCTGTCACTTGCGCCAGACTTCAGTCTTGACATATAACCCCCTCTGCCTGCTTGATTATATCATATTTCAGGGTGGCCTCATCTTTTTGTTGGACACATTTGTAGCCAAAGGAACTGGTCATTGTTTCATTTTAATGTAAAGCCAAACATTTAAGATGACTTTACTGTTCTAAAACAATGCTATTAGTGCTAGAGTTTAGAAGCTATCAGAGGTGGCTTTTATCTTTTTTTAAAAAAAATAAAAATAAACTGAACTGAAAAGAAATGTACTGAGCAGAGCAATTTTCTAGTTGCTTTCATAAGAAAATATCTGCCTGGTAAATCAGCATAAAGGGAATAGTCTGAGCTTTGATTATAGTTGAGCTCATAGTTGCTCATGTTTCTATTCATACTGCATGTATGTTCCTCTTTCTGGCTCTGAAATAGAAAAGAAAATGGTAAACTATATGGTTATGTTAGGTTTGAATGGAATAAATGTGATTATGGATGGCTCCTGCATTTTAATATATCTGTATGTGTTTGTGTGTTTGTGCGTGTGTGTTACAGGAGGTTGAGCTCTGTCGAATGAACAGCCAGGAAAAACTGGGCCTGACTCTCTGTTATCGTACTGATGATGAGGAAGATATGGCCATTTTTGTTGGTCAGGTGGGTACTTATTTTATTTTATTTTGTATTTTTATTTTATTTTATTTTGTATTTTTATTTTATTTTAGTTTTTATTTTATTTTACACATTCACTTTTATTTTATTTTATTTTATTTATTTTTATTTTTATTTTTATTTTTTATATTATTTTACACATTCACTTTTGAAGTTTATTGCTAAAAAAAAAAAATGCATTAAATTAACTTTGATGTATCCAAAATTTTAGTAACCGGGTTGTAAAACTGCAGATAGATGTACAATAAAACAGTTTTAGTTATCGAAGTTCAACATTGAGGTTAATCATCTCCTTTCACAGACCAAGTGTTGAAAAGGAAAAAAGGTGACTTTATAGTTTCAGACTCAATCTTGTGGTTTTTAATGCAGCAGTTCAATTTAACAGACAAAGATCTACTGAAAATGAACTGAATAATGCTTTTAGAACAAATGTTATTATGTTAATGTGGTGATCTGTGTTTAATTCATTAGCACACGTTAAAGTCACCTGTAAGATGTGGCACTGAGCATCAAATTTGAGGCAGGCAATCAAATTAATCGGACCAAACCCTTTTTTAACATCAATTTAAATTGTGTGAAAAGTAATTAAAAGATAAAAGCTCAGTTTGATCCATTCTCATTGTTCCACATCACTGTATTCCTTCACTGAAATTAAAAGTGTTTAATAAGGAAAATTTTCCTGTTTTCCAAAGTTCAAATGGCAGACGAAAGTCTACCAGGACTGAGCCAAGCATGAAGAGAGCAAGTCAAGTTTGGAAAATTATTTTGCATACAGACAGTTGTTTTAATTGCTGATTTTAATTAGCAAGGAATGGCACCCCTCCTGTCTCCTGTGGAGGGTAAAATGGCACTTTTTTCGCTCTCACCTCCTTGACACACCAAAGGAAAACAAAGGCTGAAAACAGGGACTGCATTTCAACAGGGAGAATTCTACTTATTGTACAGATATTGCCTGTTCTTACACCATTTCTCGCTCAGAGATATGTAAATGTGGAGCACCTGACATCAAACAGAAGGGAACTGCTTCTCCTTTTCATCATCTGCAGAAAATGTTTCATAAACAACCTACAGAAATGTTCTATTAATACATGTCTGTGGAAGTAAGTTATGTTAATATTAGTCATTAAAAATGCATTTATGCGTATAATGCTTGTCTGTGTACGACAATGATGTTTTCAGCCTCCTTCCTCTATCAGGATGTCTCTGATATGAGAGACCATTCATTTTAAAGGGAGAAAAGTTAATCAGATTCTTATGTAAATTCTTATAATTCATAAAGAATATGATTGTTTTAATCAGCAATCTTGTAAAATGCTAAATATGTATTATTTTGAGGGGGAAAAAAGAAAAATATTCCCACATCCTTTATATATTCGCAGTGCAGTATTCACTTCCAATCCTTCTATATTATATGGGGGCATTATATTGCCTTCTTTTGTAAATAGTCTGAAAGGAATGGATTTTTCTCATTATAGAACAGATATGCAAATTAATCTGTTACAATAATGAATTCTTTTTGTGATAAGTCATGGAATTATTGCTGGTGTGTTGAGATGAATTATGACAATTTACATATTGATGCCATGTTTTTTGTACTGTTGATAGGTCGAGCTCAACAGCATAGCTGCAAGGGATGGACGCATCAGAGAGGGAGACAGAATTTTACAGGTGGGACACATTTAATCTTGTTACACACATATACACAGGCTCATTCACGCTTACAACCATCCTATAAATCTAGATAAAGATTTTGATTATTTATTTGATAGATACATTGGGTCCAAAAGCCTAGAAACACATTGAATTAGGGGTTTATGAAACCCTATTGTAATTGTTAAATTTTCCAAGGATCAGCATTCTCCCCTAAAAGTGATCGGGCAGACCAAACCGTAAGTCGTAGAGACCTGAAACTTTGAGGGCTGGTAGTATTCACACCCTCTACAACGTCACCAAGGCTCGCCCTGATCGGCCAGAGGTCAAAAGTACGAAATGGCTCATAACTCCTGAACCATTAGGCGTAGGCTCACGTGTCTTATGTCGTTGAAATCCTTGGCTCAAGATGGATTCGCTCGCCGTTCGAAATTTTCGGGTATTTTGGATTCTTTGAAAAACCTTCTTTTGCCAACTAGTCGTAGGTTTTTGACCCGATCGGAACCAAACCAATGCAGCAAGATTCCCTGGAGTCTGATTGTCAGTAGTTATCAAAAAAAAGTTGAAATTCTGATTCACGGTCCCTAACACCGTGTCTATACGGGACGCGAGCGGCGCGGCACGACGCATCAAAAGACATTAGAACACATTATAATCAGTGATATTGTCTACACTGGATGCAGCACGGCTCAACCCGACGTGACAAATTCCCGACAGTAAACGGATTCCCCGTTCTATTTCTGACGTAGTCCAAGTGCTTTGCAAGAGTCGGCCTGTTGCGTTCAGTGTAGACAGCTTTTAGCCGTTGCGGCGCAGTGCGATGTGACGCGAAAAAAGTCGCGTCTGGTGTAGACACGGTGTAAGGGCCGCCAAAACTTCGCAGTGGGTGGAGCCCCTTTTACTAAAACTCGTGAACGGAATGAGATATTTTTACTCAGCACATCTATGTAAGAGCTCATTCTGTGGTCGTGTGGAAAAGGAAGTGGCGACTGGCCACTTGGTGGTGCTATAACAGGGAAAAAAACATGAAAATGGCTATAACTACTTTACCGTTGGTCCGATTGACTTGAAAATTGGCATGCAGTGTTTTCGTCCGAGGGGCCACGACTGTCTATGAGGACAGTGACGCATCTCGAAAAACATGTACGCCATCGGCCACTGAATTTTGAGCAGATATCAGACAAGGTTAACGGAGGCTGATTGGAACGTAAACTCGCTGGGCCTGTTTGACTCACGGCCCTAGAGGCCTGTGAGAAATTCGAAAGAAATCGGCCACGTTCACATTTTTCATGTGGATAAAGGATCGTGTATAGCGCAATTTTTCACGCACGCCTCATTCTGAGCAACTTTACCTCTAGGACCGCCACTGTCCACTGAATCGTTCGTTAAATATTGGAGATTATTTCAAAAAACAACTTTGGTGAACTAGTCCTAGGTTTTTGGCTCAACCTTGATAACTGTTAAAAAGCTTTAAAAAACATATATTTCCTATTGTAAATTGCCTATATTGGCTGTAAATGGTCTTTTCCATGTATGATCGAGATGGTTACAGGCTTGCTAAATTAAATAAAAAATATTTTTACGCATGTGCTTAAAGGCCTTAAAACCCTGTTAATTGCTGCTTGCAGATTTATTTGGATTTTTTATTGTTTTTTTCTTTACTTAATTGTAATTTAATGAGTATATAAAATCTAAAATAATCTACAATATAATTTATAATGGATTTTCACTGGTCTGAGACTTCCCACTGTAGATATTTGTATGTGTGTGTACAAATCTTGAACAAACGAAGTCAGCCACTAGTAAATAAACTGGATCATCATGATAAATTGCACTTAAGAAGCAGTTTTAAATGGATCTGCTTTTGCAGAATGTAGACCAAGTTGGTGTGACATTCAGCAGAGACAGTAGGGTGAAAGGTTTGGAGAATTTATGAGCAAAAGAAGATAAAGAAAGAGCAAGATACAAAGGACGCAAGGCATCTGTGGATGTAACATTGAGGGAGATGAATACAGTGGTTCAGTGCACGTCTGTCTCACTCTCTCCACCCCTATTATCTTCTTTTGACAGTGCCATTACTCTATAGAAGAAAAGATGAACGGCACCTGTCAGAGGCTGCTTAATTGTGTGTCTGGGCGTGTACAGTCACAGCGCTTTTTATAAATGCTTTGGCTCCTGCAGCCCAGTCGGCAGTCCTAGTAATCGATTCAAAGTCTCTCCTCCAGTAAATGCATAATTGACTGAAGGTTGTTATCTCACGAGGGGGGCCTAGTTTTGGTGTGTATGAGGAAATGCAATTTTGCTGTACTTCTGTCACTGATGAAGTGTGCTTCCGGTATGGAAATCCTGACACTCTGTCATTATCTTTTTGTGTATGTAATTGTCACTCTGTGTCCATGTTTCTTCCAGATAAATGGTCATGACGTACAGAACAGGGAAGAGGCTGTTGCTCTCCTTTCAAATGAAAATTCCAGATCCATAGTGTTACTCGTCACCAGACCTGAAGGACAGGTGAGACTAGTAAACATAGTTGCTAATCTTATCCCACATTAGTGCCACAGTTTTATTTGTGTGGCTTTATGTATTTATTTTGAGGCAATCACCTGAGCCATAAATGCCATGTTCTCTAAAGCCATGTGAAAATTATATCAGTAAAATTCTGATTGGCTGATGGTCAAACCCTTCACTAGTGAGTAGTGTAGTGACTATTATCAGTTGTGATGTCAAAGGCGGCAAACAGTGAAAAAACAGTCACAGGTTTCCACTGTGTACAGTACCTAGTACCTGGTACTTTTTTTAGTACCACTTTGGTTGAGGTTCCAAGCGAGCCGTACCCATACTTAAATGTGACGTGTAAACATTGCAGATCACTGATTCATCAGAGAGAATTGTCACTACCAGTGTCATTGGATTTGTGACATAAGGCACCAAACCTGCTAGATTTAAATAGTCAGCAACAGCCACCGCAGTATCATTTGTTCGCACTACTTTTTTAAACGACTTGCTTTAAACTTACTGTCGCACGCAACTTGAAAAAAGAAATGGCTGTATTGTGGTCAGTGGACGAGGAGGTGGTGCAACTATAACAATCAGTTTATAATCCCACCCATTTTGAAGCAGTACTAAACCAAAGTGGAAAAGCAAACCGAGCCAAAATATAGCGAGCCGTGCCGAGTCGTACCACGCAGTTGAAAAGCGCCTTAACTGAGTCATGGTAACCAGCCAAATCTTGACCCCTTGATTAGTCCAGAACTGGTGAATCCTATTGGGCTTTTCTCTCTTAGATGGATGGAAGCTGGCTCGATGAGGACCATCATGATTTCCTAGAGGAGCTGAAGATGGAGATTTTAGAAGAACAGAAAAAGGAAGCAAAGCGAGTAAGTGCGACCATATTTGACAAAAGTTCCTTAGTCTTTATGTTCTGAAAGGCATTAAGGGGTTGTATCTGTTCATGTTTTGCAGTCAAAAAGACACGAGGAAGCCTCCGCAAGTACAGATACAGCAACATGTTCCTCTTCCGTTCTGGAGAAGGACAGTGGTGTGAAATGCAGCTTTGAGGAGAGTTCTGAATATGAATTGCTCTCTCATCCCCAAACACAGACTCAAAAACAACTTCGAGACAGGTGGGAAGCGGGCTCGCATTTGGTTCCTATGGACACCGTTAACTTAGCCAGGCAGGAGAAGGGTCAGGAGGGCAGGTTGAGTGAGAATGGGGTGGAATGTGACCATTTCCAGCAACTCCTGGAGCTAAAGTGCCAGATCCGTAATGGTGGAGAATGCGGGTTGGTCTACAGGCGAAGTAGTACTATCGAGTGCAGCCTGACGGAGCAGGGTGGAAGTGGAGTGGCACGGGAACTGCATATGCTCAACGAAGAGCTGCGCAGCATTGAACGTGAGTGCCAGAGCATCATGCAAGCCCACCAGTTGCGCAGGAGCAAGCATGACTCACCCCGAACGGATAAGGAAAGTCGACTGCGTCGTGGCAAGCTTGCGGATATTAACGAGCATCCTGAGAGACTACAAAGTGAGAAGCTCAGAGATAAAGACAGCTCTAGTGCCTACAATACAGCCGAAAGTTCCCGCTCAACTCCTTTGGGAACAGAAGGATCACCCGACCACTCGCTACAGCGTCGAGTCCACCTGACCAATCAGAGGAACCTGCGGAGTACCCAACACCTGCAGAGTCCCTACAATAGTCCCATCTTGTCTTTACCCAGCCAAAGTAGTCCTACTTGCAGTCGTGCCCATACATACACCAGCTCCACACCACCCTTACAGACCCCCATCACCAGTCCCGGTTCACAAGGACCCAGCCAGGCCTTCTCCAGCAGCTTGGAACAAAGCCCCAGTAACCCCTCGGAGTCAGACCCAGCGCTTCCTGCTGATGACGAGCGCTGTGAGAAAGAAAGAAACCGGAATAGGGTTGCAACCGCTCGGCACTACCATTCGCCCTATCACAGCAACACCACAACAACCCAGCCTCCCAGCACATGCCATTACCAGAGTTACCTACAGCTCCTACAACAACATTCCTCTTCCTCTCTGGAATATTCCCAGAGCCAGCTTAGCCTCCTCAGCCTCCGGGGACGGCCTGGACCCTCACAACCTGGCCGAATTGAATGGAAAGTTAAAGTGCGAGCAGACGGAACCAGGTATGTGGCACGTCGACCCGCACGAGACCGTATCCTACGCGAAAGAGCCTTACGGATCCGAGAGGAACGCAGCGGTGGGATGACTACAGATGACGATGCAGTCAGCGAGCTGAAGATGGGGCGGTACTGGAGTAAAGAAGAACGCAAACAGCAGCTAGCACGGGCAAGAGAACAGCGACGCAGGAGGGAGTTCATGCAGAGGAGCCGGCTTGAGTGCCTCAGGGAGACCATGGGGACAGCAAGTGGGGAAGTCAGCATCCTGGAGCTCAGCCATAAGAAGATGCTGAAGAAACGAAACAAGAAGATCCTTGACAACTGGATGACCATTCAAGAGCTCATGAGCCATGGAGCAAGAGCACCTGAGGGCACCAAAGTTCACAATGCCTTCCTTTCAGTCACCACAGTTTAGTGAAGAACGCAACCCCAGGCGGTCTTAGTTTATGTACTTGCCTCATTCCAAGTGGCCATTTTTTTAAAGGTGAAGATGCAGATATTTTTCATGTTTTGTGAAACGGAGTAATACTTTGTGAAAACTCATTTCAACTAAACACAAGACTTCAAGAAATGTGAATGTTCAAAAACTCTTTTGATATACTGACACCTTGACACTACCGCTACAGACCTCGCTGTGTTTTCATACTAGAATGTATAAAAAAACTGTTTTAATAGGATTTTACACACTACATTGTCATTTAATGTAGTGTTTCTTTCCATGCATTTGTATTTTATAAACAGCAAGTTTTCATGCGATATATAATACAGTACTTGAATATTGGCTTTTGCTGCCATTACATCTTTTAAATCTGAAATGTAAATATCTGTAACTGTTCTTATCGAGATCTTCATGGGTAAAGGTCTTCATTGCCGCTTAATGGGTTTACAAGAGTCATTTGACATACCGCACGATGTTACCATTTTAATGGTATTGTATACAATACGTACAATTTTTGTACTGTTCTGTATGAACATTATTTATATTTTTGAGTCTAATAAGTTATCTTATTCCATCTTTATAATGCCAAATGACCCAGTCTGTATCTCAGTCAAGCGCTAAACATGGAGTTACTCATTGTGCCTTGTATGGAGGCTCATTTTTCTACCACAGTTTGTGAAGAGACACCCTGATTAATCTTGCTGTCATGTTTTTAGTCTCTTTTTGATGTGTAAGACATCTTTGTAGCCGGGTCTACGTGTTCTAGGTGTGCTACATGGGGTAAAAAAGGATAATAAATTATTGTTATACAAGTTAATAAACATTAACAGTTTTGTTATCCTTTCTTCTCAAATGATGGTTTCCAGATTTTCTAGTTTTGTTCAGCATACAAAGATATTTGTAGCTTACGGCTTTGATTGATTCGTTTTTTTGATTGACGGCTTGAACTAATTAGGCTCAAGATCAAGAACGGCATTTCTGAGATAAACTGTGACTATATCATTAGAGTCAGACAACATTGACATTTGTCCGATTCGCATCTCACCCAAATACCACACCTGTCATTGTTAAACTGACATCCTGTCAGACAGTAGCATTAAAATCAGATCTGTTTGATTATGAATATGTGTAATTCTTTACATGAATATCTAAATGGTTATTTTGCTGTCAGCTGTTCAACAATTGCACTGCAAAGAAGATCATGTTCTTAACCAGTATTTTTGCTGGTAAAAATATCTAAACAAAAGCAAAAATTGATTAAGATATTAACTTTTCTTACCAATTAGCATATTGTTCAGTCTTATTTTAAGCATAAACCTCATAAAACAATGTAACATTTATGTTTAATTGGCTTATTTGCCAATGGTAGCAAATATATTCTCTGAAAACAAGTCCTATGCCATTTTGCTCCTCAAGTATATGTATTGTTTTAAGGATATTTAGATCGAAAACCAGACAAACTTTTACTTATTTTGTAGTATGACAACAAATGCACTAAAAACCAATAATCAAAATGAATACATAAAAATATTCAATTGATATTAGGTTGGTAATATTTGCAGATTATTTTTACACAGATTGTTCTGAATGGATGAATGCTGCCCGAGGCTGTTAGGGTGGTTTGTGTGTGAGGGAGGTTTGAGGCTTTTTGAAGTCTAATGTTTTTCATCTTTGGTTTGAATGTGTGCTGCATGTAAAGACCTGTCTGCCTCTGTTTCAAAGTGATAACACTACCATAAATCTCATGTACGGGTGCCATAACTCTTAGCTGCATTGAGTCACTAGAACTGATTTCATTGAGACCCTTTTGAACACATCCTAATTGGGGTCCAAAATTAACACTATGTGCCAAATTTGAGTACAAATTGACAGTATTCTAATTGTAAGAATGTATCCCAAATCACCTGTGTGATACGGTTGATTAAAGGCTCTTTTTTGTTATGATAAATCAGGGGTGCCAACAAAATTCATGCCACAGGAGTGTGGATCCATCTTCTCATCATAAATCCTCTCCATTTTTAGTTGTTTAATCATTAGATTCTTCCCATCTTTCATGTTTTCAAACTTCAGCCTAAGCTGAACTCTCAGGTTTATGAAGTTTTCCTAATTACCAGCTACAGAAATTGCTCCCATCTTGCGTTATGGCCCTGATGTGGAAGGATGTTCTCTCAGACTGAATATGGCGAAATAATGCTGTATTATGTATGTGTGCCAGTCGTTTACCTCGTTATGGTTCTCTTTCACATTTATTTATTCATAAATGCTCATTATGACTGACAGAGCAGAGACTTGTGAAATGGGAGAAGGGATATCAAAGCAAGTGCCTTTTTTTCTCCTCGCTGTCTCTCTCTCCCTACTTTACTACAAAGAATAATGGAGAGCACTGCTGTCAGTTTCTGTGATGTTCACACTTCACCTAGCAGAAGAGCTTTATCCACTTTAAAATAATAGTGCACCAAAAAATGAAAATCCTGTCATTATTTATACTCACCCTCACATCATTCAAAACACATATGACTTTCTTTCTTTCATATATATATTTAGCAAATAGAACTGACTGACCAATCAGATTCATGCATTTCATAGAGCTGTGTAATAAATATACAGTATACCTACATGGTTTGAAAAAGTGTTACACTGAAAAAAAAAAACAAAAAAACATAAGTGTGAGAAAATAATGACAGCCAGAACATAAATTGGTGAGTCTAGACGCAGAATACACAGTATAACTTACCTGACACAACTTCTATCCTGATATTGTGTAATGACTTTTCATTTCAGGGGTGTAGAGTGTCACATTCCTCTTAAGTTTTTAGTGTACTTGAGCTGAACTCAGCAGTATTTGATGCTTTTTGAAGCTCCAGCTCTCAGAGCTCTCTAAGCCCGTTGGGAAAGCAGAGACATGAGAGAGCATGACAGAAATAATGGGGTGAATCCAAAAACAAGGGCAGATGAACAGACAAAAGAACAGAGAGCTGATGGGGTGGGAGGAGAACAGTAGTGTATCTTTTCTATATGACATCTTCTGGCATTTTTTAACAAGTTGTCAAACACAGCAAACCTGAGTTTGTAAGAAATAAGATGGAGGTGAAAAGGTGATAGAGGAATTGAGGTCAAAGCAGAAAACTAAAACTAAACTAATAGTACTATAGAGTGCAACAGTGCACACCCCCTTTTCCAGTGGCACTGGTTCCAGAAGTATTTTTTTTCATTCATTTTCCCCATAGGGATTTTAAAATAGTCTTCGTTGAGCCATGAACCAAGCCATGAACCAAGCCAATCTGCTACGAGGTGAATCACAACACTACAAATTGGACAAAAAGATAAAGATACAAGTTCTTAAAGGTTTTAGTAAGGAAAAAAAGCCTTGCAAAAAGAAACATAATAAAATTAAAAAATTATGGAGAAATATAAAACTACTTATTTACAAATGTTGGTTGTTGGTTTATATATATATATATATATATATATATATATATATATATATACATAAAAACAAAATATTGTTAGTTTATTGCAAAATATGCATGAATATATACTATATATATATATATATACATTTCAGTATTTTGTAAGCGTAGGGAGATCGACTCAATTACGTCATTCTCAGTGCTTCATGGAAGTGGGCGGGGCTAAAGAGATATTTTGGAGCGTGTTGCTTTTTTTGACTCTCTGATTGGTGGAATTTTCTGTCCTGTATCATGGGTAATGTAGCTTTTCTCCTGGACATTCCACTGCTAAACACGATTATTTTTAATATAAGCTCAAATAATGTGGGCTGATGACTTCAGCAGAAGCAAATAGCATCGATTAACAACCTCATAGCTCACACACTGTAAAAAATTATTTTCATGATTTGTTATCACACCATCAACTTAAATAATGTGGTAATGTGGTTCAGATAACATAATATTTTGAGTTTCTGTTGATTAAACCAATCGCTTTCATTGTATTAACTCAAATTTCAATGAACTCAAAAATTTAAGGCAACCAGGTAACTTACCTTACTTAAGCTAAACCAACAATTCTTTTTTACAGTGCAGTAGGTCTGTCTTTAAAGGTTTGTAAGTTATTGTTTAAAATCAGTTTCCTTATGGAGAAAATGAATGGAGTTCCAGAACCCAACTGTTGCACTCTATATAATACTACAATAATGTTACATGATTTAATTTCGACTACAACTGTTAAATTTTTCTTGTGCATCTCACTGTGAGTTTTATGAAACTACCATATTTGAAAACAGTGTCTGGCATAATTAAAGGCTTATACTGTGCGACATCAGTGCCCATGTTGAGATTCACTGAACAATGGGTGTTAATCCCACAGTATGCAGCTGTTTGTGCATGGAGATGGAGTCAACCTGAAACTATAAGGCAGTGCTCCTACAAACACGGCAGCGACTCTAATCCTCCACGCGGCATTACGGATTCATGTTTCACATTCAGGAAAACAACACTTGCGCACACTGAGAACAAAAGGAATAATTTTCTGCAGGCAAGAAGGAATAATTTGTATAGACAGAATACAGAGGGAAAATAGATGAGGACAGCTGTAGATCTTGGCAGGTTTGGTGACTTTGTGTCACACATAAAGGGTCATTCACACTGAGTGTATGCAGCAGCAAACAGACCTGAAGTCACTCGTTGTCAATGAGAGTTGGTGATTTTAGCGACATGAAGGACAGTGACTGATGTCCAATGACAAAGTTGATGAAAGTTTAAATTTATGCAAATAAGCAGTGATGTAATGCATGGGCATTCATTTGTAATTTTGCATGTAGTGCAAGGCCCATTGAAAATCCATTCAGCCTCCATGCTCAGATCTCAGCAGGTGCACTACGCATTTCAAATCAACCCCCTCCTGGCCCCTCAGCTCTCATTGGTTTGTTAAGGTGCAGTTTTTAGCACAGGCAAGTTTTGGCAGTCAAAAACATGAGCACACAGGAGGAGAAGCACAGTAATAATTAGCTGAGCTGACAACATGCCAGCAGCTCACACACACACACACACAAATACACTTATCACTCTCATTTTGTCTTCTTTTCATTCGCTTCAAAAGAATGCAACATTCAATGTATTTATACATTGACTTTGTTGTATTTCAAATGCCATTTCAAGCAATTATCCAGAGTGGAAATCTATAGTAACACACTGATATTAATGGGATCTAGTAAGAGTTTGGTATTGTGGATCAATGCCTCTGCATTATTATTGTTCTTTTGTTTAGAATAGGTTGTGTTTTGCAGAAATTTGGCAGTTGGATGGGTGTTGGTTGGGAAAGGAAACAGTAATGTTTTATGACAAAAGATAATTTCTCCCTTCCTTCACTGAAGATGCTCAGCTTTCTTCTTTTCAAAAGCTGCTCAGTTCAGCTGTATTGATCCAGCACAGGTGAGATGTTTTCTTGGCACGTCTCATAGATCCTCTCATTGTTGTCTGACTCTTTTGTAGCTCGCCAGTCCTTAAAAATACTCTTCAAAGATTTGCTCAAAACCCCGGTGAGAGCAAAGGATGGCAAGGTTTCTTTCTGTTGCTTTTATATCCTGCAAAAACACAATTTCTTTAGTAAAAACGTTTCATTTGAATTAAATGAGCTTTAATGGCCTTTTGACTCAAATCTGATTAAAACATGCATTCAAGTATTTTGTTACTGTAGATGAATACATTTGGGTAGTTGGCGTCCTGTAGTGTGACATGCTGTACTCCATCTAAACACCATTTTGATAATATTTTGATAATTAATTATAATTATAATTATATTATTATGCACGCAGCTTTATGAGCTCATATTGAGAGTCTGAATGGAACATTTGTATTTTTAAATACTCTTTTGTTTCACTGTTTAACCACTTAAAGCTGCAGTCTGTAACTTTTTTTGGTTAAAAATGATCCAAATTTTTTAACAAGTACATAACCAGCCAGTGTTCAAAACTATCTCCTTACCTTAGCCCGATTCACAACGGTAAGCTTGTTATAATGTTTTCTAATTTGGGTGGTACTGGTAAGTTTTTGCGGGAAATTCGAGCATGCAGCCGTTCGTCTTTGCGTCATTACGTCACATCTGTTTACATAGAAAAGGAGTCCCAGCTAGTAGACTATATGGCATGTGAAGATGCTGCAGGTGGTGGATCATTTATAGCCTTTTCTCACAGCAGCTGCAATTATTAAACTTATCATTTTGATGCCGGATTGTATGGTATGGCAAATAGAGATTAGACTGTACAGAAATTGAAATCTACAGGTAACACTAATACACACTAAATACACGTAGTCACGCAATGCTACTGTTGTTAACATTAACAATTTGAGAACAAAGTATAACAATAATAATAATTTGCATGGTTTGAAGTGATATAAGCTAAGCAATTGTTAGATTTAATCACCATTGGTAGTGCGATTTATTGTAATGCTTTTTCTCTCAGTTGGTCAGAACAAAAATGGCAGATTTGTTACTTGTTCAGATGACATTTTCTAGTGAGTATTCTTATTTTGGTCATAGAATCTGTGATTCTGAAGTACAGTATCCAGCGGTGTGGTGACTGACAGCAAACATTCTCCTCAAAACATTAGATTCATCCGCGCTGAGGAGCCGTGCCGATGCACAACCCACGTAAAGATGATATTTCTGCAAATAACTGCAATTGCAGGTTTCAAACAGAGATGGCGACAAAAAGGCAGCTTTTGCGCACAAAGGTACCTCATGAAACTGATTTCAGACAGACTTCTGAGGCAGCTTAACAATTTAATGATCAACAACAAAATAATGTGAGCTTTGGTGATAAATAAGTAAATATTTAATGACTACAATAGTAATGTCTTGCTAGAAATGACATCAAAAGTGAAAAACGTTGGTCAAAAACGTACATACAACTACAAACTGACCACCAACCACAACTTTCAGACGCCATCTTTATTTTTTTAGCTCAACTGTCAACTGTCAGAATGGATAGCATTGTAGGATTTCAAAAGCAGCGAAGGATACATTTATGCTGCCTTCAAAAATGAGAATTTTGATATTGATTTTAAAAAGAGAACTGATTTATTCTAAATTTTTCCTTTTAAAATAATTGCATTCGCTATTGCGGTGCACATTGTTCAGCTTCGCTCCCCAATATTCTGAGTGCTGGATCTAATAAGCCTGAAATGGCATGTACCAATCAGTCATATGGAGTTTCCTTTCTTCCTCCATCTCCAACACTACTCTAAGTGTTTTTTGGTGCAGTAAGTGAGACTCATTTTATAAACATGAATGTGGCTGGTCTTCCACTTGTTTCTCTCTCTGTGAAAAACTTTATGGAGGTGTGAAGTCTGACGGCCCACTCCTGTTCCGACTGAGGCGTGCAGATGGCGCCCCTCTCATAGAAATCCTTTTGAAATCCCTTTGAAGCCATGAAAAATGAAGAGCAAGTGAAAATAAATTAAGAGATCCACTCAAGAAGATTGAACTGGCTGATTCAGACTTTACAGGAAACAGAAGTGTGATCGCCAGACTTTTATTGCAGAAAGGAGACGGATGTTTGATATTTCACATTGTGGCAGGTTATTGATTTATTTTATCTCATTGTTTGATATGCAATCAACATTTTAGCAGAGCACCGACTTCAGAAAGAAAATATTATCCCTAATGACATTGTTTTTCTTCTGAACTAGAAGGAATTCAATTGAAATATGACACTTTGTTCCACAATAAAGGCAGTGTTAAATCACTCCAAAAGTGCACAAACTGCAGGATGCATAATGCAAGAGTCAGACATGCACTTCTGTGATCAATAAAAGATTCATTTGAGGAAAGGATGTGAGTATATAAGTAAACGCCCAGCCACTCTATGTGCGGACTAATCAGATTACCTGACAGAAAGATGAACAGTCCTACATGGAGATATTGATTCAGCTAATTAAACTCAATGAAAGTTCTGTTTGCAATTGGATTCATAACCAAAAGTCAGTCGATGCAAGCGGGTCTGCAAATGAGACTTGTTGCATTTGTGTATCCAATGTATTGAACATACTTTGGCGCCACATTACTTCGGCTCCAGACTGTTGTGTTAAGTTGAGTGTTCTTGAGTAACTTGTTGCGTTAGGAGTGACGATGGGATCATATATGTCTTGGAAAAGCTTTTATTTTAATTAAAAATAAAAGAGGGTCCATTAGATGTAAGCAAATGGGCAGTCCAGAGGGTCCCAAGTAAAGTCTGTACAGAGGATTTATTGAATTAAGAATGCCGTTTAAATTCCAATTAAATCGACTGAATCGCAAACATGTAGAATTGTGAGTCAACTTTAAGGAAGTACAATTAGGCTATGTTTAGGCTACAGTCAAACCAAATCAGATTGTTTGTGTATCCGATTGGAATCTGATCTAAAATTATTGATGTCCACATTGTATATCACAACTGTTCAGATCCGATTTGTGTGTCCATGCCGCACTTTTGTTTTCCGGTGTTGTGCCGAATTTCGACTCCCTACCAAATTAGTACCCCCCTCGTTGAAGTCGCTACCTGATTGCCTAATCCTAACCCCATCCCTAATCCTAACCCCTCCCCCACGTCTAATCCTAAACCTACCAATACTTTAATTTTATGGGTCATAATGGAAGAACACTTCATTTCCCAGAATGCTCTAATTTACCTAAATGCTGATGTCATCATGGCCATAGTTAATGTGATGAGCTACATATGTGGTTTGTCTGCTAGGACCTTGTGAATTTGAGGAAAACTTTATATCTTGTTGGTTATAACTGCAAAAATGGCTGCAAAAAGTGAAGTTAGTTCTGAGAAAAGGTCAAGCGTCATTTGATAAAAAATGCAAAACCAAGTGAAAAAAGAAGGATTTAGGTCACACTAAGAATCGTGTGTGTTTTTGCACCTATAGTGGCCACCTGCTCCATCATGGGACTAGTAATGGATTGAAAATGATTTGAGGGAAGGCAGATCTTCCATCATACATATATAGTTCATGTATAGGTAAGTTCTCTGGAAAATCTGGTTGTTTTAGTGGATCATGCTATAATCCTAGTCCATGTGACAAAATGTGATTAACAGGTATTTTTCCACAATTGATTACAACTTTTATAAACGGTTAATCTCTTATCTAGCTTATAGATTGACTGTTTTGTGACGTCTAGTTTGTTCATTGTCAAATGAGAATCTGATAATGCTAGTCAAGCTAGTAAATGAGCCTCATAATTGATACCTGCATTTTGTTCCAACAAGACGTTGGTACATTACTGGCCTAAGGCAAGATGATGACTCTATTCCTTTGCTCATTTTATTATTAGATAATGCATTAAAAGCATGCAAGCAGAGATTGTTTAACGTCATAATCATTATTATGTTTCGTGACCGCAGGCTGTCAGAAATGAAAGAAGGTGTCTTTTTACTGGTTGAACTAATGGTTGAAGTGTGGACTATTGCATTCAACATTTTTACGTCCTATTAGAGTAAATTAGAAAAGTTTTTTTCTTCACTTTTAATGCCTACATGCAACAACAGCCTGTAATAGACTGTAATATTATGATGATGTGCTGTTCATTAGAGTAAATGTCTTTTGGGAACAGCTGTTCACTCAAAACAAAATCAGGCCTGGTTATGTATGGAAGGTCCTTGAATTTTTCCCACTTCTTATCCATTTGTGTAAGTCTCATTTCAGCTATTAAAAATGCAAAAATGTAATTATGTGTCTGCATAGATATAATCTCCAGGCTTTCTTTGACCTCAATACACTGAGTGTTTCTTTCTATGAACCAGTGAGCTTGCTGGGAGCATTGCTTATAACTCGAAAGGGAGTAATTATTCATAAAAAGTGCTGTGGAAAGCAAAACTGGGCAAATATAGCAAGACCTAGATGCAGAGATTGAGAACTAGTGTATGTGTGTGCGGTTGCATGAATGCAACCTATTGGAAAGAGACTTGTAAGGGTCTTGTGAACTATATATTTCTTAATATTCCTTGAATGTGATGATATATTCCATCAAACAGAATTATGCTTTGACTTATGAACAGAATTATGCTATGACTATTTCTGTCATATAAAGACATGGCATAAATAGTATGCTATTCTGAATTCAGCCAGTTGTTTAATTCCTGAGTGAGTCAGTGTTTTTGAGGACCTAACTGTTGCATGATGCCAAATATCAACAATAATTAACAATTAATTAATTAAATTGGTTAAATATATTTCAGACGCTGCCACTAATATATATGAAAATGTAGGTGTGCTAGAATCGCACCTTACCAACAAATAGCTGCTAAATTCCAATGAGAAACGGAACTCTTCCAACTTGTACTTCCAGTTGTAAGTTGAATAACAAACATTATTTTTCCTCTTTCCATTGTCTCTAATGTCATCTGCCATGGTCTTTTTGAAGTACTGGAGATGGAAGTGTCTATAAATGGATTCTTGAAAGCAATCTACACTGGTTTGTACTGCAGGCAGAGCTTGTTTACAGAAAGTAATATATGATAATGTTCTTGGCCAGTTTCCCTAGTGGTATCTGAGATGATGTGGGTATCAATTGACATCCTCAATCAAACATCAATCATCTTGAACTTACAAAGAAATGATTCCTGCTTTAGTCAGCTGTGTAAGAAATGTAATATTATGTAAATGTACCCAATGGTACAGGCCTAGTTTTACCTCAGCTTGAGTGTCTCTTTCTTCTAAACAACTTCATGCGCTATCATGATTGATTAATCTTGATAGGTGTCTCGATATCCTCTAGACGGTGCACAGAATCCCCTGAGCGTCAGGACTGTGTAGTGTTCAGCATCTGTCAGGATCTGTATTCCCCTGCCTGTACCGACACATCCTGTGAAGGACAAATTAATTAGCTGCTGCAAATGCTAACAGATGGCTTTGAAGGACACTTGCTCTACCTCAGGTGAAAGCACTTGCATAAATTCACGTAGATTTCCCTTATCGTGCATCTTGTCCGCCCCTTAAGACGCTGCCATGTGTCCACCCCGGAGAAGCCCATGAAGTATGTACTCAGAAAAACCGTCTGTTGCCGTTTCACAATTCAATTTTTCAAACAAAACCCCTGATTTGCAATAATATTAACCCGGCGAGGAGGATAAGAAAGATTAATTCAATGTCATTACAAAGCTCATGATTTCAGCTGGTTGGAACAGAAACCAGCACGATCCAGTGCGGCCCGCTTTCACTTCCAACCGCAATTACAAATAATCAGTATGCTAATCTCGTGTTCAAACCGACGATTCATCAAAGTCGCTAATTCGCCGGCTGTCTTGGGTCTTTTATTTTGCCCTCTTTTCTGCAAATGTGATAACCGGTTAACATTATCGGTGCCTTATCAGGCCCGGGCCAGAACAATGGTACCAGTCCAAGCCTGAATGAGCTGAAAAGGTGGCGGAGAAGACAGCCTTTGTGATTTTTGTCACTACGTGGCTGATAAAGAGAGTCTGTGAGGAGAATGAACGGAGAGGCCTATCAATTATGGCTCAATTGTTTCCTATTCATGTATAATTTAATGAGTGGGGAGACGGCATAGTAGCACACAGTATGAAAACAAAGGCCGACACAGGCCTTTCAGAATTCGTATCCCGGCACAAACGAACACAGAAAGCCCATCAAAGTCTCATGTTATTGTTTGTGTGCTTGAGTCAATCGCATTGAGGAAAAAAAGATCTAAATGGAAAGCTAAGCTAACACTAACCGCTAACTCAAGTGTTTTGAATGACAATTCATTACTCTTCACGCATACCATTTTTTTAATGATCCAGGTTGCGTTTTTATCTGTTTTTAATCTGTCTTGTCTAAAATTTGATGAAGCTGTGGTTCCCAGTGCCAAATTATGAGGAGTTTATCAGCATAAACACAAAGGAGGCGTAATTATTCTCATACAGTGATTAAGAGTTAGATTTCCCTCAAGGTACAATGAATTATCTCACACACATTCGCACATATTGCGACAATGAATGTAAACAGCAAGCCATAAATGAATGATTGCTTGTGTCTAATTGGAGATGTTCATTTTGAGACAACATCAGCGGTGATGTGGAGGAGGGGGGGCTTTATTGACACGCGTCTTCGCGCAAATCAAAGGTTCAGATAAGGAAATGAACCATTCAGAAGTCATCCACAAGTGACAGATATTCCTCGACGTTAGGGGAAAGTGGTGACTCGTGCATTTTTTGCAATGCAAACGTGACAGTTTAATTACCTTTGCCTAACGTGAAGATGGAAAGGGTCCGAGTCACTGAGAGCACATGTACATTTTACAGTGGGTTTTTTCTTTTAAATGATCCTATGAATCACACAAATGCTCGCCATTTTGGCAAGCACAGCACTTTTGGAACCTCCTCATCCCTCACATGGATCCACAGCTGAAATCAGATATGATTAGACTTTGTGTTCATAACACCATTCGCTTTGCTGAGTTTAAATGATGTTGCTTTTACCAATGTGTATTCAAGGTTTAATGGTTTGAAAAACATTTGGTAGTTGATGTTTGGGAAAGTGATAGCAGGGTCTCATGTGATCTGCTTCACTCTTAGAAAAATGATAGAACAGCTGTCAGTTTGGGCAACACCAAACAAAAAGGTAGTAATATGTAGGTACTAATATGTACTTTAGGTAATAAAACATACAGGTACTAATAGGCATCGTTTATGGGTAATTTATTCAATGTTTGTTTAGTTTGAATTTAATATGACTTTTAATCTTGATTAGGATTTTGCTCCCTTTTCCTCTTCCTTTCTCCCAGCCCCAACATACAGTCAGTCACGAACTAAGTGACAAAAGCAAAAGTTATATAACCTGTCAGACCTAGTGTCTCCCAGCTCTAACTCAGATCAAAGTGTATTTGTCTCCCTGAAGATGTCCTTGGTATTTTCCTCTGCTCAGGTACCAGCCACAGCACTCATATTGACTATAGTATCCTGAAGGAATGGTCGTCTTCTTTTTCAACAAAAAAAAAAATAATGTCCATTAGTGTAACATAACATAGATGATGGTGGGTTTGTTGCAGGCTGTAATCTCACACAAGTAGCTTCTCATTGACATACACCTAAAAAATGATTTGAATTGCCCTATGGGCAAGGACAGCTGACTGACATGTTTTGCCACTTTGAAGCCCACAGGTTGAGTTTCACTCTCATTTCCTGAATGAGATTCCCTTGCCATCTCACCCCGCAGACATCTGCATCCAGCTCACTGGCTTTCTTTATCAGGAAAACGAGTTCAAACTGAATCGATATGGCACACAATGAAGTGGACTCCAGCGTAAATTGGCTCACTTGGGAGACAGAAGGCGTATCTAGCTCCAGAGACAGAAGAGATGTCTATTCAGGTCACTTTAAGCACATACATTAATTCAGTAGCAGGGTGATGAATACTGACATTTGTGAGACATATCACAGGAAACGGCTTAATCGTATTTCTTTTCGTTTAAGGGTTCTCTCCACAGTAAGAGATGCAGGTTGATTTGTCTTGTCTTTTATTTTAGCTTGTCTCCTGTTGATTGTTGGTTGTTTCAACCACAGGGCCCCAGCAAACTTTTAATGGGTTTTAAACCTCAAGATGACCTAGAATCATTTAAAAAAAAAAAAAAAAAAAAAAAAAGCATTAAAAATGAGCTAAAAAAAAAATCAAGATTTTTATTTTATTTTAATTCATTTATGTTTATTTTAATTGTTGTCAAAAAGATTGAAAACCACTGATTTAGAATCAAATTAGTATAGAAGTAAATCAATACTTTTGGAACGAACACTGTTTTTCAATATTTTCTTGTGTTCCACAGGGGAAAAAAGACATAGAGGTTTGAAATTACTTTAGGGTGAGTAAATGTTTTCATTTCATTAAAGGCACAATATGTAAGATTTTTCGATATCCAAAAACCACTAGAACAATGTAATATATTTTGTTGACTTGTGTACTTACATTATCCCAAATGTTTCCAAGAATGTCTAAATCCAGAGAAATAAGCAATTTTAACCAGGACACGGACCCTGTCCGTGCGTCGCCTATCAATGACATCATACCCGTGTTACCCTCGATTTTATTTTGTAGAAACCATGGAAACACCAAAGACGTTTGGATACTGTTGGAAACTGTTTGGATACATTCATCGACAGAAAACTAATCATTGTTATATAGCTCAACACAGTAAGTCTTATTGTTTAAATCTCGTTTTCTTGATTTACCGTGAGTACCATGTTTTACCATGCCTAATATCGATCTCGCTTACTGCATTGTGCAACAAGTGTCTTATAGTAGCTGCCGAGCGAACGCAGAGTAGCATTATAACAACTTTCAACACACAAATGTATCTAATATGATAAAACAACGCTGCATTACCCCACATACGCTTGACCAGAAGAAGTGGAAGCGCGGCATAATAAAAGCTCCACTGCTCTCGAGCCATGTGTCGCACTTGTCTCTCATTAGCAATCTCACACTCTGCTTCATACTACAGTAATGTTAATAAATCTTTAATAGCCTACATTAGCTCATCCATGAATATAATTTCTGCCCGAGTCTCGTCAGATTCTTTTTTCCACTGGTTGTAGATGTGAAGACAACACCTCCCATGATTCCGCGAAATCAAGGCGTCATCAAGCTTTTAAGAAGTTTAGTTTAGTTTAGTTTATTGATTTATAAAGCACATTTCAAAACAACAAAGGTTACAACCAAAGTGCTGTACAGGAAAATTAAAACAAAATTAAAACAGAAAAACATTATGCTATTTAGAGTGACCTCTAGTGGTAAAAAAATTACATATTGTGCCTTTAAACTGTTTCTTTAAGACTGTGACACCAAATGTTTAGCCCATAGCAAAGGTAATATTGTGATAAATTCATCGCATAATGTTGAAATCAGTCTTTCACAGCCTGATTGTGCCTTCCAATCTGAATACAAATGCATAAGCAAGTGAAAAAAGCAACCTGCTTATTTATTTCTCTTCCTCTGTACCTGTTTCACAGACACCGCTTGCCCATTGATTAGATGCCATATTGGCTGGGTTTGCACTTCCTGCAGACTCGGACCCCTCCGAGCACCCGCACAATGGAGATGGTTCACATGCCAGGTAATTGGCGTCTGTGGGGGACAGGTGCTCCCACAATGCAGCGGGGCTCTTTGCCGAGTCTCCTTTCACATGGCTGTAATTACCTAATTGAAAAACTCACCGGGGGGAAATAGGAGCGAGAGATAAGGTCTCTTTCACCAAACCGCAGGCTGCTTTTTTGTTGAGCTGAAAAAAACATCTATTTGTTGCCACTTGAGGTAAATATTGTCCAAGGGAGGAACGATGGAAAGGAAAGCAAAGATAGAGGATCCATTGTAAACGAGGGGCTGATTCAGACAGGCAGTGTTTGATGGAGGACACACAGACGAGGCAATAGACAATAGACCAACCGATTTTTTTGTTTTAGCCTCTATGCATGTCCTGTCCCTGAAGTGATTAAGAGTGAACATGGATGTAAATAGTATAATGCCACACTATGAAAGGAGACCCCTATATGGTGTTATATATATATATATAAAGATGTGTAGACTTATTCAACAAATGAACTGTATTAAACATAATATTTAAACATGGAAATCACTATCACAATTAATCTTCTCACTGTCTATCTTATTAATCTTTAACTTTCAATAGCCAGGTCTTTAATGACATCATCCTACAGGAAGTGACATTTCTTACAGAGAAACGCACAAATATATAAAATAATAATGGATATGAAGAGTTCTGTGATGTTTTGTGGTGTTAAATGTTTTATCTTACTCTTAAAAAAAAAAAAAGGTCCTATTAGTTAACATTGGTTAGTGCATTAACTAACATTAATGATCAATGGGCAAGCAATACAATTAAAAGTAAATTATATTAAAGGATACACCTTTTTTTTTTTTTTTTTTTTTTAAATAAGGTATCAGTAAATGTTAACATTAAGATTACTAAATGCCTTGGAAGTATTTTTCGTTGTTAGTACGTTAACTAATATAGTTAAGTAATGCTAACAAATGGAAACTTTTTAAGTGTTACCTATTAAAATACAATTACAGAATTCAGTAATGTCATATAATATCAAAAATAGGTAAGAAGGAAAAATCTAAATTAATGAATACTGGTATTTAAGGCAAATATTTTCCTTATAAAAAAATCTGTTATATTTATTTTCATGCAAGAGGTGAATTGATACACATAAATCCTCATTATTTTTCTCCTTTAAATGTTGGAAAATAGGCTCTAGTATTATCATCCAGGTTGTCAGATACAAGAGGAAGACCACCTACAGACCCTCATTATTGCTGTATCAAGTCTAGCCTTTGACCTGCACATCCTTGTAAATCAGCTCTTGTGCCTCAGGTGGTCCAGACATGGGTTGTTTGCTGCTACATTGATCCATGAGATGTAACTATGAAAAGTGACATCAGTCGTTTCATTGTGTCCTTTAGTCTGTGAAGTCATCTCGACCTTCAAGCACAGGTTGCTAATGCTTCAAATGCAGGTCTACTTCTGGATTAGAAATGAATCAGGCATAACTGTGTCATTAACATCTACTGCTTTAAGGGTTGCCAAGTAATAATATTTTAATCCATGATCCCATTATAGATTTTCCCTGGGTCATTTCCTCCTTTCTTATACTCCATGGCCTGGTTTCATAGACAGGGCGACAGGGCTTAGCCTAAGCCAGGATTAGGCCTTAGTTTAATTAGGATTTTTAAGTAGCTTTTATAAACGTACACTAGAAGAAAACATGACTGGTGTGCATCTTGAGACAAAACAATGGCACTGACATATTTTAAGATCTGTCAGTGCAAGTTACTTTCAGTTAAAACAGCTCAAACATGCATTTTAGTCTAGGACTAGCTTAAACTTTGTCTGTGAAACCCGGGGCAAGAATTTTAACTTGAGTAGTGTTTTAAATTAAATTACCTCAAATGTTCACTTTGTGAAAAAGTCTGAATCAACCTGTTATAAGGTTGTTGTTGGGAAGTTGTTCAGTATTTACTGTTGTGTGATGCTATCACAGAACAAAGCCACTGTATTCATTCCAAGACACTAGCTTTGTTTAAAAAGACCTGAATCAATGCTGCGCCCTGGTGGAGGAAAGTTGTATGTTTTGTATTTAAAAAAAAAAAAAAAAAATTTACAATTTTGATACATTGTATTTAGTCTCCATATGAAATAAGTGGAGAATTAACTGCAAATACATTTATTTATCATCACTGAAAGTTTAGAAGCAGGTGCCTTTCATTAAGATCCAGTAGATTTATGCCCTACACATTTTTTTTTTCTTGAATATGCTTTCACTCAGAAATACATCACATTACAAATGCAAAATGTTTTAAACTGTCAACTTTATTATATCAAAACTTCAGCATATATCTAAAAAATATTTAGTTTTTTCTTTATAGCTTATCAAGATCAAATTCCTTTTTTTTTTGCTTCTAAAAAGTATTTTTTCCCCCCTCATCCCTGAAATAATTCTTCAGTGGAGAATGAAATTGATAGTCAAAAAAGTCTAAATCTGATTAATGATTTATACATTTTATATAAACATGTAAAATGAATATTTACATTTTCAAGTATTTTCCACTTTATGCTGTTACATCTTGCAGTACATTCAATAACACTCTTAAAGGTGCAATGTGTAATATTTAGGAGGATCTATTGGCAGAAATGCAATATAATATACATAACTGTTTTCAGCGGTGTATAAAGATCTTACATAATGAACCGTTATGTCTTTATTACCTTAGAATGAGCCATTTCTATCTACATACAGCACAGGTCCCCTATGTTAAGTCGCCATTTTGCGCCGCCATGTTTCTACAGTAGCCCTAAACGGACAAACTGCTCTGAGCGCGTTTGCTTGACTGTCTACTCTCTGCTGTCTCAGACGACGACATCTTTGTCCTGTGGTGGCCACCGTAGCTTCTCTATATTGCAATTCGCAACCTCACCACTAGATGCCGCTAAAATTTACACACTGCACCTTTAAAGGAACAATACATACAAAAGCACTTTCATAAAAGTAATGATTTGTGTGTTTGAGTTTTTGTCTGTAAAGTCTTCAGAAGTCATACAGTGTAAGGAACATCAATTTGCCTTATTTGTTCCTGGAAAGGAAGTTTGAAATGACATTTAGATGAATAAATAATGACAATTTCAATTTTTTGTTGACTATCCCTTTAACCAGGATTAAAAAGTAAAATGAAAATTGCAATTTGAAAAGTATAGGTTTAAATGCACATTTCATCATTCAACATGTCCTACATCAGCTTTGAGGTTTCAAACTGAATGTTGACCACTAACATTGCACAGATATGACTGGAAAGGCAGTGACGTTCTTATCCAGTCTCCCAGAATACATTTCTGTCGTTATTCAGTCACAGTGACAGTATCGCATCTCAGCCACCAGGCGGAGTCCTTCTCTGGATCCTCTTTACAGACTTTCCAAGTCCTCTGATAAAGAAATGACTAACTTTCCCACAGTATGTGTGTATGGTTCCATTCAGCGCCACTTCTAGCGGTAACAAGAATGATTTTACAAGATCCTCTCCAAATGTGTACTGCCAGAAAAAGTAAAGCGGGATTCATTAGCTTTGAAAAGACAAATTGGTTTAGAAACTTTCACTGGTGTTAAACTCTAAAATAATACAGTAACTCACATGTTTGAAAGCATCATACACAGCCTTGAAGGCAGGCTGTTTGTCACTGTGAAACACTCCTCTGTTGCCGTGCAACATGACAACACCCTCTTCTTCCGCAGGGATGCAGTTGCTGCCGTAGATACAGTGGTCAGGACGGTAGTTCCAGTGGCAGGGGAAGGTAAATACCATTTCTGGGTGGACATACACATGTTACAGAGACTTGAAAGGCAATAGAGCTACAAGGAATAAAAGAAATCCAGATAGGCTTACCTGGATTGTAATGGAAGATTATATTAATCAGGTCTTGATCACCCCAGGTAATGTTTAGCTTGTATTTCTGCAATAAAGGCATGAGAAGCTCGACCCAGCGCAGACCAACAGAGGTCATGTCATTCTGTCCATAAAGAGTAAAAAAAGAAAGAGTTTGCAATTATCCCAATCAGAAAGCAAGGAAAAAAAAGATATTTGCCACCATCTTCTGGACTAAAATAGAATTACATGTTAAGATGGAGTCATAAATGGATGTTTCACCCGTTTACAATTTATAATATATATATATATATCAGAGGCGTTTCCTCCGAGGAGGCAAGGGAGGCAGTGCCTCCTCAAAAATAGGATGAGAAATTAATCCATATTACATATAAAACAACACAAATATTACAAATTATGACATTAAAAAGAGCGCAAGTTACTCGTATTTCTAAAGGTACTCTGCCCAACAGCGACACCCGCAGGTAAAGTTACAGCAGGAGGCATGCCTCCCTTTGCTCTCATAGAAAACCATTATATATATATATATATATATATATATATATATATTTAAATAAATTAAAAGGATGCATTAGATAGGTTAAAGTTAAATTAAGACATTCAGAATGTTACAAAAGATTTTCTATTTAAATAAATGCTGTTCCTTTGATGAACTTTTTATTTATCAAATCCTGAAAAGAATGTATCATGTTTTCACAAAAACATTAAGAAGCACAACTGTTTTCAACACTGATAATAAGAAGAAATGTTTATTGAAAAATCAAATCAGCATATTAGAATGATTTCTGAAGGATCATGTGACACTGAAGACTGGAGTAATGATGCTGAAAATTCAGCTTTGCCATCACAGGAATAAATTACATTTTAAAATATATATTTAAATAGAAAAAAATTAATAATTCTTCACAATATTAATGTTTTTACCATTTTTTTTTAAATTAAATAAATGCAGCCTGGGTGAGCACAAGAGATTTCTTTCAAAAATATTTTTAAAAATTGAACTTAAAATATATAATCTTTATATTGATTTTTATTATTTGTTATATTTTATATTGTTATATTAATTATATAATTTTGAATGATATTTTCAATGTTTTTTTTTCCTGTTTGCTGCCAGGAGTTTTAATATAGTAATAAAATGTCACATGACATTTACAGGTCACATGATTGGTTTGCCTATGAAGCAAAGATGGCGGCATCCAGGTCATATACTTCTGCATGTGCCTGCTATTAAGATGAATAAGAATAGCTGAGTTCGGGATCCAGCCCTCTAATCTCACCCTGAAATGTGTCATTCGCATCTGGGTCAAATTCATCAGCATGACACCAGAGTTGATTCCAGTTTTTCCATAATACGGATGCCGGGAGAAGCGACTGTACCAGGCAATACGTGGCTCCTCATGCTCTGGTGCCATGGCTACTAACTGAGTGGAGTTAAAGTGCGCCAACATGTCCCAAATCAGCTCTACAGGCTGCAGGAAGAGGACATCGGTGTCCACGTAGAGTAAGGAGTCCACCTCCCTCAGAATCATCTGTAGAGAATAGAAAAAAAATTGTTTGTCAGACTGCAATGTATTTGAGTTCTCAGAAAGAAGAGACCACCACTTCAGAAAAGAGTAATGCACATTTTATGATTTTTTTGACTTCTTATATAGAAGGAATGGAGCACAGCATTGTCCGGTGTAATCAGTGTCATTTTAAAGGGATGCTATGTAACTTTTTTTTTGTTCAAGATTAACAAAATTTAAACAATGAGTCAATAAATCATTAATCATTCTTCCAAAACGTGTTTTTGTCTTACCCTGATTCACTATGGTAAGCCTTTTATAAGTGTTTATAATTTAGACCTGTTGGGATGGTTTTCATGGGAAATTGCATAAATACGTCACATGTCCGTGCGTGTCTTGTCATATCCGTAAATAGAGAAAAGCTGCTCTTTTACATTGACGCGCGTGTAGGGTGTAGGAGTGGCATAGTTTAGTTGTCACAACAAGTGAGAAAGGTTGACATAGAGCAGCTAAATCACAAACCTCCAGGGAATCACCTGTAAAAAAATAAAATAAAAAAAATAAAAAAATGCCAAACAGGGGAGAGTCTACTGCCAAAAAGAGAACGTGACAGGCTCGTAATAAAACAAGAATAAACATTGGCTTGGCTTTTCTGAGATGTTGAGAACTGAGGGATGGGTGTTAGAGACAGAATTCTGCCATCTGCTGGTTAGAAGAATTGTGAATTCACAAAATATATCAAAAAAGGTTGTGATAGGAACAGTTAGTTAGCCACATCCAGAAAAATGAATGGATCTCTATGGCCCTCTGCTGGATATATATGCTCAAAACACTTTATTTCTAAAACTTTAATTCCTTAGGGTTTTCTTCTAACCAGCAGATGGTGGAATTTTGTCTCTAACACCTAGATCAATATCCAGAAACAACTTGTTTTTAATTTATATCATCATTTAAGGATTTTTTTCAGAAAAAAAATTTATATTTCATATGCAAGCTATTGGTGTAGTTGAGTAATTTTGTGTTAAATAGGTAAAAACGTACCACATATCCCCAAAAAAACAGCATAAATGTTGAGAAGTAAATAAAAAAAAAATCATATATAATTTGTATTAAAAAAATTGTATATTTTTTATATAATCGCTCTGTAAATGTGTGGGGTCCAAATGGAACCCAAAGACCCTGAGTGTAAACGGGAAATGAGTACCGTATGAGGGTTAAGCCTAGTAGTGAATGTTTTATGAGCAGTAGGATAACCATATTCATCCGCACAGTCACACAGAGCCGAAGCACAACCAAAACGATGTTCTTCCACAAAATGCATGGAGTTTTCTTTTTTAACCGCTAGAGAAACAAACGTTACATTGTGTACCTTTACATTTATACTTTAAATGACAATCAAGCAGCTTTTGCTTAAAATAGTTGCAGATATTTTAAACTAAACATGCTGTTTCAATTACTAGACTGCAGTAATTCTCACCGGTAAGAAGAGTCTCTGTGATGCACATGGTTTGAAAAGCTGACTCCACTCTTCACGGTTCTCATGGGGAAATGAAATGGGGTGAACAACATAGCTGAATTTCACTCGGATAAAAGCTGGCCAGGAATCCAGCTGTACAAGAGGAAAATGGGGTAAATCTTTCATCTCTTTACAGTTTCTCAATGGTTCGCTAGCAGATTAAAGTGCACAGAGTTTGCACTCTTGGGATATACAGGGGAAAAATGTTTCTCTAAAATGACACGTATCCCCTTTAACACTGGAGAGATGTGCCCATTGTTGTGCAACAATATAGAGGTGCATGCATATATGTCAGAAATGATAACTGGCTCATACTAACCGCTGCTTTTATGTTGGTGTGTAGCTGCTCTTCTGCAAAGATGTGAAATCTCAAGTGTCGGCTGCTGAGCATGGCTGCAGTCTTCAGCATGTTGACAGCTTCCCCGTGTCTCTCTCCACAGGCCACCACAGCCAGCTGCATCAACGCCTCTCGCTGTCCAGGTGAGTTCACCTTGTGTGCAACATCTCTGAAAATGGATAGTCAGTTTTAGCTTTACACTGATCCCTATAGATGAGCTGATAAAAGTATAGATGAATACATAAACAAAATCACAACTTCTTTTGCAACAAATGGTCTGTGAAAGGAGGTTCTTATCATTCAGAAATTTTACATTTTAAAGTTGTTTTCTAATAACTTGCAATCATTTTTTACACTCTAAAAAATGCTGGGTTGTTTTAACCCATATTTGGGTCAAATATAGACAAACCCAACCACTGGTTTAAATTTTTTAATTACATTTTTAAAACCAACGGTTGGGTTTGTCCATGTTTGACCAAAATATTTTTTGGAGTGTAAATTCATTTTTTGCAATAAACATTAAATGAATTAAATAGTCAAAATGGTTTGAAAAATGAAAAAACGATAATGTGATAAAGATATTTTGTTATAATAGTTTATTAAACTTAGGTCTCACAACAGAAAAAAACATTGATGGGCTGATAAAAGAATGGAGTAAATAAACAAGAACATAGCTTATTTTACAACAAATAGTCAGTGAAAAGAGATGCTCAACGTTCAGAAAATGACCGAAATTAAATTTTAAATGAGCTGTTTTTATTTCCTAATAATTTGCAATCATTTTCTAATTTAACATCTTTGGCAATTAACATTAAATAAACATCTTAAACAGACAAAATGTTTTAAAAATGAAAATATATTATGAATATAAAAAAAGATATTTCATGTTTAAAACTAACTTTGTTCTAATAGTTTATTAAATATATCTAATAGGTCTTACAAGAAAAATGGGATTTCTAGTGTTTTTTTTAAGTACAATAACGTCCCATATTCGTGGAATGTGTAATACAACTGCATGTTTAGCATTGATTCATTCTTTATTATTTATTAGTTAAATGGAGGGTACAGTATTCTGTCTGCTGTTTTTCTTTTTTGTGTCAATTTTGTTCAGAATTAGGTTTAATTAATTACACAAAGACTTATGACCCATTTGTCTGTAAGTTCAGCCTACCACCTGAAACACAGGTGTGCGTGAGAGAGGCGTGATTTGGATGTTCGTTATGTGTTGCATCAGTGCTCTACATCTCAATGTTCTCGGCATGCCAGCACTCTTTCTTGACAATGAATCAGCACAGGTAGGTGTCAACAGCTTTCACCATAAAGAGTGTCTCAATTCAGTGTGGAATTACACAGGCTATATGCTTCGTTTCCCTTTCATGTGGATTTCAGGAGTGGTGAACGTTTCCTGTAATTCTGGCCTCTTATGTAAAAAGAATTCAGATGAACCGGCTATTGCTACGGAATAAACTCACACTGAATGAATGACACATTTTGATTTTTCCCCCGTACTGGGATAGATATACTGGGTATTTTCAGTTTAACTATCCAGAATAGAATTCAAACACATCCTTATATATATATATATATATATATATATATATATATATATATATATATATATATAAGACAAACAAACACACCTTTAAAATGTTATTTACGTGAATTCCGTCTGTTAAACACACTGTATTTAAATAGAATGAACAAAACAAATCTGATTACCCGAGTCTGTGTGCTCTGGTCGCAGTGGGTCGTTGTTTTGCTTTTACTCCACTCAAATTCTTTGCGACGGTCGGTTCCAGCGGCGCCCTAACTTGCTTTAAAAAACTTTCTGCATCATGTTTACTGAACAGAAATAGTAACGATAGAAGAGCGATAACTATGCACAGACTAAATGTACGAATATATACACGCATTCTACAGGGCACGGACACTGTTTTCACTTAAAAGAGCACACTGAGTGTGTACTCGCCCACTAATGACCACTAGCGATGTCCGTTTCGTGAACGAATCGTTTATTTGAGTCGGATCTTTTCCAAGAATCTGATTCACTGATTCACAGAACATAAAAGATTTAGTAGTAGCCAAACAGCAGAAATGATACAAATAAAGAAATGTTTAAAAATTTGGTTGTATGACAGTTTTAATGGCATTTTAAAATAAATAGCACTTTCTTTTTCTTTTTTTTAGATGTAAATACATTTTAGTATTGTTAAATGTAAATGTAAATTCTAAATTAGTTTGTATATGAGCTGAATCATAGCTGCAACAAACGGAACTTACATGTAATATAATTAACGAGTTCGTTTGCCCATATAATCTTTAAGGTATTAGGTTAGCTGATTTGGCTTGCTGTCCACTGAGGGGCTCGATGAAGCTGCTTCAACTCGAGCCCTGACATACCCCCCACAGTGAATAAATATAGGATATGATTACATAGGGCAAGGTACCTGAGATGAAGGTGGAGTTTGGGGAGGTGGAGGGATGCTGGAACAGCTGAGACTGAAGAGAGGTAAGCAGCTGCTTATATACTCTGGCTGTTGATTGGAAGATTAGATGGGCTCGCTCCTCCCTAAATTACGTTTAGGAACTTCACTTATTTATAAAACCTTAATGAAAAAACTATAATATACAGAAATATGTGCCTACATTATGTCTTTACTGGAACGTTTTAGAGCATGTATGCCAGGCTGTCAGAGACCACGTAATGACGTAATTTCCTAAAGAACTGCTGTATCGGTTCTTTGAAACGAACAGTTCGAAAGAACCGATTCGCACAAATGAGTCAGGATTCCTATCATTAACGACCACGACCATCCCCCCACATATAAGTTCTTCCCCCAATGGCGTGAGAAAGACCTACAACAACACTTTAAGATTAATTCCTCAAAACTTATTAGTCACTAACTTGTATTTTTATTTCAACTGTATTTGTTCCATTATTATTGGTATTATTGCTATTTTCTGTAGTTGAATTTTACAGAATAACATGACACTGAATTTAAATGATTAATCATTGCAATTGTTACAACATGCATTTTAACATTTTTACAAGTAGGATTTTTAATTTAACTATTTAATTGCCATTACGACTAGTCATTACAAGTTAAATTAATTCTTAATTCCGTACCTACTAGTAAAAATAAAAGCATGACTTGTGTAATAATGGCTAGTAACTAAATTTGTAGAAGTACTTTTAAAATAGTTGCTATTATGTTTAGAGGAATAAATATCAAAAGTAACAGTAGTACATGTAGACTAACATGTCACATCATGAATATTCAGAATATTTTAGGAGTGCCTATGGGGAGCATAGAGGAACTAGATTTTGTTTTTGTCTACCAGCAAAACAGGCTTTCTGCTTTGTATTTCAATCAGATAAAAGGAATTAAATGTTTCCTGCTGTATAAGGCAATGTCTATTGAGAAATGAGGTTTGCGTTAGCTGTCAAGTAAGCAACAATGCTCTTCATTGTCTCTGACTGAACTTGAATGCCACATATTACATTACTCTCATGGTGAGGCAAAAACCACAACACTTTGAATATCACCCTCATGCATGTCATGTGCATTTTACAGAGAACTGAAAAGACATTTCACCACACAAACAACCCAAATTTGGTAATCACTCCCTTAAGGTCTTTGTTTGCCCTGAAAGAAATCTGTTTTGTTGACGACAGGAGTCCAAATCTTAAATTTTATTAAGAGATATTTCCTATACTGCAATATATTTATATACCACCATTCATCATAAAAGTAGGGGATGAATTTAACATCTTACAAATACATTTGTCTTTCTTTTTTTTTTTTTGTCAAAAAAAAAAAAAAAATGTTATGGAATTAACAGAATTATATAGACAATCTAACACAAAACAGCACTGGTAGAACAACTAGCCACACAAATGTGATGCAATCTACCATGACAAGTGTCAAATAAAATGGCATGAATAAGAACAAATAAACAAAGAATTTCTGCGTTTGATGGTTTTTTCATAAAACCGTACAAAGTACCAGCAGGTGCAACAAACAATTGAGAAAGGAAGTCCTGTTTCGATCACAGTTATTCATAGAGGGCTTCTCACCCTGTAATGCATTGAAAGTATATTAAAGTTTCAATACGCAACTGCTGCAACTGTCATTAATGTAGAAGCAAGTATGTTCACAAGATTGTTCTAGTTGAATCAACATGTTTTTAAGCCCCAGGGCCAATTCCCAGGATGTAATGGGTGCTGTTGCAACAATTACAGATTGTGGTTTTAAAAAATGGTTTACGAAACTATAGTGAAGAGAATATGAATGGGTGTCAATGTCCAAATCCAAACAGACAACAACACTTAACTAAATTAATAATACCACCATGTTAATTAAACTGTCTAAATGTCATCAAATTCAAACGTCAAAATTGCTTAACTCTACAGTTTATCTCGAGCTGACCTATTGGGCATTGTAACAAATCAGGACAAGAGTATCATGGTGATATCCTATGTTCCAGATCCTATAACTGTGGTAGTAGTGAGAGATGGCTTATATTGCTGGGTTAAGTCTGTGTCTCGGTAAGTCTTGACATACATAAGCGCGCTCCTGTGTCGGTTTGATTAAAATGGATATATTAGGTGCAGGAGACTGGAAGTAATGTTCATAATCCACGGGTTCCTAGTGAGACTCTCCATTGAGTGAGGAACCCTCCCCTCGTGGGGACGAGGATCTGGAGATCCCCTTCTCTGTGTTGTCTGAGTTGGATCCGCTCTGGCTGTGGTGGTCTCCAGATGTCGCGCTGGAGGATGAACTTGAGGAGGGCTTAGTTTTCTCCTTAAAGTCTGTTATGATAACCGTCAGATCTCCCACTGTCACTTCCAGATGCTGTGCACTGCTCCGGTCCACATTTTTTAACCTGGGCCTGCAGGATAGAGAGCAATGAAGAACCGATCAGACTCGCTAGCCTTGACTTCACTTGAGCTGAATAATGACGCTATTCCTTCTGTAGCGCTGCTTTATTAGATGAATTGAATTTTTACAATTGACGAACTTTGCAACACTGACACCGTTATTGAACTGAACTGAATCAACATTAAACTAAATGGAGCTGCTTTGACACTTTTGTGTTCTGTAGAGCCGTTTCATAATTTATTCATTTCGCAACATTAACACGGTTATTTTCCTGTTTATTACTGTGAAGCTGCTTTAAATCAATCTGTAGTGTATAAAGAGCTATATAAATAAAAATTAAAAGTGAAGCCCAGTGGCCTTGGTTTTGCAAGTATTTTCTCATTCATAGGCAATTAAAGACTTAGGGAGGCAATGAACCAAACTAATGAGCTAAGAGATTAATCATAAGATTGAGAAACATTGATTCAAAGACTTATTTGGCATGTATAACAAATCTCTGTACTTAACATCTTTCATCCGGAAATAAATGACAAAATGGAGTAAAAACAGCGATATAGTGAAATATTACAATTTTAGATGACTGTTGTTTATTTGATTGTTGTTTATATCGTAAAATGTAATTTATTCTTGTAATGGCAAAGCTGATTTTCAGCATCATTACTTCAGTCTTCACATGATCCTGTCACATGATCCTTCAGAAATCATTATGCTGATCTGGTGCTCAACAAACATTTCTTATTATTTGAAAAAATATTTGTAAAACTAAAAGGGTAGAAAAGTATTCTATAATTTTCAGTACTAGGGCTGCCCCCTAATAGGTAGAGGCTTTAGTCGACCAAGATTGTATTAGTCAGTTAGTCGCAGAAAAAAAAAAAAATTCCACAGGAAGTGGCGAAGTCAAGCATTACGTGAGGGACAGATCGTTAACGGCGGGTCCTTGTGGTATTACAGTATATCGGGCGGGAAATCCAAACGTTCGCCTATCATCCATCAACCTCAAATATGGCTTATCATTTGAAACATGTAAGTAGTAGCAACTTTACATGGCTGCTCGATCTAACGTTAACCTAGATAAATGTGCGCCATTAATATATCCAAGTGTTCGTGCGGAATGTGGAAGGCAGCTAAAGTATAGTGCGCTTTACTGCACAACATGGATTTGCGAACACTTGCATTTTTGCAACTTAAAATACATTTTTTGTGATACAGATAAGAGTAATACATCATATGAAACTGTAAAGGGTACTTTTATTTGTGTAAACTCACAATAATAAGAAAACATGCTTTTGTAAAATAAAGAATAAAATTGGATGTGCTTTCTGCCGCCTCGGTCTCCCTGAACAACAGCATGTCACACAAATGAACCGAAACTCAGTGTAAAGGCTACTTGCCTCAAAGACATGAGAAATATATTTATAGAAAGCTTGAAACATCTACTTTTAAATGAACCAATTCAACTCGAAAACAAATCCTCTCTGATTATGTAATCCATATGAAAGGTGCATTTCTCTCTATAGGCGTGTTACTGCGGAGATGATGAGTCAGCATCGTCAACATCTTTGCAGCCGACACTGACTCAAACACTAGTTTATTAATAAACAATTAAAATGTTACTTTATTATAATAATACACTTATACAAACTTGCTATTTGTTCCGACACATTCGTAATCATTGTTTTTGTCAGTGCTTTGTGGCAATCTTTATGCGTGCACTTGAGCGCGAGGCATATTCCGCCTCCCAATATAATTAAATTAATATAAATGTGTGAATAAAAAAATAGCTTAAATGAATGACTACTAGTCAACTAGAAAAATCTTTAGTTGGGGGCAGCCCTACTCAGTACTTTGTGGCAGGTCAAATATAATTTATATTAAAATAGTTTCCAGATAGGGAGCAACCATATACATTTACCACAGAGTGAAGTACCTGCTATGTAAAATGCAAAATACACAACCAGTTAATTTGTTTGGGGAGTAAGAACTACGCAGTTAATTCATGAACACAGGGACCGTATCGCAATGTTTCACCTCATTTTCTTGTGGCTGTTCTTTTTCAGTGTCTGTTCTCTCTCGTTCTTGTCCTTCTCTGTCTTCTCCTTTTTCTCTTTCTTGGGCTGTGTGGGTGAAGCAAACTGCTGTGTGACTTGCTGGGCTACCAGCTGGGAAACAGGACGAGGTTTCCTGTGAGGGGGAAAAAAATAGG
The DNA here is from genome assembly GCA_039654765.1 of Mylopharyngodon piceus. Taxonomy (NCBI): domain Eukaryota; kingdom Metazoa; phylum Chordata; class Actinopteri; order Cypriniformes; family Xenocyprididae; genus Mylopharyngodon; species Mylopharyngodon piceus. The sequence continues at coordinate 10,587,956 of CM077454.1, forward strand.
AAAGAGTGAGAGGCGAGAAAGCGAGATTTCTCAAATTGGGATGACAAGCTCACTAGGGCCAAATGAATAGGACTATGTGGGGGAAAAACAAGTTAAAACAGGCAAGTGTTGAAGCCAGTTGAGAAATCTTGCCTACACAGAGTAATCGGAGAAGAATGTGTTTTCTCAACACTTGAGAAACAGCCACAATTTCACTCATTGGTTGTCCTTTATACAGCAGGAAGCCAAAAAACACTGGTAATTTAACTTCCTAATACAAGCTAATATCCCCTAATATACTAGCTTTCCATTGCCAAACATGAACCTAAAATACAAAAAAATGCTATAAAAATAATGGCATTGGATTAAAAAAAAAAAAAAAAAAAAAAAAAAAATTATATTATATATACATTTTTTTTTTTACAAAAACTAAATGAAAACAAAATAGACACTAAAATAAATTTGTAATTTCATAACTAAATTAAAAAAAATTGTCCATTTTAATTTTAGATACATAGTATATTATTAAATAAAAATAAAATGCCACTAGATTGCAATAACACAATTTAACAGTTTTAAATTATACTAATTAACATCTACTTTGGCAGCCCTAAGATACAAAAAAAAAAAAAAAAAAAGAAATAAAATAAAATGAAGAATGAGACTAACTCATTCTAACAACGTAGACTAACAAAAACTACTTTACACAGAAGAGAAATTTTTTTTTTAATAAAAATTCTACAATAATAATCCTGATAAAAATCAATTTAAAACACCAGCTCTAGATTGAACCTATGGATGTAAATGACCAATTGGCCACCGCTAGAACAGCCCTCATCTTTCTGATGTCTGTTAGTAGGATACGGTCCTGCTCTTATTTTAACGCATCAGTTGTTGCACCCCTAATTAACGACCAGACGGCTGTGGCAATTACAGATTATATCTGGACCTATGAGCTGAACTACCCATACTGATCTCAGATCAGAGCTCGGGGTCAAGTCTCATCAGTAGCGTGGCGTTTAGAACGACAAGGATGTGCTGTGACCGTTGCTCTAATGTCAAGAACAACAGCTGTTACACCAAAAACAGACCACAACAGAGCAGTATAAAAGGCCAACATCGCTGCTGTCTGCTTTGCCAGCACACACACAGTGATTTTAAAATCAGCTTCTCAGTATCTGTGCACTGGTGCAATGTTTACGCTTTCATCCATAAACCCCCGGGGTGCTTTGGGAATAGCTAATTAAGTCACACATTGTGAAATTAGGACATCTAGAGCCTTAAAGCGGAGCAGCCAAGAACTGGTCATTAGCATTGATCCTGAGCCCAAGGCAAATGAAAACGGCCATTATTAGTTGTTGTTAGCTGTCTGCCTGCCTCGCTCTCTGCTGTGTGTCAAGACCTGGCTGCTTGCTGTGGACTCGTAACACCCTTCACACTCAGCACTGTTAAGATGCGCCATTCAGAGTAAATCAATCGATCACTTTGTGATGCATTTCCTCCGTGCCAGACAGAGTAAATCAGTCTTAACGTTGCTGCTTATTTCTGAATGTGTCATGAGGGAGTAAGAGATTTTGTGAAATTACTCAGTCATTAGTCCTCTCCATCTCACACATACATGTTGCAACTACGCTTTTCGCTTTATATAATCCAAACTATTTGTTTGCTTTCTTGTACTATTGTTAGGGATAAATGTAAGTGGGTCAATATTGGGTTTATTTTGTAATAATGACTCACTGACTGTATATTATCCTGCTTATTACATGGCTACTTGTTAAATAAGGCCCAATTTACACTTGGTATTTACACTTGGTATTAAGATGCGTTTTGGTCGATTGGATCACAAGTGAATGACGCTAAATACAGGTGTAAACGGGAACTAAAACGTTTTGAGCTTGTCCACTTTGGACCACTTCCAGTGGTAGTCGAAAACGCATGCTTTCATAGTTTAAATGCTCATGCTGTCGAAATGCATTCGAACAGCCACAAAAGACCACCTACTCTCCATCTACTAGCCTAATGGTAAACGATATGGAAAGCATGCTAGCCAGACAGGATTTAAACTTTGTCGGCTAAAGACCCAATTTTGGTTTGAAGGCGAAAACATACTAGAAAACATACTAAGCACAATGGGTCTCATTCACTAATAAATACGTACACTATTCGTATTTATACACACATTTGAACTTCTCACGAAAACTTTCTGCCTAATTCACAACACGTGCATACGCACATGAATTTGTTCTTAACCTCGTTCTAATGTTGATGAATTCGGAGTATTCTAAATGAGTGACCACGTGCCCGAGGTAAGTAATTTACATAAAACACGCCCAAACAATGTCCATATAAGGGCATTCCACACACCATTTTCTTTCGTCACTCTCAGCAAACATGATGCCCTCTAAAGACGTGTTCTCGCCTGAGAGCCGTGCAGCGAGATCTTCAAGCAATCCCAAGAGTGCCATCCTCAGATCAAGTTCAAACGCAATAAATGCCTTTTATACAGACATTACAGACCTCTGATTAGCTAGCTGTACATACGCGCATCTGAATCTTTATGCAGAGCTACCTTGCAGCTTGAGCTATGATGCACCTTTTCTTAATTTTTTTACTGATAAACAGACTATATTTCATCATATATAGGCCTAAGATCTATGTCTGTTTAAAATTTCATCTCAACATGTTTATAGGGCCCCAAGAGCATGTAATTTTTGCGTACAAGTGGTTTCAGTTGTTTCTCCATTTTTTCGTAATTAAAATACACTTTAGAACTAAAGTTATTGATGAATCAATTTGTTTGTGAAAACGTTCATATGCAGATTTCACGCACAAATTTGTGCGTACGCATACTTAGTGAATGCGACCCAATGTTCTCATCATTCCTGATTTCTAACAAGCACTCACTTTGTTCGGTGTGGTCTTGCATCTGTCAGAGCAGAAACGAAAGCTGCTGCTCTCCGTGCATTTTTCCATCGTCTCCAGTCGCGTAAATGTAAATTGCGTGAGCTTATATTGTCTATTAGATCAAAGGATCTGAAAAAGCCCATAGATTTACCTGGTAATAGACCTTCCCCTTGAAGAAATCAAAACAGAAGTGGTTTAAAATGGATAAACCGGTTTAAAACACCAGGGGAATGTGTCTCTCGTGATCCCTTTGTGATCCGATCGACCTAAACACGATCGGACATTTAAGTCAGTTTCATACCAGGTATAAACAAGGACAAAACCATTTTATAAACTCAATTAATAATTTAATAATTAATTATACCAATATTATGCATTATATTATTGCCAATAACTTATTGCAAACTAATACATTTTTTGCCTAAAAACACACAAACTAAAAATGGATATTCATTTTAAGATAAACATTTACATTTAACAGTATTAGTGTTTTTAAAGATTAACGTTAAGTGCACATTAGATCATGGCAAAGATATACATATGCAATATTTAAAAATGTTATATATATATATATAAATTCTATTACCAACCGATAACTGATATGGTACCAATATATTAAAGTGAAAGTGACGTGAAGGCCAAGTATGTTAACCCATCCTCAGAATTTGTCCTCTGCATTTAACCCATCCAAGTTAGTACACACATGAGTAGTAGTGAGTAGTGAACACACACATAAACACACACTGCAAACTGTGGACACACACCCGGAGCAGTGGGCAGCCATTTTGCTGTGGTGCCCGGGGTTGTGTATTCTTAGCAAAACGTCACTGAAGGCTGAAGCTCCCACAGTATAACTTGGCATCTCATACAACATTTAAGTCAGTTTCATTAGTAAATAAATAAAACCTATTCATTGCATCCCCCACCCCCATATAATCGTCAATGTCAGCTATTACATCAAGCACAGTAATCAAATGTGTCTACAAATACGTCTTTTCTTACAGAAGTGCACAAACAAAATTTTCCCACATTACAGTGTTAAATCAGAAGGACACAAAGGCTGTGTTCTCTCCTCTGAGCCAAGAATCTCTCAGATGTGTTCATATCTGCATGTTTGTATAATGGCGTAATGACTGTACTGGGGAGGCTTGTGTACTCATGGGCTTGAGTGATGGGAGGGGACACCATGATTAATGCGCTACACTGTGTGAACATGCAGTCTCCATACTGCTCCTTCCTTCGCTCCACTGCCAAGCCCCCTGTTTGACAGATGGCCCTCTGCCTCCCACCGTCCCACCTCTCCACACTCCGTTTTCGGCTGTTCTTTCCAAGCATTTGCGTTTTCTTTTAGCTGCTTTTCAAAATCCCACACTGCAGTTCCACATTGCTTCTCCCTCGCTTTGGTATCCAGCTTTCTCTCCTTTCATCAAAGGCCCATAACTGTCTGAATAAAAATGAGGTCAACCCGACTGAGATAGTATGGGCATGCGCTTTTGCATGCTTTTGCAAAACATAGGCAAAATTTCTCTAATAAATGATAACAGGCTGTTGTAATTACTGAATAATGTTGATGTTTTATGTGGCTTTTGGTTTATTTGGCAGAGGCATGCTGGGAACGCTTCCTCAGACTGCATTAGTTTCGCCTTTTTGGGCAAAGAGACGAGAACTCACAGTGCAACACTCTGGGTTTCTGCACACACGCAATTAGAGAGGATTTCACACGCTGCTCAACTCCTTCAAACACCTCACTGTAGCAACTGACTATGTAAATATAGAGTATAATTTTTATATAAAATAAAAGTAGTAATATCAAATTTTATTTGTTTATTTTTTAATTTTAAATGTATATTTGTTTGTCAGTTATATAATTTGTATAATTACAATTACAGTAAGATATTTTAAACACACCTCTAAGAAAAAGTGTCCAACTGGGGTAAGGTGAACCCAGAACCATCCTAAGTATACATCACTTCCTTAAGACCCACTGACTACTTGGTTTTGCGCATTTCTATCATAGTGCATTTTTTTGCATTGTTAAGCATAAAAAAAAAAAATATGACTGTGACTGCAAAATATGAAGGTTAGATTTATGCTTTGCTTAGTAATCATTCGCAATCACAATCATCACGACACTTACAGTCATGAAGGATGATTGGTCGGACCAGTTCTCTTAGTGATACCCCTATAGAGCGCACAGGTTATATCAACAAATTATAATCGACTGCCTTAATTTGTTGTGACCGCACTAATACATTAGTGTCAAGTCAAACAGAGCTCCAACGTGAAACAAAACATAATACAGCGTTCTTTTTCTTAATCTGTCATTGTGAGAGGTCTTAAGTATAAAAAAAAAAAAAAAGTGCTAGGTCTAGAGGGGACATTCTCTCTATTTGTGGTAACTGAATGGTATAATACTCTCTCCTGCAGAGTGAATGCTTTTGCTGGGGGGCAAAGAGTGTCAGTACACTGAAATTAGAGGTTTGCCGGCAGGTTCTGGGGGTCAATGGGGGAATGGCTTGAAATGCTCAACAAGAAGTTCTGCAGCTTCATCAATTAACTGTCAGTCTGTCAGCGCAAGGTAACAACTAGGTAAACAAACCACTCTTCGAACAAGAGCAAATATAGCCAGTGTCGAAGCAACATTAAAAAACCATTCATTTAGGGGCTTGTATTGTGTGATTTAAAGGGATAGTTCACCCCAAAATGAAAATTATCCCATGATTTACTCACCCTCAAGCAAATCCTAAGTGTATATGACTATCTTCTTTCAGACGAACACAATCGGAGATATATTTAAAAATATCCTTGCTCTTCCAAGCTTTATAATAATAGTGATTATAAAAGTAGTTATAAAAAATAATCCATACGGCTAATAATAAAGGCCTTTTGAAGCGAAGTGATGCAGTTTTGTAAGAAAAATATCCATATTTAAAACTTTATAAATTCAAATAACTAGCTTCCGGTGGACGACTGTACACACACTGCGCAAGTTGACTTGCGCCAAATGAGTAACCCCCTGACGCAATGTATAACGTAGGAGTAGCATAAGCTTAGACGCCTTTCGCGGTTCAAACAAATAGGGCTGGTCAACAAACTCAAGCTCGTCTTCTCTTATATCCAAATCCTCCGACATTTCCCTTTAAAACTTCTCGTTTTAGACTTCTAATTCGTGAACGGTGTTTTATTTTGCTCTATCCTCTGCGCTTCAGTGTTTATCATTACGTTATGCGTCAGGTCAGAGGTTACTCTTCCGCTGCAAATCAATGCGTACAGCCGTCTGCCGAAAGCTAATTATTATAGTTAATAAAGTTTTAAATATGGGTTTTTGTTAGAAAAATATCCATCACTTCGATTCAGAAGGCCTTTATTAAACCCTGGAGCCGTATGGATTACTTGTATGATAGATGGATGCATTTTTTGGCTTCAAAATATGCTCCCCCTCCCTCCCTCCCTCCCTCCACAACCATTATAAAGCTTGGAGGAATAAGGATATTTAAATATCTCCGACGTGTTTTTCAGCAAGATATTATGAAAAATGTATATTTTTCCCCCCCCCATCAATACAATAAAAGTCAATGGAGTCCAAATCAACAACAGAACCCCATTCACTTACATTGTATTGATAAGATAAAAAAAAACAAAAAAAAAAACACATTTTTCATAATATCATGCTGAAAAACATGTCATACTGTCTTCCGACCATATGAAATATCTGATAAGATGCCCAGCAAACATGCTCTAAATTAACCCAGGTATCATTCACCACACATCAGACAGGCACAGCTAAATCATAGCCTTATAAAACATTCATCTGCTATCCGCTGCACACAACCGCAATCTATACAAACGCACTGTTGTCATTCACATTTGAGGGTTGCTTGGGAAGATGATGAAGCTGAAAGCAGCAATCAGAATCAATGCATGTTCTTTGCGTTTACGTTTACAATGGCTCGCCAAATGCAGAATAACAGCAGAATTATTGGGAGAAATGTGAACATGCTGTATGTCAAGAAGCTCTCCATTCTTCGTAAATGAACGACCTGTGAGTATCACACAATCAAGAGGACATCATCATTAAAACCCATCATTTGCTGCCATCTCCGAGGCATTATAACAGGGCAGATGTGCAATCATGGGTTTATTTATGGGTATGAGTGTCCGTGTGTGTGTGTGCGCATCCTGATGTGATGATGCCTCCTCTGATGACAGCATTCTTGATTAAGCCGTTGAATGCAAATGAGTTCAGGCCGTCTGGACGCCAGCTGCTGCGGTGGCCTGGACGAGTGACAGCACCCCACCCCCACATAAAAATCCCCCGCCCTCCCACACGCACTTTTGCAGTTAAAATGAACATTTGTTGGCTTCAAATAACTGCTGTAATACTTTAATTCAGCAGTGGTAATGGGATCTGAAACTTGAAAGATAATTAAGGCTTTATAAACAATCTCCCTAAAGAAAGATGATCATTATCTTGTGCTGTTGTTGACAGCTGAGGTCTGTCATCATCATCATCTGCTTTTAGTGTGCGTTTATGTTCTGAAACGCAGATGAGGAATGTTTTACTTCCTGACCTGATCTCATCTTAATGACATAAGGGAAATAACTGACTGCCGACTCAGTCGCTGACTGTTCCAAAACAGGATTTTTATGACGGATGAGATGAAGGTGAGAAAATACGAGCCCATTAAATGTCTTCTTTGATGAGGTCATTAGCGCTCTCTCCTGGATCCCTGCCACAGGATAGATGCTATCTTTAAGACCGATACAAGCAGACTGTAGATACTGTAGAAAAAGTGTATTGCGTAGAACCCCTCATTCTCTACAACTAATTAAAAACTCTGATTTTATTTGACTTTGTTCTCTTGTTTTCCTCCCTATAAAGTGACTGTAATAACATCCTGAGGTAAGGTCACTCACATTAGTGAAATATCAGTGAAAATGTCAGAGCTGAAAGCAACAATCAGCACCAATGCATTTCGGTGAAATTTGATGGGCAAAAATCCTCCCTTGTCTATTGTCAATAGCATAACAACATATAAAGCACAGCTCACACAAAAGTCACTTTCAATCCAAGCAGCTTTCTGTTGGTAAACGCGGTGAATTCACATTACCAACTTCAACTCGTTACGAAATCTGCGTTGGGAAATCTTTTGCCCTCATGCGAAACTGCAGATTGCGCAGATTCCTATTGATTTGACTTGATTTCGACCATTAAAATTCTCTGAACAAAAGTAAATTTGACCGCATATATAGGAACAGTATTACCTGAGCAAAAGTTAATTGCTTGTGCTTCTGAATTTGTTCCTCTTTGTTAAAAATGCTCTATTACACTTATTACAATTACATCTTTCCAAATCACTAACATGCTTTCAACTGGTCTTTACCAAACACATCATTACATCAAGATACTTGGAAGCATTAAATGATACTGATACCCAGTACAAGTGTTTATCTTCCAATTTATGACATGAGTAGATACTATGTATTGGTATTGGTGCATCCCAAAATTGCCAATAGAAAAACTTACAATGATTTGCTTAGGTTTGCTAATGTACTTTTCTATAATTATAAATGTACTGAAATACACCAATTACTTCTGAAATAGTCTAAATTCATAAGGATATACTTGATGTTTTACCAACAGAGCCGTTTAGTAATGTGACACTGATAGCTCACATTTGTTCCTGAGGTTATAAACATTGTATTAACTGTGTAATTATTAATACACGCAAGGCAAATGGCTGTGTCTCAAAACATAGTGAGCTGTCTATCTGGACAGCAATTCTGCCTATCGAATAAAGTCCAAATATTATGTCTCGGTAGGCAGCTCAGTAGATTTGAGAATAGTTCGCATTCAGACATCGTGTGGCACTCACCGCGTTGACGTTCCCTTCCTGACATCGCACATCATGCATTTGAACGCTTCGGCGCTGTTCTTGAATGTACACACGCTGCAGTCCCAGTAGCCGTCGTCAGAGGAGGGCTTCGCTTGCCGTTTCGGCCTTCAAAAAGCAAAACAAACAGAGAGAACATCACATCTCGGACTGTAGAAATCTTCGTAACACATATCTGATCTTATCCATGCACAAAGTCAGCCGGAGGCCTGCGCAAGCGACGCGTTCTTTAATGAAATGACACTTTAGGTTGGTAAAACAGCCAGTCCGCCATGGTGGCCACTCTGTTGCGTCTTTCTCATTCACGCGCGCTGCCTAATGGTCTGTTTCGAGTCCTGAGACAGCCTCGAGTGTCTTGAAGCCACGGCTGTGGGAGTTTCTTTCTGTTTGTTTTTACCTCGTCGGACTCCTCTTGTCTCCCATGCTGCAGAAACTTTGTGCGAAGCGTGCAGGCACAGCCGCCTCTCGCGCTCTGTCCTCTCGCGCGGCTCCCAGCTGTCGTAGAAACTCCAGCGCAGCGGTGATCACGTGACTGTGCTCGACCAATCCAGCGTCGATTTATTTTCTCAAAAGTAGGGTCGTGGGTTTTACAGCACCTCTTAAATTAAAGTCATTCGTTTTTGGCACTTTCCACGAATATGGTACAATAGTGCCTAAACTAAAAAAAGTTGTGTTTTTCAGCAAATGGTCAGTCAAAACTTTTTAAATTAGCTATTTTATGTTCTATTCTTTTCCAATAATGTTACCGAAATATTGGTCTAAATGCAGCTTAAAACATTGATTTGTGTTTTCCTATTTTTCAATAACAAACATCAAAAGTAAATAGACTGTTTATAAAATAAATTAAAAAATAAAACCAAAACCAAACAAACAACGAATAAAAAAAAAAGGTTAAGATGATTGCAATTTCAGCCTAGGACTAGCAAGTTTACAAAAAATTGTCCCATTTTTTTAATTCCTAGAAGAATATTTGCATGATCTTTTTTTTTCTTAGAATAACTGTGATAGCCAGGTCGAATGGTTGAGACTGACAAATGCACACAGTATTTATTTTTCAACTGATCAGTTAAATTATTCAAGATATATTTAAGATATCTTTCACTTTTTAATATATATCATATTCATGAAATGTGTGAATTTCACACACTCACATCTGCTAATGATATGAAGTAATATCGTGCAATTAATTACAAGTATACTGTTATTTTTGGTGTCTTTGGTGTCTATGTTTGGTGTCTTTCTTACTGAGATTGCAAACACTTTTATTTTAAACCTTTATAATAACATAAAATACTACTGTCAAACAACTGGTTATCAATACCAGTGTGTGTAAATTATATCAGTGGATGAAAAATGCCTTTTAAAGCTTTCAAATAACTGCTGAGAGCTGACAGGAAGTTATTTTAAAACGGTTTATTTTCCATGCTTCTTGGAACAAAAACAAGAATGTAATTGTGAAATACACAAATCTAAACCATATTTACAAGATTAAAAGAAACAACAACATTTTTACATAAGTTTTTTTGCAGGATCTTTAAGTCACAACACTATTTAACAAATATTTGGAGGTGCAATTATCTGAATGAGGAGCATAAAATGACAACCAACATCTCAGATCAAGGTAAGCAGAAGTTTTCTCTGCCTTTCATGACAACATATAGTTTGACAAAATTATAAATTTAGATCAATATGTGACCTTAAAAGCAGTTGAGAAGAGGCAGTTTGTTTTGAGCACATAAAAGTATGAGTCAGTCACTGAGCTCCTCCTCATCACTGAAGTAGGTGCTCTTTTTGATCCTGGGTTTGTGGGTGTCCTCTGATGTAGATGCTTGAGACGCATTCTCTGTGACCTGCTTCCTTCTCTTCTCCTCCTCCTCAATGCGTGCTTGCTGATGATTATATGCACAAATTTATATTTCACTTTGAGCCCATTTTTACTGTGAATATTGATGTATGATGACTGAACTGTAAAGTATATAATATTCACTGACCTGGAAAGCAATTGCCTGACTTAAACTATCCAATGCTGGATCCTCTCCTTCTTCCTCACTGTCCTCTGGTTCTCTAAAAAAAAAGGACAAAAACAACATATAATTTATTTTCTCTTATATTATTTGCAATGAAGTACATATAAAAGATATAACTGCATTAAAGGCTTAGTTCATCCAAAAATGAAAATTTCTGTCATTAAGTACTCACGCTCATGTCATTCCAAACCCGTAAGACCTCCGTTCATCTTCAGAACACAAATTAAGATATTTTTGATGAAATCCGAGAGCTCTCGGACTCCTCCATAGACAGTAATTTAACTACCACTTTCAAGGTCCAGAAAAGTGAGTACAGTGGTTCAACCTTAATTTTATGAAGCGATGAGAATATTTTTTGTGTGCAAAAACAAAACAAAAATAACGACTTTATTCAACAAATTTGTCTCTTCCCTGTCATTCTCCTACGCTGTTTATGTTCAGCGCTTCCAGGATCTACGTCAGAATGCTGGCTCAATATTGGCCGACACTATTCACGTGAGCAGCACGATGCATGTGTGTGACGCTGACGCAGGAGCCAGCCAATAATGAGCCGGCATTCTGACGTAGAACCTGGAAGTGCTGAACGTAAACAGTGTAGGAGAATGACAGGGAAGAGACAAATTTGTTGAATAAAGTCGTTATTTTTGTTTTGTTTTTGCGCACAAAAAGTATTCTCGTCGCTTCATAACATTAAGGTTGAACCACTGTAGTCACATTGACAATTTTAACAATGTCTTTAATACCTTTCTGGGCCTTGAAAGTGATTGTTAAAAGGCTGTCTATGGAGGAGTCAGAGAGCTCTCAGATTTCATCAAAAATATCTTAATTTGTGTTCCGAAGATGAACGAAGGTCTTACGGGTTTGGAACGACATGAGGGTGAGTAATTAATGACAGAATTTTCATTTTTGGATGAACTAACCCTTTAAGTACATACTAAGAACTTATTATAAGTACAGAGTTTAAATTATTAATGCTATTAGTATGTACTTACACCTCCTCAGGCTGCTGGACCTTTTTCTTCTTTTTCTTTTCTTTTTTAGGTGGAGGTTCTCTCTCTCCAAGTAAATTTTTGGGACAGGCGTAACTCAAGTGCCCTTCTTCCTAGTGGAGACAAATAACATGACAAAACAGTGTAAGAATTTCAAAACCTTTTCTCCATCCATAAAGTTTAAATTGTTACAAGACTTCACTAAAACCGTATTAGGTGAAACTGTTCATATAGGAAGTTCTATCCTATCCTATCTTATCCTATCCATCCATCCATCCATGATAAATATGACACAGATCTGTAAAACACCCGACAACCAAACATCAACAATATCAATGGATCAGAAAACTTACCCCACATTCATAACACTTGGATTTGTCCGTGTAGTTTCTCTTTCTGATGAATTCTGTAGCTCTCCCATTATCAATGGCGATGCTGGCCTTCACCGTTCTCCCAAACAACTGAAAGAACAATCAAGCACTTTGGCTCCATGTGTGTTTTTTTTTTTTTTTTTTTTTTTTTTTAAAATCAGACACTTAGTAAGTCTTAATGTTATATTAAAACAGCATACCTGTTTGTTGTTTAGCGAGCGGGCACAATTATGAGCAGACTCTCTGTCTAGGAACAGCACAAACGCCACTCCCTTACTCATCCGTGTCTGCTTATCTTTGACAACAGTCACCCTTCAGAAAATGACATTGTGACTATGATCAAACTATACTTTGACATAATAATAGAAGTATAACAATCTATTTATTGCAGATCAAAGGAAACTTACTTCACAACCTTGCCATATTTCGAGCATAACTGTGAGGAAATTGCAGAAAATAAGTAAACGATATTTATAAAATAAATGCAAAAATCTTGTAGTAAAGAATGTAATATCAGGGGGAATAGATATCCCTTATTCTAGGAAACTTAATCATAATAATATATAGAGAGAGGGCCCAGCATAAACTGTAAAGTGTGTCAAATACTCTAGGGTAAGATGTGTCAATTGCTCAACTAATACTAGTGATAGTGAACTTCGCATCCGAGTGCAGGAAATTACTATTACAAAAAACATCAGGCCAGATTCCTTCTTCAGACAGAGCATTGATAAGAATCCCAAGAAAATGATCATGGATTTCCACAACATGATATATTAGAGAACCTTTAAAAACTCAATGATGGAAATTGTATTAGTTTGTTCTTATATTATTTAAAGTGCAAATTGCTCAGGTATTCTCCAAAGATACAACTTTCCCTTTGATATGACACAGCTTACCCCTAAGTCATATTTCTATGTCCCTATATGATATAGATGCTTTATTCTAATTTCAGCTGATCCTGAAATATAATTATGTCTATTAGTTTCTCTCTCTCTCTCTCTCTCTCTAGTGTCTTACCCCACTCTCCCCTATTTAATTAATGGATCCACTTAATGTCAACATAATTTTAACATGCAACAGGGCACCTTGTGCAAATCGTTGTTTGTCAAGGAGAATGGGATGTTAGAAACATAAACAGTGCTTTTGCTGGGCGCCAAACCACCACTCATCTTTATCGCTGATATCTGAAAAAAAACAAATAACATTTATCACAACATGCAAATACACAAAGCAAAATGATACTAAAAGAGCTTACGGACAATTTTATAAAACACACTTCAGACTTACTTAACCGCGAGAATCTTTCTGATTTAAAGCATGTTTACGATAATGAAAGTAACTGCGTATGTCATGTCTAACTACTAAAATGTAGATGTTTAACCTGCGTGTAAATCCGATTCAAAATATCAGAGCAGCGTGACCCGGAAGATAAAAAGGAGACCGCTCTTACAACACAACACTCTCTATCAGAAAACAAATTCGCAAAATTAATTGCTACAAATATAAATCAACAGCACTCATTAAAAGACATTAAAATAAATATATAGTGAATAACAGCCTCACTTTTAATTTAACAGTTATTTTATCAAGATTGCCAGTCATTATTTTGAAAAAAAATATTTGGTCTTGACCCGGAAATGTGTTTTGTGATTGTGGCTGTGGAGTTTTGTTTGGCAACGGGCTGAGTGTATCATCACGTTTCGTATCAAAATTATCATTTTATAAAAGTTATTTGCCTACGAAAGATAAAAGAATGGTAAATTGACAGGAGATATGTCAAGCAAAGCACGCGAACGGTATGTAAACGCTTATTTTGGGGTTATGCATGTGTTCTCAGTATGTACTGGTGGAAAACGGTATTGCAGTTTCTGATTTAAATGAGTTTATTATAAATAAGAGTTTGTTTGCTGGAGATACGTACATATGGGTAAAACACAAATTAATATAAATTGGAGTTGTTTCCTCGTTGACTGTGAATTGTAGCACAACCAAACAGTTAAACGCAGCTGAACTGTAATGAAAGGTTCAAATGAGCGCGTGCTTTCTGTGATACAAAATACATATAGGTTTCGATTACAATGAACATTTTTACTTATCGGTCTAATAAGCACAATATTGAAAGCAGATGATAATATAATAAAAGATAATACCATATTATTTCAGTGAAATCATAAAACGGTTAGTTTTATTTCTGGTTACTGATTGGTCAATACAGCATTCCAGCCTTCACGAGTCCGCGATCTAGTAGCAGTACCCGATTAGCTTGTCAATGCGCAACTATATCAGATCGTTATTTTTGTTGCATAGCAACGTTCTCTTACGTCAGGAACGGTATATATTTTAGCAGAATAATGAGATTGAATTTGCTTACAATTTATCAATAACAATTTGTGTTCTAATAGCAACTGTTTTGTGAAAACAATAATAACTCAGGGCCCTGCTGCACTGTAAATACAGCCATGAAAAAGGGGTTGCGCGCCAACGTCCATGACAACGCCATCTAGCCTTTAATATTCTATTTTTAAACAGTTAATCTTGTATCAGAAGTACTATATATACTTATTACTTATATATAAGTAATATACAGTATACTGTATATTTTCTACAATACAAAGCCTGCATGTGATGAAAATATTTTATTTATCCTATAGAAAACAATTTTGTAAAAGTAGTTTGAATACTATAAAAGGCAGATGTGTTTTGAAGGCCTCGTGGCCGACTGTGAGAGAAGTCAAAAAGGAAAGAAAGGGATTTTAGCTGAAGTTGCTTGTGGTTGGCATCTGCACTTGCTCTTTTGGTTCACATGGCCTTCAACATGCACTGAATAATCACTTCGTGGGGCAATCAAAATATGTTTTTGATGTAGACTATTTGGCAGTTGGCCACCCTTTCAAATAGAACAAGACAGCCAATTAATGAAGTGACTGTGGCGAAAATGTTGGGGAGTACTGGTGAGATTCCAGGACGAGAAGAGCACCTGCAAATGAGGTCATTGGTTAAAACTGTATAAAAGTGTGAGTTGCGAGTGAGATGGTCAGATGTCCTGCAGGCGTCTCGACTGTGTTGCTTTGTCCAATAAAGTCTTATTTTGATTTCTAAAGCTGCCTCCTGAGCTTCTTTTGCATAAAAAGAGAAGACCTTTCTCCACGACACTTTACTTAAGTTAGTGTGAATGCTATTTTATTTTTATTTTTTTCTATTTTCTGTTAGGCAAAACTGTATATATTTATCAGTAATAATTATGGGCCATAAATCTTCCCAGTATACATCCCTATTTCTGTCTCATTTAACTCTCTTTTGTTCCTAGATAACCATCATACAGCTGAAGACATCGATTTTCCATTCAGAAACTAAAAGTAAGTAATTTAGAGGATGTTTTTAACATTTTGATTGAAATGTTTTCATGTTTTTGATTTAATATTATTAATAATTTTTTTTTTGTCAATATTATGCGGTCTTTAAGCAAGCAATAAGGTATGAGAGGCTGTGCTGTATCGTGAATAAGTCACAACCCCTTCAGCTGTGACTTATTCACAATACAGCACTAGCCTCGAGTATTATGAACATAGGACTGACCTGAAGGAAAATGCTAAATCTGAATGCATTTAATAAACTGGCTCACTCGATCTTTCTCACAATACTCTTCCGCATAATACAGTAAGCTTCAATGGACAATATCAATTGAGAACAAACAGTTTACATTGCTAAGAGTGGTTGCTAAGGGTGTTGTGTAGTGATACACAGAACCGTTGGGTGAAGCGGTCATAGCTGTGTTTTATTGTGAATAAAACACAGCTATTGACCGATCAGAATCAAGGACAGGAACTAACCGTTTTTTATTGGTTTCCTGGTTGTCATATAGGCCTATTTTATAGTTTTAATTTAATTAAATTCATTTAACTTTGATGTGATAACATTTTAAAATACTATTCGTATGTCATCTGTGTCTGTTTTTGTACCCCAGTGGCTTTTAGGAGAGATCGAAATATTAGAGATATTTATGAGGACCGGTTCCCTCCAGAAAGAGTGGTAAATACTTGTTTGTCATAATTGTTTTGGGCATGATCAGACATTTGGTTCATGCTGTGAAACAAACAGCTTTGCTTGAGCTTTTTCAATGTTCCAGGGTCCATTTCCAAGAGGAGGTCAAGGAGATAGGAGACCTCCCTTCGGGCGGCCGGATGAGGACTACGGCCGTGGTTTTGAATACGATGGCCCTCGGTTTTACCCAAATGGTGCCCCTCGCAACTACCATGGAGAGGATCAGAGAGGTTACCATGGAGACAGCCATCACTCATTTCCAAATGACCACAGGGGTGGGCCACCTGGTCGAAGGGTAAGCGTCAAAGATCAGATATGGTTTCAAATTTGTTTTTTTTTTTGTTTTTTTGTTTTTTTCTATTTTAATTTAATTTAATTTATTTATTGCCTTTTTATTTTCAGTACACTTAAGCCCTATTTGGATGGGATTAGTTTTACAATATATAATACATTATACAGTTAGGTCCGGTCGAATGATTTATTAATTAAATTAAATAAATTCTGATTGGATTCTGTTGGTAATAGGCACTTACCTAAAGCCAAAAGAAGTTTCGTGCCTCTAACAAGTGCTTTCGGCCTTCTTTTTGATCTGAATGATATGTGGAAAACACTTGAGGTTTGCCACAGACTTGTCCCACCACCTAGAACCCAACTGAATGCTCCTTCAAATGCCTCCATACTTGAAAAAACATGGAAAACTACTTTTAAACAGGAAATGACTGAATATTTACGTACATTTTTACAGCTGGTCTATTCACACGATATGGAAAATAAAAGGATCTGACATGGAAAACACTCAACAATTGCAACTGTGTGTCTTACTTTTTCATCATATCATTGTGTTTTGCATTTCAGCAGGAAGACTTCCCGTACTACAGAGCCCCAAGAGAGGAACCTCATGGTGGTCGTCAGATGGACTTCAGGTATTTCACCAGTTCAGCTTGCCAAAATGTATTCCTACGGTTTTAATGGGCATATTGTGCATAAACCAAACCTTCTTTTATTTCTTTTTACTCTTTGGAAATAGAGGAAATACTCTCTTGTCATATATTCAGATTAGAGTTTGCAAACGTTAACCTCCAAATGTGGTTTGAGTGACCTTTTTGGATCATTTTATTTAGTGCTGACCACTTCTGGATCTTAATATGAGTTGTAAACAGGGTCAAGGGTAGGCATGTTCATTGAAGCTCATGTCATTTCTCCAGCAGATGGCAGAACTGTTCCTCTTGAAAACAAGCTGTGTTTCCCCCAGCTTGAATGACTTGTTTTTATACTTTGTTTCTTGGCTTCCCTTCTTCTCTCACTCAAAGTGAAGTTTCTTAATACGGAGCATAAATCAAACTCTGAGTTGTCCTACATTCTCTGTTTGGTTTTTGTGGTTCACTCCCATGGAAATACCCACAGACAGTCATTCTGTCTGCCAACTGGATGAACACAGTGAGCATCCCAGTGTTTTCCGTATCTCTTAATCTGCCTCTTTCCAGTAATTAATCGCAACAGTTCACAGCAGGGATGGAGGGCAGCCAAATGAACCTCGTGATGGTACACTCCTTCTAAAAGAGAGAGCCAGCAAAACTTTTAAATGGTGACATCATGGTTTTCTTAATTGGTCAGGTCAAATTTATGTCGCACGACAAGTCTGTACAAGAATGCAGTGTTTTTCTTGAAGTAGAAACAGAATACACTTGCATAGGGTTTGAATTTCTTCATAGACTTTTGACAAATGAGGAAACTGGCTAAACCTTGAGCATGCTGACAATGATCAAACTTTTATGTATACACACACACACACTATTTTTTATATATATATATATATATATATATATATATATAATATATATATATATATATATATAATTTATTTAATTTTATATAAGTTTATTCTATAAATAAATATATATATATATGTATAAAATTAAATATATAATTAATTTTATACATGTGCACACACACAGATACACAAAATTAAATATATAATGTGCATATTTTATTTATAATAATAAAAACAAAAACTTAAATAATACCAAAAATAGTTATTACCACTTACCACTTGGTGGCGCTTTTGTAATTAGTCAGTAAAGCATGCTTGCCTAAGCCTCTCTTCATATTAAAATCAGATGTTTTAAAGAAATGTTCTTTATATGGTCTTATAAAGCATTTTCCTGTTAATTTGAATAATCGTGGATGTCAGACATTCTTTAAAGTACTTGTTTTGACCTTTTCAGTGCTTTAATCCATTGTGATGGCTTGCGATTGGGAGTGAGAGGTTAACCTTTTTTTTGGCTTGGGGTAATATCCTGGCTTCATATTGGCAGTAAAGACAGACATGTGGTAATTTGCTCTGTTAGTCCAGGGCAGACAGGGTCACCTGCACTTCAAACAGATGTGAGGGTCATTAAAGTTTTGCGAGGTCACTGTGTGCGGACACATTGTCGTGTGTGTTTGTGAGAGAGGAACCTGGCTGGGGTTCAGGCCGGGGTCACTCGGACCAGGTGCCTGTGATTCTTTTACGTCCTCCCGCTCTCCTGCGTGGCAGGCCATATAAGTGGCACGTAATCGGCCTGCGCGACCGGAGGGCCCTGGCAGGGAAACCAAGTCGAGGGGGAGCAGAGTAAACTGAAGGGGGTTTTACTGCCGCTAGAACAGATGTGTGTTAATGAATGTCTTGGTTGAGGGTGAACTCTGCAGAGCTGCGGTGCTGCTCTGTTAGGCAGCGCTGCAACTTTTTACAAGCCTCATTTTGCCCTCCTCTTTGTGCAGTTTATATTGAGTTGGACTTTACAAGCAGGATGTGAAGCCTCTGGCATGGTCCTTACACATATTGGTAAAGTCTTAAATGAGGCAGAGCCCAGTGTGGAGACTAGTTTAAGACAATCTCCTCTGTATCAGGACCAGGGGTGTCCTGCATAACTAATAGGTTTTAAATAAGTCTTTATGGATAATACTAAATCATAATTGACCCTGCTTTTCTGAATATTCAGTGACCCTTAGAAGTCATTCAACACTTAATGGGATAGTTTGCCAAAAAATAAAAATGCAGAACACACACAAAAAAGATTTATTTATTGTTTGTCAAAAGAATGAAAGTGAGGTCAAGTGTTGTTTTGGACCCCACTGACTTTCATAATATGGACAAAACAATTGAAACATTCTTCAAAATATCTTCTTTTGTGCTCCACAGAAGAAAGTCATAAGTGTTAGATATAACATTGTGTTGACAGTATTCATACAGTATACATACAGAATCAAAATATAAATTATTTAGACATCTAAAATGACCATCCCAGTCCTGAGGCCGGTGGAAACACCTCATCTCCTCTCCGTTGACCCTTCATCTCAGTACACTCAGTGTCTGACCCTACAGGGCATGGTTCATATAAACAAGCGTCTAAGATTAACAGACTGTCCCCCCCTTTAACCCCCTTCTTAACCTGTCAGAGGACAGTGGACAGCTACTTAAACCACATATACTTTGATTTTTTTTTTTTTTTTTTACCTATCTTGTTAATCTTAATTCTGTCTATTTTGGTTTATTATCTATTTAACTGTTTAATGAGAATATCTTATGGTAATATTTCTTATCAATAATGTGAATGCAAATATTTCTTATTTTTCCTTTCCCGGTTCAGACCGAGTAATCGCGCAGGTCCTCCCCCGAATGCTCGAGTCCAGGGTTCTTACCCTCAGCCCAGGTCTCTGCCTGCAATTGCCCCTGATGCAGGAGACGACACCCTCATGCAGGCCATAATGAACCTCGACCGGGGGTTTGTATTCAGACATGTTATGTAAAATGCCCCATATTGTTCTGCTAGGGAACAGATACTTAAAACTTGAATGTGTTTGTGCTCTGTCACAGGGAGGAGCGAGACAACTTGAGACGAAAGGCACCCTTCCCGCCAGTACGTGAACGCTCTCCAGCCCGGCGGGACGTTCCCCCTTCCCCTCACAGTCGGTCGGGGTCCAGCATAAGCAGCCGCAGCTACTCACCAGAACGGAGCAAAGTGCATCCTCTCCTGCCCCAGCAGGGGAAAAGTATGAAACATCTTCAGACAAATACTTGATTAGTCACTTCTTAGTGTTTCTTTGATTTTGATTTATATTACAAGTTTGGGGTTGGTCTCTTATGCTCATCTAGGCTGCATTTATTTGTTCAAAAATACAGTAAAAATGGTAATAATGTAAAATATTACTACATTTTAATATAACTATTTCTTTATTTTACTATTTTAAAATGTAACTTATTACTGTGATGGCAAAGCTGAATTTTTAGCAGCTGTTAGTCCAATCTTCAGTGTCACAAGATCCTTCAGAAATCATTTTAATTAAATTGATTAATGCCTGTGGTGTTCGCATCCCAGGTATAGACAGTATTCCAAGCCTCTCGCCATTTCCATTGGGACATCTCATTGGTGGGATCTTCCACACCCACAGACGGTAGATGATACAAAGGGTCAGCGCACAGCTTGCAGTGTAGTATTTTACCCATCATGGATTTTTTGAAATGCGTGAAAGCCTTTTGATTGATTTAAAGGCTTTCTTGACTAATTTGCACACGAGCGCATTTTAATACGCCCAGCTGCAGAGTGAAAAGACTTTGCCTGGTTGCTTTATTCCTCATATAAACTAGATAAACGTCCTAAATGTTTCCCAGACAGGTTTGATTTGAGTCGTCGTGTTTGAAAATAGACAGGCTTGGACATGACTGTACCCAAGTGTCCACCACAGACCTCCGATCACCGATGATGTCACTCAAAACCGTCCTAATAAAGACTCCCATCTGTGTTTGTTTCCCTGTTCTCTGTTACTATAATGAGATCCTCAGTAATAAGCTCCAGAGAGACGCTTTGAGCAGCCAATATTGGATGCACATGTTTGGGTTGACATACTCCAAGTGAGAGTCTCTAGATTATGCTGTTCTAAATAGATGGAGCAGGCTTGCATGACACTGTATGATCTAACCGCTATTACTGATGAAAGAAATGCATCAAAACACCTGAATTGTTGTTCATTAAAATTTACAGTGCTGGTTTGTGTTCTTTTATTTGATGTACAAAAATGTTTTCATCTGTTTCAGGATACGAGGAGCCATTTGTGCCAGGCAGAGGACCGGGTGAGTAAGACAGTGTCCTTAAGGTGGGGGGGAGGGGGTTGGTGCATTTATTATGCATCAAAAGTCCCACCTGAAATGTAAGCCTGCAGAACGCAGCAGTCACACTTTTGTTAGTCACAAAGTTTTAAATATGTTGCCTAAAGCTACCAATAAGAGTGTAGGACTCTCAGCTCCTTTTAAAGAGGTCAGACTATGAGTAATTAAATTTTACAATTTTTGCAAAAAACTCTGCAAAAATTGTTGCTCATTTCATATGCAAAAAGGGTGTGAACACAGAAGTCTTTAAGGCAAAACAGCAAAAAAATGTTGGAAAATGGTAATCTAAAACTAAATAATGTTTTGGCACTAAAATATAACTGCTTAATGGATCTGTAATGGAAAATGTATTGAAAATGTACAGGCGGACATTATCATAGGGTATAAATAAACACAACCGTGTGGTCTTGTATAATACTGAGGAGGTTTATTGTGCAGTAATGACTGGCAGACTGTACATTTTTCCACATATTACATGGTACTTGAAAGTGAAAGTGAAAGTGACACGTGAAGGCCAAGTATGGTAACCCGTACTCGGAATTTGTCCTCTGCATTTAACCCATCCAAGTTAGTGCACACACATTAGGAGCAGAGTAGTGAGTAGTGAACACACACTGCAAACCGTGATACACACCCGGAGCAGTGGGCAGCCTTTATGCTGTGGCGCCCGGGGAACAATTGGGGGTTCGGTGCCTTGCTCAAGAGCACCTCAGTCATTTCCTGCCGGTGCTGGAATCGAACCAACAACCTTTGGGTTACCAGTCGGACTCACTAACCATTAGGCTCCGACTGCCCCCAAATAAATAAATGAATGCATGCAAATTGATACGAGAGGCATGCTAGCAAAGTTATACTACCGTTGAAAGGTTTGGGGTTGGTTTTTGAAATAAGTCTCTTTGAGAAGAGTAACATTAAAGTAGTAGTAATGTGAAATATTATTACAATTTAAATAACTGTTTTCTATTTGAAAATATTTTAAAATGTAATTCATTCCTGTGATGGCAAAGCTGAGTTTTCAGCAGTCATTTCTCCTGTCTTCAGGGTCACATGATCCTTCAGAAATCAATGATGCTCAAAAAATGTCTTCTTATTATCAGTGTTGAAAACAGTTGTGCTGCTTAATATTTTTGTGGAAACCATGATACACTTCATTTTTAGGATTTTTTTTTTTTTGTTTTTTTTGTTTTTATAGAAAGCTTTTGTAACATTATAAACATACTTACTGTGACTTTTGATCAATTTAATGCATCCTTGCTGACTTCAAACTTTTGAATGGTAGTGTATTTAAAAAAAAAACAAAAAAAAAACATTCTCCTTTTGAATCCTTATAAAGGAAGCTTATGGCTCACACACAAGGAGATTTTGTTTCGCTTTGCTTTATAAGTTAAAGGTCAGCCTGCAGTCACAGTAACTTGAGAGAAAGCGTTGCTAATCGCACCATCGTAGAGCCTCGTTTTGTTTGTCTGCTTTCCTCTCACTTACTTTGGCCAGGGACCGTAAAAAGTCCACAGGCGTGTGTTCGAGTGTCTGATTGCTAAACCTTTCCTTCTTTTCTAGCTTTCATCTGTTCCCTTTTTACTCTTCTTTGCCAGATTTTTGAGAGCATGTCATGCATACATGCATACATCGCAAGGAGGTTTAGATTTGAATCTTAAATCTGTTTAAATCTAAACATAACTTCTGGTCATAGGCTTCTCTCCGCTCCAAATCAATTTGGCAAGCACTCCATCTCTTTCCGAATGAATCCGTAGGTGTTGAGCCCACCGCTCACATGGAGAGGGTCACGGGGTGACACTGCAGGCACCTGGATGTGGTTTGCCTGCAGGGAAGAGCCCTGATCGGCAGTGAGGGAACCACCTGGTTCTGCATGCCAGCTGGATGTTCGGAAAGTGAGCAGGATCCGTTCCAGCATGTGAAAACGTTTACAGCACCAAAATGAGTCAAGCAAGGCCATTTTCCGTGGCTTTCTGGGGGATGTTGATCCAAGTCCAAACTATAGCTGCATTGTTGGCTTGCGTCCTACAACAGATGCTTTGTTTCTTACATTCTGATACCAGTCTTTCATCTTCTACAGACAGGGAAAGGCCCCCCGGCCCCTCCGTGAGTGCATCACGAGACGGCTCGCCCCATAGCTCCGTATCAGTCACTAAGGTGAGTGTGCGCACACACACACAGAGCTCCCAAACAGATGTGCTTACCAGAACACACCCTTTCATCCACTAAAAAAATAAGTGTGACATGCCAGCCATTTCAGCTGATGGCAAAAAAAACACAAATTTTCTTTGAATTTCCACCAGTTTCCTTCATTTTGAAAAGCTGTTTGCTTGTACTTTCCTCTCCCTCTCCTCATATGATGGGTTTTAAAGGGTCCTGTTTGGCGAATGAAAGGCAAGTGGTCCGTGTCGTGTTTATTCAGACTGTAAGCACGTTTCTGACACAAAACACGGCGGGTCGCTTAAGGAGAATTTGTGGACCTCATAGGGCCACCCAGGCCGCACCAAGGCTGAAAAAAGAGAGTGAAATCCATTAGCTCAACTCTCGCCTTTATCACAAGATCTTATCGGAGGCTCAGAGCACTCTGGACATACTCTTGGGAACACTGAGAGCCCAAAATAAATTTTTTCACTTTTTCTCTCGTGTACTCTCCTCTTTTTCCTTTTTTTTTGTATTTAGGTCAACTGAATCCGAGAACAATCACGATAAACATGCAAAATATTTTTGATAATTTATATTTTTTCACAAAATGATTTAATTTTTTAATTTTTAATTTTGATTTTAATCTCCTCTGTGATTTATGGAGTTTTATCTGTTATGCAATAAGCTCTTTCACTGATTCTCTACATGGGACAGAACCGCTTTCCTTAAGAAGCTTAAGAAAACCTTTTTTTAAGCATTTAAATAACAGATAATTGTATGTACATTTTCTCAGCTCTGCCACCCAAATTGTGGACAAAATGTTTGGGATTTTTTTAAAAATATTTTCAAAATTTTTAGTATGTCCTATTAGTAGCTAGCAACACCAAAAAAGCACAATGGTGTATTGTTTATGTGTGATGTACAGAAATAAACTTAATATTTATCATATTATTTTAATACACGTGTGTGTATATATAACGTGATGTAACTAAAGCGGGAGCCGGGAGGTTTCACAGGTCTCAAAATTAATTATCCAGAATAATTTTGTGATATGTGAACCAAAGCAACATGAAATGCCTTAAAGAACCTGTGTGAGTTTCTTTTGTTTGATCACTTAGATTCACCTCTGAACCATGTGCAGATGAAAGTTGTTTCTAGTTAGTGGACGTCTCAGTCCTTGAGCCTTTGATCTTCTTCCATAGCTCTGTTCATGGGGCATAAGCCATAACCTTGTGCCTTAGATGAAAAGAATTTGCCAGTGTAAACTGGGCCTGATAGGCGGTCTCTTAAGTTCAACAAACACACTTGTTTTGGGGATTCATTGTTTGAAGAACAAAGAACAGATGAAGTGCGTGTATTTTGCTGTGGTGGGCTCATATTTGTTTGTAATACCTTTGGAGTTCTTGTCTCAAATATATATTCCTTCCCAATTAAAACAAATTATTGTTATTGGTTTAAGTTTGATTAATTGGTGTGAGACAATGCATTTTCTGAGACAAAAAGTATCTTCAGGTCCAAGTAAATACTTGTTTCCATTCTGTTACAGTTATGCTTTGCCTGTTTTCTATCTGGGGGAAAATCATCTTTCTTTCCTACTTTTCTGAATGTTGATTTCCTGCATTTGTTGGGATGTTTTACGCTGAACATATTTCTGGATTATTTTAGCCTTTAACAACGCTTGGTTCTGTGTACTGCAGGAAGATATAACAGCAGTGGAAGGGCCCACAGATGAAGTTCAGGCCACTGTGGATGAAGCTTCATCCGTCATGGACGACTTTCAGGAGCGACGAGCTCAAGCTATTGCTGCCAAGGCTCGGGAAATTGAGAAGGTTTGAGAAACACCCCAGTTGCTTTTAAACTTTTATTTCCGTAGGTCTGAGAGTATCTAAAATAGTTGGGAAGAGTGTGTCATTTTTGTTCTAAATATAGCCACTCATTTTTAATGCCTTCTGTTTAGGATTCTGTATATTATTAAAGCGATATTTCACCCAAAAATTAAAATTCTGTCATTAATTACTCACCATGTCGTTGTACACCCATAAGACTTTTGTTCATCTTCGGAACACAAATGAAGATTTTTTTTTTTTTTTTTTTTTTATGAAATCTGAGCTTTTTGTCCTTCCTTAGACAGCTACGCAATTATCACTTTGACGCTTCAAAAAGTTCATAAAGAGATGTAAAACTAATCCATATGAATTAAGCGGTTTAGTCCAATGAAAGCCTAAATTAAATCTGTTCATCATATAAAGTGATCGAGTATCTTCAGAAAATTTGGACTAAACCACTCAATTCATATGGATTAGTTTTACAATCTTTTTATTAACTTTATAAGCATCAAAGTGGTAGTTGCTTAGCTGTCAACTGAGGGACCGAAAGCTTTCAGATTTCAACAAAAAGATTTTCGTTTGTGTTCCGAAGATGAACGAAAGTCTTACGGGTTTGGAATGACATGAGGGTGAGTAGTTAATGACAGAATTTTCATTTTTGGGTGAACTAGCCCTTTAATAGGACTGCCAGAGTTAAAGAAATAGTTCAACTATTTACATTATAGTTGAATAAATGCTTTAATGCATTGAGAGATTATTTAAATAGAAGTTGCATAATTTATGTTCAACAGCATCATAACTTCATTTAAAATACATTTGCATACATTTTCTGTTTTCCCCTCCTTTTTGGTCACTGCTTCTACTAAGGAGATACAAGGGTAAAACTCCCACTGTCTCAGCTTCAAAATGATCATAATAAAGTTCCTGCTCTCTCCTCTTTACTGGCCCTATTAAATGAGAGGTGGGATCCCCCAGGAGCGGTGAGTCAGCCCTCCTATTGAGCACCAGCCTTCGGCTCAATAGCTGCTGATTCTGCAAGATTTTAACTGTTGGCTTTTGACCCAACCTTGAGCTTTATTGGGTTATTTACATATAGAAAACACATCTGATTTTTGTATGCATGGCCTAGTTTTCCCTCTTAATTCACATGAAGCCCTTTGAATCAGTCTGTTTTCATGTTTAAATAGCTTTTGGTATTCTCAAATGAACACTTAAGCATATTTGTCTACATGAATGACTGACATATCTACATTTCTGTAATTTGTTCAGGAATTTTTTTTTCTGCACTTCTGTTGATGTTGAAGTGTGTTTTGATTTGCCCTGATCACACATACTTTAGTGACAGTGTGTAGATGCCTTTCAGGCCAAAGCCTGTTATTTCACAAAGTGTGTGTGTTTCTGTTTAAGTGTCCACCAGATGTTTAGCTTCTCCTTCAATCTGGTCTAGCCATCTCTACACTCTTCACTTTACATGTTTTCAACAAACATTTAGCTGGCATGCTCTAAACGGCATGCTTTTTATATACACTTGAACAATATATATATATATATATATATATATTTATATTTATATATATATATATATATATATATATATATATATATATATATATATATATATATATATATATTTATATTTATATATAAAAGGTTATAAAAGGTTATAAAAGATTTCAAGCTTCAGATGCTTCATAAAAGTGGTCTGCACGATTCATGCTCTAGATTCCATGTCCATGACCGTACAATGGCTTTGTGAAAATCAAGAAATTTTCGATCGGCCCAGCTCTCCTTGACTCAATTATGAGAGTTTATGAGAGAAGTCAGTTATCTGATTCGATAATGAATAGTTCTATGTTGAATCTTTTCAGTTTTTTAGCTTATTTGAATTATTCATTCATGAATGAGACTGATCTGGTTCTTGGGTTCAACTCACTGATACCTCTTTTCCACCAGAATGGTTCGTTATTGAGCCAGAGCCTGTTCTCGGCCAGGCAAACTGGATCCTGTTGCGTACCAACTGTGTGTTTCCATAGACTTGAGGAAGGAACGGTGACGTAAAGCTGCTATGTGTTGTTTACCTGATTACCTGATTATAACCAGACTGTAACAGTGCATGTCCCGGTGTTTGTGCAGGCAGTGCGACACTTCAGTTTTGCTGTTCACTGTACCGGGAGTGATTCTAGCATACCGGCAGGCAGCTCACATAAACTCCCGGTACTCTCATCTGTCCTTTTTGGAGATATATTGAAACCGAAACCAATGATTCACTCACTCTCTCACATGCTGTGTCTCTCACATGTGCACAGTTTTATATATTTAGATATAAAGAGCAATGTAGTGCGGCGTTATTACATTGCTCAATGAGACTGCCATAGACAGTGACATCATTTCCTCCCCACTCCCTTGCTTCATTCGAGACCAGCAAGTTTTTAGGGCCGGAGATGAACCGATCTTTCTGGCCCGGAACACCCCTTTCTGTTGTGGAATTGCGCAAAGTGGTTTGAGAATGGACACAGGCCGGGAACCTGAACTGAGACCGTGCCAATGGAAAAGGGGTATGACTTGATCTGTTCTGTGTTCAACAGTTTACTGAGGAGGGTTATCAGTAAATAATGACTTAAATTTCAGTTTGTTTCTCCCAAAACTCACATGGCTTCAGAAACCATGGCTTCAGAGTTTCTAGTACACAATTGTCATGGACATTTTTTAATTCTTTATGGTGCTTTTGAATCCTTTTTCCAGCTTGAAAGCCCATGTCCGCTTGGGGACTAATTAAATGGAAAATGGCAACCAGTACAATTCTTGAAGATGGTTACACCAAATAAATAGTCATATAGTTTTGGAACAACTTGAGAGTGAATAAATGATGAAAGAAATTTCATTTATGTGAAAACTATTCCTTAGTTTTTTTGTTTGTTTGGTCAACTGTATCGTCTTTTTATATATTAGCTATGTTTCATCATGACAGTGAATGCAAGTTCAGTTCAAGTCATGCTCAAAGAGGAATCTGTTTGGCTCTCGAATGTTTTATGACCAGCAAGATGTTTATTTTACAGATGAGCCCATGTGATTTTAACGAGACTGAATTCCTTACTGCTAAAGTATTGTAAGTAGGGCATCTTTGTTGTGATAGTTCTGCAGTCCACGGTGAGACTTAATCTGGGTCTGAAGCAAAGCTTTTGAGGTCCATCAGGGATGTTTGATTCCTTCATTCTTTAATCGTGTTTGATGTGTCTGATCTGAAAATGTCAGACCAAATAAAATAATAGATACACCGTTACTCCCAAAGACTATCCCACTTACATGTTTTTTGCTATACTAATGTTTTCTAACCTCCTATTCCAGATCACAGACATTAGAGTATACCTCTTTTTGCATTTATCTGCCTTGCATTTGAATATGCATCCTTAAAAATTATTATTTTTGAATTTGAAATTACTGCTTTGTGGTTTTAGTCCATGTCTTTTGATGACATAATTCAATTCATAAACAATTGCTTTGGAGAATTTCATTGCATTTAACTGATGTTAGCTGTAGCCTCTGTATATTGAATCCATAATGCTGGGCGCACAGCTGAATATATTGAAATTTCATACACCAAAATGTAATACTTTTATATAATAAAACCAACTTTGGTCTTACTAAACTATAACTGAACTTTCAATGAACCACTCTGAAAGTTATTAGTGTATAGATACTTTCCCACTTTTCCCTCCTTGTCTCTCCCACCCTTCCTGAATAATTCTCTGCTATCTTTACCCGGAATCAAGAATCAGCCTCCCACAGTACAAAAATGACACATGAAAGGCTGAACAAGAACACACACAAACTCGCGAGGTCCCGTTCAGCCTTCCTGTTTGATTGGGTAACAGAGGTGGGGTTCACAGGAAGTGTATGGAAGTAGAGCATGCTCTAGGAAATCGCTTCCCAGCATTCTTGGCATTGTTATGAATTATTTAATCTCAGCATGGCTATAGTGGCTTTGTATGTACAAGGTTATAAAACAACTCATAATAGGACACAGCTATAGGTATTCAGATATTTTTCCCTAAAGTTAGATTGATTAATCACAACTGATTCTATTAAAATGTTTATTTTAATTGTCCTAAAGCAGCAGAAGTAGCATTCACTTTAAAAATAGTGGTCTTTCGGAACTTCCTGTTAACCTCTGCTAACACCCTTGCTTACTGAGTTTAGTGGTGGTTTATTCTGAGCCTAGAAGTCTTTTCTACTGTACTCAGATGACATTGTGAATTTAATTCTAGACCACACGTATAGTTGTTTAAAAAAAGTTATTCACCCTGGTAATCTTGTATACTGACTTTATCTTTCGGTTCCATTTGTAGGTCCAAGACGTGTTACTCATATTTGGTTACAGCTTTGAACAAACTCTTAACCCCAAAGTATTAAACTTGTCCTGCACAATTTGTGCTGCAGGTATAAATGGCACCTCAAATTGTGTGGTTTGTGGAGGAGAAGTGTGCTATTATTGTTCCAAGCAATACAACTAAAATAAATCCCATAGATTTTAAGGACCTGGATATCATAGAGACTGAAGGTGTTGGTCATATTTACCATTCCTTGCTGAAATTTAGGAATGGTAAATATGACCATTCCTAAATTTAATTTAATAGGAGTTTGCACTATTGCAAATTTTATGTAATGGCAAAACATTTCCCCACACGGATTTCTCGTTTAAGTTTTTCACACAAATTCACCACATTGACCAACAGAATGCTGCTTGGTTTGAAAGTGACTTCTCTGTGAGCGGTGCTTCTTGCATTGTAGGATATAAGGCCCCAGAAACTCTGTTTATTGGTTGAACGTTAATGCAGTTTAAACCGTCCCACAGATTGACTCTTTAACTGCAGTCTCTCTTAACACACAGCCTCGGGCTACAGAGAACTTCCTTTCTACATCATTTATCCATTCTATTCTGGAATGTTCTAATTGACTGTTAGAGTCTTCTCATTGAACCTATTTGACTTAATGACTATTAGAGGCAGTTCTCACACAAGAACTTTTTGGGCTTTGTGTGTGGGCCTCAGTGATTCCTGGAACCAGGTGATCTCATTTTACTAGAACCTGACTCAGCCATGGGAAAGAGCCCTCATGTGAAAGCTAATGAGGAGCTCACTGCAAAAATTATTAGTCAGCACAATTAGTTGGGTGGGCACATTTCTTTCCAGACCTAGAGCTTGTGGGGGCAGGTAGTGGGAATCACTGAGGATATGAATTGTCTTTTTTTTTCTTTTTTTTTTTAATTATGCCTAAAGTTTTTAGTTCCTGTTATATTTTAAGTACTTCCAAATGTTATTGTCTGGTTATGTAATGTTGGGGCCATTTCGGAAACTATGTTGATGTCAGTTTCTTTCAGTTTTCACATCAGTTGGGTGCATTGTGTTGCTCTGTAACATCGTAAATTCATGACAATCTGATTTTATCTTTGTCTCCTCATGTAAATTGTAGAGTAAATTTCAAGATGTGATCTTCAGCTATAAGTTACATGTCCTAAGGGCTGTGTGTAAGTGAAGGTAATTGCAGAGGTTATGCAGACTCCCCTGGGTCTGAAACATTGCTTTGATGTCCAGAAGTGTTTGATTATCCAACCACAGTAAACATAACTGAGCTCTGAGAGTTTTGGTTTGGGGCTTTGTTCTATCGTCTGGATGCCAGATCAGAAAGACAGAACGTTCTTCCGAATATACAACAAAACTGCTCTCCATCCTCATGTCTTCTGTGAACAGAAAAAGTCTTGAGGGTCTTAAAGGGTCTTGAGACCATGCTCTGATTGTTTCCTATTAAAATTAATGCTGGCTTTTTTTTTTTTTTTAAATGGAACTTTTATTTTATTTTGCCAATGAAAATTTCAACAGAGTAAGTACATATTTGAATGATTTGTTCAACCGGGCCAGTAGGGCAAAAAATCTTATTCTTGAGCTCCAGGATGATTTTTAATTATCGAGAAATTGTTGTCTGAGCATGTCAAGGCATGTGTTTCTGTGTTGGTTAGAAAACCAATTGGAAATAAAAATCACAAATACCGCACATTTAACATTCTTTATGATACCTTTTCTGATAAGTTCCTTATTTTTTGAGTTGTAGTTTTTCTAAGTAACTAGACATGAACATCTACTGTCATGTGGAGATTTGGGATTGCCCATTGACAAATCATACATGCTTGATATATAATTTTTCTTAAATCACCCTGTTGGTCAATTTTGCTGCATTATAATTTTAAACATTGGGCTGTGTGTTGTATAGGTCTATCGTCAGGACTGTGAGACGTTTGGCATGGTGGTGAAGATGCTGGTGGCCAAGGAACCCAGCTTAGAGAAGCACCTGCAGAACCCACTAAAAGAGAACCTGATTGAGATCCGTGAGCGATGCCTTGAGGACTTGCAACACTTCATTGCTGAACTCGATGAGGTGGTACGACAGCCTGAACCTGCTGTCTAAGGTGGCCCCATTTTACTTGACCAGCAGTTTTGTTGTTTATCTCTGAACCTACACAAGAGTCCTTCATTGTTTTTATGACTTATGTAAAGGCCATTGTACATTGTGTACTCAGTGTCCACCTAAAAGAAATCTTCCCGGGGCAAGGAAAATCTCTTTATATTTTTCATTTATGCAGTCCCATTTATCTATTGATGCTAGTTGATGATAGGCTGTATAATCTCTTTGTAACATTTCAACATTAAGGAGTAATAAAAAAGAAAATAGATTGCAAACACAAGGAAATCAATGCCAGAAGAAGGTTTGCTCTGTTCCTTATTTATTGCAGAAGCTAAAGAGGTTTATTAACCCATTGAGGAGATTTACTAGATAATGCTGGTTGTCCTGATCAAGTATGTATAAATTGAAAGGGTTCTGTGTTGTTGCCAATTAAATCACGTAAATTCTTTCAGACCAATGACAAAAGTTGATGAATGAATTATGATAAAAAATCTTTATGGGTTCAGTTAATTGCTGCTATCTGTAGTACGGTTAAGCTGTGCAGCTGACAATAATGCATTTTCATATTTTTTTTTTTTTTTTTTTATCAAATTTTCCAGCCACTAGATTATGAAAGCCCAACACAAGTATTTGTGTAGTTTTTCCTTTGTATAGTATTAAAGAGTCTTGAACTTACTCTAATGCATGTTTTTCCTTTTGATTTAATAAACCCTTTTTGTGATTTCATGTTTGCAATTAAATAAAGTTGCTATGTTTAGTAATCAAATATATTTTTAAGTTTTCTCAAGCAGTCAGTGAATAAATGAGAAAAATCCAGTTGCAGGGGAATGTATTAAATCTCTCTTGAATTATTTTATTGACATCTTAATGCTAAAAAGGGATAGTATGGTTACCGGTGGTGAAATGTACATAGTAGAGGGAAGATTACCCCAACACTGTTTAAGCGCATAAGCAAATTGTGGACAGAAATGTTTAAGGGTGCAGTTATTACACCCGCAGAGTAACATATCGAGACCATTAAACATGAATAGTGCATATATATTTTGCATTTGCAAACCCCTGGTCAATAAAATGGCAGACCTCAGTTTTGTTCATTAATAATCTTAAAAGCTTTTTCTGAGGCCAGGAATTGTAATTTAATCATTTAACATATTTGGATATAAAAATATCAGTACTCCAATCTTAATTTAACAAATATACATTGCTTGCACTATTAAATAATTATTCAGTTAGTCTACATGCTACTCAGTAATTTTGCTTTTGGGAATAATGCTTTTGCTATACAATGTACAAGGAAATATTACATGTTGCTTTCATTGTTCATACAACAGCAACACAACTGACACTGCACTTGCAAAGACAACTTAAAACTCAAGAAAAAGTTTTGTTTTCCAGCTTCTTTAGGATCAGTCATGTTTATATTCCAGCTGCAGCAGAGGCATGCTTCCAGTTTTAAGTCTAAGAAATTATGCAGTTTTTGCCCTTGTGACCTTTCTTTTTCAGTTTGGTCCGTGATCCGAAAGGAGGTGTTAAAGCGGTCACGCGAGTCGGATAGTCCTCTGTATAATAATGAAAGCTTTGGGAACGGGGCTTAGGAATTGGCTGACCAAGAAAGAATCCCTCCTCCTCAGACTCTGAAGATGAAGAGGAGCATGTCGAACACCAGTCATCTTCATCATCATCATCATCATCGCAAAAGTCTTGGAAGTGATCCTTTCGGACCATGCCCTGCTGAACAAAGTCTGATGTGGTTTGATGATAAGGGTGCTGACTGTGTGCCGAGTGATTTAGAAGAATACCGTTCCTGGGCTCTGGTATGCTTGAGCCAATTACCTGAGGCACAACATGCAATTTACCCCGATTTTTGGAAGGCAGGTGCAAGGCATTTTCTGAACGTGTTTTCCGGCCCTGTCTGCGTTTGTGATGATGTCTGTTAGCAGGACGTCTCTGTGTTTCCTCCTCCATGTGATAGGTCCGTCTGCGAGTCCTCTCGCTCATTGGTGGTTGCCTCAAGCCTAGTCCACCATAATATCCTTTATCCATAACATCATCAGAGAACTTCACTTGCTGAGGTCTGGATTGGGTCTGAGATTGAGACTTGGTCCTTCTCAGCACTGGAAGATGCAGTGGAGAGGGTAGTTCCTCTCCAAAATAAGGTGGAATTCTGTCCTCTTCTTCCTCGCCTTCTCTCTCTCCTTGCTCCAGTGTATCCTCACGGTCCAGCTCAGAGTTTAAACTCCTTAATGAATTAGCACTTCTGTGGAGCATTGAGGAGTTAAGTGTGCCCATGTTACTAATGTTATCACACTCTTCCATCTCTCTCTCCTGCTCTTTCATGTTTTGGAGGGAGTAGATGGTCTGTCTGTCTTTGCTCTCTCCATCCACTGAAGCTCCTGAGAAATTAAAGACATGTTATGAGTAATTAAGATTAATTTAAGAAGGAACAAGAAATACATGGCTCTGATGCATGGCCTACCTGTAATATTTGAGAGAGCAAGAGAATCCATAGAATCTCCAATGTTGTGCTCTGCCTTCCGAAGTTCACTTGTAATGCACTCCAGTGAGTCTTCATACCATTGCCTAGGCTCAGACCAGAATCCAGACACTGCTCCCTGATCCATCTCCAGCTCTTGAATCTTTCTAGCACTAGCTGGGCCAGGGTGACTACCATAGGCAGAGTCTCCAAGTCCATCCTGAGACTGGGCCCAATACATATCTGTGTGGTGCTTCTTACTTGACAAATTGTGGCTGCTGATCTTCATATCTGGTTTGGTCCTGTTGGCCTCAGAGTCTTTCATCATCCATGGCTCGGCTGGCCTGGTGTCCTCCATGTGGATGAGACCACGGTCTCCAAATTTCAGGAGCAGCTGAGTCATATAATCCTCGTGCTCAGCCCAATCTTCCACACAGTCCTCGGGGGCTTCCTGCTCATCCCGGTCTCTCCAGTAGTTGTCCTCTGCAAAGCTGATTCTCTCCAACTGATGACACATGGTCTCGGTGTTGTCACCACAGAAACTAGAGGTCCTGCAATCTGTTGCCGAATAGAGTTTTGTCTGCTGGCACTGCTCTATAGGGCGACTACTCTTGCCCATTTGTATGCTACGCCTAGATTCCCGTGATCTAGCGGACTGAAAGGCTGAATCTGAAGAGTCAGAAGCATGGACGTCCTCACCTAGGCTACAGTCCTTAGAGCAGTAGATTCGGCCTTCTTTTGGAAGGAAGGGACAGCCCAGCAGGGAGGTTTTACATTGGGCACAACAGAAGCATTTGTCAGTAGCATGCCAGTGTACTCCCTCATATGTCATTTGAGCATGGTCGACGCCTGAATAAAGGTAAATCAACAAGTGAGAAATGCTGTACTTTTTCAACCAGATGTACATAAAACAGAGGTGTCCAATCCTGCTCCTGGAGGGCCACCTTCCTGCAGAGATTTGCTCCAACTCTAATTAAACAAACCTAAACCAGCTAATCAAGGTCTCGATAATTACTCGATAATTTCTCGCAGGTATATTGGACTGGATTGGATCTGAACTCTGCAAGAAGCTGGCCCGCCAGGAGCAGGAATAGATAACCCTGCCATACAAGTTCAGTTGTTACAGAGGTAACTCACCAATATTCTCCCCACAGGCCTCGCAGTACTCTGCATACAGTGACTCAAAGCATCCACAGCAGAAAGGTCGGCCATCCTTCATGATGTACCTCTGTCCTCCCAAAATAGTCTCACACTCAAAGCAAGAGAAATGTTTCATGTGCCAGTGACGACCCTCAGCTTCAGTACACTCGTCAGCAAAGATTATCTGTGAAAAGAGACAAAATTAGAAATTCTTCTTGGCTAATTCTTTCTTTGTGCATTGGCTCTTTAGAAAAGGATATATATCCTCACCTCATCACAAGCTGAACACCGTGGCTTCAAAAGCTCCGCATGATGTCTACCGCAGTAGATTTTGCCATTGTGGTAGAAATAGATGAGGTCTACCAGAAGTTCATGACAGGTGGAGCAAGCAAAGCATGCTGGGTGCCAGCACGGGCTGGGGCCTGCTCGTGAAGCAAACACTGCCATCTCTCCACCCTTGATGTTCTCTTTGCACTGCAATTTGAAGTAAGATTTTATGAGAATCAAAGGCTGGCATATGGCTGCTTTGGTCATACAAAGACATCTTACATTGTATTGGCTTTTACTCTGCATTTTTCTTTGGAACAAAGACATTAAGTTTTAATTAAAATGGACCCCCATCTCTGTTGACATGGTCTTCTAAAGACCAGCTGAGCATGGCCAAATGCATGATCATGAGTCTTTTTATAAGTACTTTTGCCAAAGTATTCATTTCACAGCTGCTTCCCATTATTACTACATGGCCGTTGGCCTTGGAAACAGGGGTGTTGAGTGTCCCGCAAATTTTTTCGGCAACGGAAACCAGAGACCCGAGATTAGCACTGCTCTGCAATGTCGTGTGTGGCAATTTGTGGTGAAGGAATACATCTGTTTTTCGGAGGTATTATGATGCTAGACTTTTTTGGTTTGTGTTTATAGTCTTCTCAACAGGAAACAACCCTCTGCACTGGCTCTCATGTGCTAACTCCAGCCCCTGAAGGAGATGGTCTTCGGCCAAAGATTGTGTGTTGTAATACTTAATCTTTTCCATGAATTTTCTCTGTGCTTTGGTTGTCTTTAGGCCATAATTGGACCATTTGCATGTTTCCAAGTTGTCTGATTTGCCATGACTAGTCAACATTGCTTCCAAGGGAATGTAGCATGAAGCAGAAACTTCATTTTCATGACTGTAAGTAAATTTGATATGGCCAGAATTAATGGTCACAGAAATGACTATAGATCTTCCAAGTGTAGCAGTTGCTCAAATAAGTATATATTGAAGACGTTCAAAAAAATGACCTTTAGGAGTTTGAATGTGGCCTCTTTTGTGCCCTACCTTTGACTTTGATATTTGCAAGTTAGATTTGACTAGTAATTTTACAGATGGTGGGAAAAAGAGCATTTATACATACATGCTCACAAATGTGCTGCAGGGCTCTGGGAAGGAGTTTTGGGGTTCCCCTCCCGAGTGCCTCTTTCTTCCTCTGAATGCTGAACATGTGGAGTTCTCGTCTCTCCTCATCACTGAGGGACTGGCAGTATCGGATCTGTGTTGAAGCAAAGGTAGAAAAAATGTTTATTTGCCTAAATGAAGAACAGATGAAAAGCTGCAGCAAGTTTTATCAAAGGCTTGTTGCCAAAGTTGTGAGTTTCTTTTTCCCACTTTTCTGGGGCTAAGTTCAAAAGTACACAAATCGACCTCAGAGTTTACAACAGACTTGTAGAACTCATACAAAATGACAAAAGACAAATAATTTGCTCTTTTTGGCCCTGCAGGGGGGTAAACAATGACGCCACACGTAAAGAGCCTTTTAGATCTGTAACCCACAGTCATGCTAGGAATTTGCTGAAGTACACAGTTCTAGGTCTTACAGCAAGCACCATAAAAATCACAGAGGAACATTTTATTGCTGCTAGTGGAAAGGAGCAAGAAGTCCCTCTGTGATACCACTAAAACATCTTATGCAAACTCAAGAGGGATTTGTATGAACTTTATGATCTTGCAGATAAAAGTCCTCTAGTAAAACTGTTGTGTATTCTATCAGCATAAATGTCATCTCTGTCACTTTCATTGTTCACTTTTGTCCCCTCATACCTCATTGTCATGTGGTGGCAGCTGATAGAGAAGTTGTCTGATCCTGTGTTTTTCTCCAGGACTGTTGACATATGGCACCTTCTCCTCTGGCAGGCACGAAAAGTAGATCTGAACCTGATGGGGAAAGAAGGCAAACAGAGAGTGAGAGGATTAGGGTTTGCTTTCAACAGCTGAAAGCTGAAATGAGACACCAGCCTCAATTGGTGCTACATCATTCAACCTGTCATACAGGCTTCTCCCGATTGTCTCCCCCAACAAGGGGGAAGTGGGTATATCATTGACTGGGACAAAGCGTTTAAACAGCGGTGTCTGTCAGTGGCGACCCTGAGGAATATTTATGGGGCTGTATGCCATTAAAGACACAAAGATAGATGTCTGCTGGAATGTTCCTTGTGTTTAAGTGTTACTATCTAGATGAAGGCAGATTGTTATTTCTGTAACAGTGGGGTTGGGTGTATATGGGGATATGAGTGGGATTTGATATGGAGAGCTGTCATACAAATTGCCCTAAATTCTCTATAAACCTCAGGAATGTTTTTGCCTTCAAGTTAGTTTTTTTTTTTTTTTTAAGCTCATTGCAGTGCCTTTCACAGAACTGGGGGAAGAGCTTTCATGAGGATGTCAGGCCTCCCACTTCACGTTTTGAAAAATGAGAAGGTGGGTGTTGGAAAAACACATTCAACTTCACTCCAGACCTTCTTTCACTCTAGTCCTACCTCCACCCTCGTTGGTTCTGCATGTGTTTGTGTATTGCCTTGTGTCAGGAAAGTGCCAGCTAGCCCCTAGACACAGGTTCAGTTCTGTTTGGTTACTGCATACAGCAGGGGAAGAAAGTATGTTATCTAAATGGCTGTTTTGTTGGGACTAGTGCTGAAACCACACAAGTACAATTCAGGTAGTTTAAGCCAACACACTGAGGAGCACCACCTTTGACAGTGGTAATATTTTTGAAATGGTAACACTTTACAATAAGTTTCTATATGGTAACCTGATCTAATTCAATAGCTAACTTGAAATAACAATGACTAAAATGTCATTTGGTATATTTTTGAAAATAATACTCTTCAATTTAATGCCAGACCATGGCAGTAGTTTGTTTAAGCATTTTGCCATTAATGACTTCACTTTGCCATTAAAAAACTCCTCTCTTTGGGGAAATGCCTGCAACAGTTTGTGCACCACAGGGAGGATTCAAAGCAATTACCACTAATTCTTGTTCCACAACGTAGTATTTCTTTTCTAAGAAAAATCCTTGACTTCTCAACATGAAAATATTTTTTCTAACTAGTTGTTCTGCTACTTTCGGCTGGCTTTGTGCTGCCCATCAACACGCTGTCAGTCAGATATAGGTCGCATGTGTGCTCAATATCAAGGTTGAGAGGGTCCAGTCTCCACTTAGAAAGCTTGTCAGACTTTGCACGTCAAAGAATAGATTCATTAAGAGCTGTTGGCCCCCTGCAAGGTCATGTGTAGCTTTGTTTCAGGGTGCCTAAACATCACGTTCAGAAGCTCAAATCCTCTTGAAAATCTCATACCCACATGTAAAGACAGCCATCACACTTCAATAGCTTGACTGGCTGGTTTTATGTCAAAAACCTAAACTGGCTGAGAATCTGATTTTAAGTAAGACCCTTTCTGTGGAGTCAGGGAAAGACCGTTTCTTCCTGAATTTCTGGATGTCTGCAGACAATTAGAATTATCAACAACATGAGATATGCTTTTTACTTGTAGTTATGGCTGCCTGCCCTCAACTTTGATGAGAAAACTATACAAATAAGGAGATATGAGGCTCAAGGTTTACCTGCTCAGGTCGTAGTCCAGGAGGAACCCATGTGTACTCCTCCAGAGCGCATCCAGAGTCGTCATCAGAGGTTGAACTCCTCTGAAACCCAAGTGCCACTTTGGCTCCCCTTGAGTTCATGTCCGCTGCCCGAGTAATGGGCCAGATCCCTGATGCAGTTTCAAGACTCATCAGATGGGGGCACTGTTCAGATAATAAAAAGAGGTTTTAGTTTTTAAAGATTAAACTGGGTTATGCCCAAAGTTTACAGCTGCATCTGTTTTATGAAATATGCATTATGCTTTGTGGAAGAATGTTCTCAAAACATCCGAAAATGGAGATGGTGAATGACTTCCAGTGCTGATACTGTTGTGGGGTTTTCTTTATCTATCTGGGCCTTGAGAATTGCCAGATATATAAAACGATGGGGAAGTTGAGGACTGCTTTGAAATGTCAGCAGAGTATTGCCTTTCAGGCCAAGCCTTAAGCTTGCAGATAAGATGTCAATGTGTACACGAAGCAGGATTAAACACTCGTGGCTCTTTCTCCAGGCCTTCTTTATCTTGATGCTTAAGCACTTCAGAGTACTTTCTGTCAGATAAAATGCCTTTGGTCCCTAGGTGTTGAAAAGAATACTCCTAATTCAAATGTTTTGAATTGCAAATGAGTCCGATATAGTGTGTGAACGCCCTTGTTTGGGATGAGGTTGGAGCTTGATGATCCCTCTCTTGGTTTGCCCCGAGTCACAGGGAAAGTCCTATGCACTCTTAGCCCATTATGTGATAGATTACGGATTGAATGTTTTATCTTAGGTCTTCATTGCCCAGTTTAAGTTTAGAAGGTTTCTGGTCTTGTGCATGTTGTAAGTTACTTGCTATTCTGAGTATTTATACGCTTCAAAGCAAAGATAATAGATTTGCAATACAAAGATACATTGATAGGGGTATCTTACAGATAACACTTTTCCCAGTTCTCTTAATGGAAAATGTAATTTGGATTGTGTCAATCACAATCCAGCTCACCTTTTATGACCCCAGTCAAATGAAAATGCAAATTAATTTCTCACATCAGTGCCTAGTAACCTCTCAACACAATTACCACACCTGAATGAGAATGAATGGTCAGATACGGCCATACAGCACCAGATCCTTTGAACTAAGCAATGAGAATAAGTGTAGACTAGGATTTAATGATTATATATTTGTGTTTGTGTGTGATAAAAGTATATACATCAAACCCTTGGTACTTTCTCTGCCAGCTTTCTTTAAAAATTTCTTGCAGAGAAGGAAATGCCTGCTGTGGCTTCCAGGGCCAACATACACAAGCACTCACGTTACACCTTGTCACTCTCTGGCACCAACACAATGTGTGGCTTTGTGGCAAAAACAAAAACAGAACGGTTCTACCCTGCCCTGTTTTCAAAGGAACATACGTAGGAGGAAAGGACATTTGAAGAGAGGTCATTTTTAAAAAGTCACAACAGTAGAGAAATGTAAACACACTCCAGATGTGTGCCACTGATCTGACTGGCACCTCAAACAGGGGAGTGAGCGCTCAGCGCTGACTGGGAGTTACCGTGTCAAATATGAAACACTTATGAAATAAACAGACTGGTGTGTGGATTAACTGAGGTTTGGATTACAACCATTCCACCTGAGGCTAAGATTCAACAAGCCTGGGCTTCACAGTGCCTCTGTTGTCAGGTCTGTGATATAACATTTTCTGTAATGCAAACATCAGGAAAACTAAGTGAGTTTAACATACTAAGAGTATCGATTTTGCCAAGCATTTATGCATGCAGTGTAGGGACCAAAGACAGAGCTGAATGAAACCTGCAGCACTTCATTAAGGTGTGATATTCATCATATGACCAGGGCCATAACCACCAAGGATGTACATTTACATTTCTTTTAAAAGTTCAATTGCAGTCAGACTAAAGCAATAATTTGTCTTTCTAAAATGTTATATAAATGCTTCGGTCTGACTGAAATTGTACCCCCACCCACCCTCAAGTAACCCTTTGTTTCATGTATTTTTGACCACTGAGATGGAGCTAAAAACTGCTGTAGCTCAATTATACCTGCATGTAATCATACTAACTGAATGGCACACATCCCCGAATATTCAGATTTATGCATGATCAGTTACAGTTTTTTGACTGATTTTTAATCTTTTACATATGGAGCCTCCAAATATTTTGTCAAATCCTTCCCTTTAAGTTCAGTTAATTTCAAAGAAAACTGAAATTAATGAGCATGCATTAATGCAGTATTTAAAAAAGGCTTCCTATAATTACTGCATGTTGATAATGTGTACAAAAAAATAAATAAATAAATAAAAAAAGGAGGGGGGAGAAAATCATCCTATCTATATATATTATATTCTATATATTCTTATTGGATCTTAGATCTGTCCACCAAAATGAATCTTAACATCAGGTGTAAATGGGGCCCGATATATTCCAAGTGCACTTGTCATTCTCTCTCACATCCAATTTTTTGACCAATTTTTGATCTCAGTTCCCTGATGCCAAAACTGCATGTGATCATAACACATTATTTTAACTGCTTCTTTCTGTCTGTCATCAAATACTTATCACCCAATCAGTCTGATTGTGTGACTGTATGCACTGCAAAGTCTAGAGTTTCATATTTACAGTGTGAGACTAGTTTAGACTTGATTGTATTTCTTACCTGTGTGTAATGCATCCTGCAGCACTCAGGAAAAGCCTCCAATTAGTGCAAGTTGCAGAGGAAAAGTCTAGCAAGCATGTCCACAATGATATTGGGTAAATTCAGTCTAAATTCCGTTGAAGGTTTGTAGCTTAGATATTCAGTGAGAATTCAGTTGTGTCCTGTGTTTCTGAACACGTTTAAATGAATGTATCGATGTGTGTGCCAAGTAGCATGTCTCCTTGTAGTCAGAGCCAACCCCTGGCCAGCCCCCTTCACATTTAAGCCCTCCCCCTATACTTCAAACTGAAATCCACCCCCACCCCAAAACAACCTTCATCCACATTCCTGCTGTAAGAGAGCTGTCCACATCCCACAACAAACTCTCTTCAATCCACAGAGCCATTTGTTTTGTCCCTAAACATTCAAAGTCAAGTACATCCTGGAGGAGTTCATTCGGCATTGAATGTTGCATAAGTTGCATCAAGGGCTTGTTGTTTTCCACCAATGGCCAAGAGTTCCTGTTATTTTAGCTACATTTGGTGTGTCAAGGAAGAACGGTTTGTGCTCAGGAAATATGTTAACCTTAGAGGTTCCAATCAGATATTGGAATGGCATAATGAATCATATAACATTACTGTACCTCTCAGTACATGCATTTCAAGTAAGCATTTGTTACAATATTTTATACCTGTTCATTTGTGTCTAAAATTGAGGCATTCACCCTAACATCGTTCCAAACCTGAATGACTATCTTTCTTCTGTAGAACACAAAATAATATATTTTGAAGAATGTTTTTGTCCTTACCATGAAAGTCATTGGGTCCAACACAACATTAGACCCCACTGACTTTAATTATATGGACAAAAAACATTCTTCAAATGATCTTCTTTTGTGTTCTGCAGAAGAAAGTAAGTCATACAGGTTTGGAATAACATGAGGGTGAGTAAATGATCAAAGAATTTCAATTTTAGGGTGACCGATTCTGGTTCCTTAACAGTTCTTGTTTAGGAGTAAATATTTTATAAAAGGAGTACTATATTAAATGCTACTGGCAAAACCCATAATGTGTATCTTTAACTACATGTTTACATTTAGTTATTAGTGTAGTTGTTTGTGTTTGATTCACCCAACAGAACTGACTCAGAGTCATTCTGTAGGGAATCAGACTACACTGGTTGCTCAGTATGTTGTTGATTCAATAAAAAGAACCGATTCAGAATCATTTGTTTTCTTATCAGACAACAATGGTAATGCGGGTTGGTTCCCAACCCTACTTGTGAGTCACTTCTCACAAGTTCTAAGGCATTTCCATAAGCTCAATATCCCCCTCCTCTTCATTCCTTCAGACTGAGCTCAGTGTGTTGACAGTGACGATGGCCCCAATGGCCATCTCTCACCTCCACACTTCAGTTGAATACAATGACCTTATTGTGTTGATTCCTTTCCAATTCTGGAATCTCACAAAGGAAAAACCACTGAGAAGTCATCTTCTCTCAAGAAACTTTAAGAATAATGGTCAACAAGTATAATCAATACTAACATTTATTCATTTTAAGGATTGCAGCGTGAGCTCCAAGATGCCACTGTGGCTAAGCGTCTTGTGATAAATGTGCTGTTTTTGTCATTATACTTACAAAACACAAAAGCTAGACCCTCTTCACATGCATCTCTGTTTGGTCATAGATACTTTATCACGATCCAGTTGAAATGCCACATTAAGCCTGTGTGAAATTGCTAGACTGAACAATTGCCAAATCATCCCAGTTAAATTTCAAGTCACCGTGGAGAACTTGAGTTTGAGCGTCTTT
Source organism: Mylopharyngodon piceus (assembly GCA_039654765.1). NCBI lineage: Eukaryota > Metazoa > Chordata > Actinopteri > Cypriniformes > Xenocyprididae > Mylopharyngodon > Mylopharyngodon piceus. The sequence goes on from CM077454.1 coordinate 10,631,676, forward strand.
CAGATCTGAGAGGTCGTTTTAGACAACAAGATAAGATAGCAATGAGAGAACAAGCAAACCAAGATGGATTCCTCTTTGGTTTTTGGCAGAAACTATGATGAACCACTTAACTATCAAGATAACCTTTGTTAGAAACCCTTTTCCCTGCTTAAGATGTTTATCAGGAACACCATCGAAATGGCAGAAAATGCCATAGCGATTCTTCTTAGTAAGAGTGAAATATGAAACCGGATGAAGAACTTGGTAATAAGAACCTTATTTTTCTAGAGAAATGACACATTATTGTGAAAGTTTGTCCAGATATAGACAGAACGAAACCGCAATTAGCAGACACTGTTCCCATCATTTCCTGGAGCAGGTTCTTCAATGTGTTTGTAGTGTATGTGAATGGTGGGAGAGCACAACCCTTCCTGCTTCCTTAGAAAACTTAAGTTGCAGTCTATTACCCAAATCCCTGCACAGTTACCTCTGTGCTATCTTAAAGGAAAAGGAAGCTACTTGCGAAACACCTAAGGTTCACATCCTCCTCTTCCCATTGTAAAATGGGCCGACCTTCCCCTGGCAAGCCATTATAAGCGATAACGCATATTTCACCTCATTGCCACACCAATTGACAAGTGTTTAAGAATGGATGCTGCCTTGCTGCATTCACATGTCAGTGCTACCTAACTAATGACGCTTTTTTCGGTGACCCCTGACCCCCGCACACACCCTGCTCCCTCTGCTCATCTCTCCAAGTCTTTAGATTCGCTCTTTCCTTCCCGTGTTAATGACAAGGCATCAAACTAATGGAACATGGCACAATTGCTCGCACGCAGCTGCTCCAATTACAGCAAAACCAACATTTGTAAGCAAATAAGGTCATGTTTGTGTAAAAATAAAGTGTTGAATGCTAAGCTAGGATTTTTGGATTCAAAAATGATCTCTTTTCTCTGCATTCAGGCTTTGATAATTAAGTTTTTTTTTTTTTTTATCACTGCCTCTGTAGGATGGTGATTGCACTATTGATTTGATAACGACCGAATCAGAGTGTCTCACGCTGTATGTGTTTTAATTCACACTGTCAGGACAACACATCAGAGTGTCTCTGATGTAGGGCAGTTTACACCTGACAACTTTAGTCGGTCTCTTGAATGCCACTTCTTTAGATCAGTCATTTTGATTTGAGTAACACTGAGGATTACGGAGGAGGAAGCGGTGATGCATCGAATATTCTTTCAGGGCATAACTGCGAAGTGACACAGACTCGCTTTGACATATTTTTCCTGTCTGAGCATTTTTGTCATGTAATTGCATTATGAACAGAAATGTAGTCAGCCGTGTAAAATGATGACTTTAAGATCAAGCAGAGGCCTCTGCTAAATGGTTTATTTAGCATTGGGATGAACACCTACTAACATCTGTTTTTAAACAAATCATTTAGGGCGAACGTCACATAACGTCATTAATTTTCATTACACAAACCGCCCCTAGCATGGTTCGTGCACTGACAGAAAGTAAAGGAGAGCAACAAATAAGAACTTTAACTTTACTCAAAAATATGCATTTTTATATTCCTCGTTGTTTCAACAGTGTTTTAGAGGTAATTATTTTAGCTTGTATAACCTTTTGGTAGCACTTTACTTAAAGCCCTTATGTATAATGCATTATAAAGGTATTAGTAATGTATGTTATAATGCATTATATCTTTTCATAAATAATTGTAACCAAAGTTAAAATTCCTTATAATATTTGCAGTTTCTGATTTTTATTTTTTCGTGTTTTAATGCATTATGCTTTCTAAAGGTGTGTTCAATGATTAGATAAGTATTATAGTTACAATACTTATTATTCATGAAACCATACAGTGCATTACAAGGCATAATCATACTTTTAAAATGCATTATACATAAATGCTTTAAGTGTTACCAATCTTTCTTCTTTTTTTTCCAAGATTTTCCAAAAGAATTCCAATATTATATTTAAAATATTTTAATAAATAAAAATATTTTTAGTAAGAAAATGTGGAAAGTTTTTATGCCTTTAATTGGTATGAGTTTAACTGTGGCAACTCCGTCTCTGTGCATGTTGAAATTAGATGGGTATAAATTTATTTCCTTGACAAATTTGTGCTATTTAGGTGGTCTAAAACATTACAAAAACATGACAGTAAGGTAAATCAAAATCATTTCCTTTGAATTTACAAAAGAATCAACAAAAATGATCTCAGATAATCAGTAAAACAGTCACAAAACTTAATCCTAAGCATCTCCATTTCAAATGCAGTTTATTGATGTCTCTAATGGCTGTGCTCACCATTTTCCATACAGTGCAGATCAGCAAGCATTTACTTTCCCTCCAATCACAAAGTCCTAATTCAAACCCATTATCAGCCCATTCACATTTAGCACACTGAACTCAATCCTGAAGTCCGAATTTGAATTGACTTGATTCACACCTGGAAACTGCTTTACAGACATTGAAGTCTGATTAAAGTGATTAAAGTCTCACCCATTCCTGCCAGCCAAAGCACATCCATCAGCAATGCTTTTGCAAGTGCTTTTCTCACTGATCTGTTAATATTCAGTGTCACGGAAGAGTAAAAATGCACAAGATGGTGTGAGATATCGGGCCATAAAAGAAAACGGCAAACTTGTGTGTGCCAAAACTTTATAGACCGGCAATGAATGTTTGCAAGACACCTTCACAGAGTTGTAAAGCCTAATAAAAAGGCGGTAGTCATGTTCCTGAATAGTTTGCAAGTGGAAAGAAGCTCAGATTAGCCGGCATTACAGACACACTGTAATGTGTAGAGACACGTTGTGTAATAAAGAGCTTTTTTAAAAGGATTTCACACAAGCCAATTTAAAACCTTTGGACATCAGCCACCATTTCGAACAATTAACAAGTATATAAAGGTCTCGGAATAAAAAAACATCGTCTTCCTATACTAATCCCATGGGGATTTATAGCATATTGTTACATAAGCCATTATTGATAGTTCTCATGCCGTAGTACAGTAAAAACAACATTATTCAAGACGATTGCCACACAAATTATATGTATCGCACTAGACTGAAAAGAGCGAGTCCTGCGGGCTAAAAAGAGTCCTCTTGTGGATGAATGATTTTCTCTATTCAGTTTGGAAACCTGACCTGAACCTGTGTTGACTGTAAAATACTGTAATTAAGACTTTAAAATACTGTAATTGCATTTAGGTGTGACTGCATTATAAAAGTATACAGTATAATGTAGAGAAGATTATAGTAATGATGATATATGCAGAGCGTGTCTGGCTTCTCATCTGCAGGGATCCAGCTGCGTGTGTGCATGCATTTAGTTCATAATGGGCCGTGTTTTATTACTGGCCTCTGTGCCCTTTCCTGCCTGCCTAATTTGATATTGTTAACTGATACATTCCACTTTAAAAAAAAGAGAGGTCACGCTAACCTCTCCAGACACAGGTGGGCTTACCTGCAGAAGATATACACTCTTAGAATTTCAACAATGACATAAAAGGGATGCACAAAACCATCAATTTCGTTTTTATTGTTTGCTACAATAATACCCAGTTCTCATTTAACCCCAAAATACAGTTTGTTTTGAAGTTATATAAGGAATTATATTTTTTGCATGAAGAATATTAAGCCTATTTTTAGGATTACAAAGATCTTTTGCCTTGTGACATCAGTAAAGTTCACACAGAGAGATTGAGGGGAATGTAATTGAGAAATGACATGTGAAAGTGTGAAAGAAATATAAATCAGAATCAAATCGACTGCATAGACAAGGCGTATATGCAATGCCCACCAGGGATTGTGTCTGACAGCTAGCATTTTTAATGTGTAAATGTATAGTATGTTGTACATATGTGCATTCATTACTAGTAATGAGAAGACATTTTAAAGTCCTGTAACCACAAAATCATGTATAATTAGAGGTGGTCTAAAAAATGTCTTGAGGGCCTCATGTAGAGAGCTGAAGACCACCCAGCCCAACAACAACCCTCCTCAAACTCGACTGGGCTTCCACTGAGCGCAACGGCCCCTTACCTCTACATCTCCTAATTACAATCATTTGCCTCATACCAAAACGAACACAGAACATCTGCTCCTAATGCTGCTGACTGTGATTATTAAGGAGATTTTACTCCCAGGTCGACACACAGAGGAAGCGCAACAGACAGGAATCACAAGGAGAGGTACAAGTCCGTGCGATTTGTTTTTATTAGCGAGGATACACTGCAACATGTTGAAGCAATGAGCCTGATATGTTTTGCTAGTTCATTAGCCTGTTTTTCCTGGCTCAGGATCCTGGCATGCAGTTTAACCAGGTGCTGATGAAGAGATCATTGACTTAATGTGGTTGACTAACCTCACCGTCTTATGTCAGTGTACACTCGTGTGGCTGTAACAAAAACAGCTAAGCACATCTAGCTAACGTTTGGTGATATGCAGGCTTTGCCACCTAAGTAAACAACTTTTGTTAATGAGTTTTAATAATCATTTAAGTCACTCAGTCTTTTGGCTAGTCATATATAATACAAAATAGGATGTGAAATCGTAACGCTCAGCTGTAGTCTTGTTTTATAATAATAACAACAACCATATTTTTAATAGAATGGTCCAACCTCACAATTAAAGGAGCCTTTTTCTGTTTGTTTACTCTTGAATTTGCGTTAGTTTGACAAACCTGAAAAATTGTTTTGTGCTAAAGAAGTGCAATTTATGATACAATTACAGACATTTACAATTACAATTACAGTCAGATTTTAATGTCTGATTTAAAATGTGTTATTAAATGTAAAGTTGACATACAATTTTAAACATTTTGGTCTTTACTCAAATAGATAAGAGCTGTACTTGCACAACTGGAAGTAGGGGCATTTCCAAGATGGCCACCGAGTGAACTGACTTGCCTTATAAGGGACTTTGAATTCAGTCAAATGGTGAGTATCATTTTTAAAGAAATGCATAGCTTCCACTATATACTTTGATTGTGCCACATTTCATTTTAGCTTACAATGTGGCCATTTGTAAACTAGAATGGCTTAAATTTGGCATTAAATGAAAATCTAGTTCTTAAATGAATGTTAATGATCATATTCTGAATGATTCATCCGTGTGTTTAATTTTTATTTTTAGGATCTTGTAATTTTTAATCAAAATGTCGGTGAAATGTCAGACTTCTCTCTGGTGACGTATGCTGGACTTCTCCAATCACTTTGTCAGCTTAAATCCTGCCCTTTTCTTACAATTTACTGCAAACTCACAATTAGATCCACCTCCATGTAATCCGCCTCCATCTAATTTGGCAGCGATGCCATAAAGAAACCTTTTTTTTTTTTTCTTTTTTTTTCTCTAAAGAACCTTTTAGTAAACAGTTCTTAAAAGAATCTTAGTGTGAATAACATGTTGAAATTCTAAAGAACCCTTTTTCACCTATAAAGAGCCTTTCGTGGAATGGAAAGTTTCCGTGAATGATAAAGGTTCTTCATGGAATCATAGATGCCGATAATAAACCTTTATTTTAGGAGTGTACGGAAGAAAAGATCTGACACTACTTCCGTTTTATCATGACTTTAAATCTCAAATGGCATTTGTGGTCCCAAAATCCTAAATGAATCCATGAATATCCATTATGTTCATCTGCTGAAGTTAGCGAGCCTATTTTTGGCACATTTGGTCAAGTGTTAGTAAGCGATATGGTGATGTAGCGGAGGCCACCTACACACCACTTCGAGAGTGCCAAACACAGACCTCAGTCATTCTGATGATAAATTGTGCAACTGTGAATGTTATCTTGCATCATCCCCATTTGGAAGGTAATTACTCCTCTCTCAGCAGGGAAATGCAAGCCAAAAAAAAACGAAGGGGGGAGAATGCAACAGTAATGACACTAGACCCCCAGGGCAGGTTGATTGTTTGGGCTTAAAACACACATATGCTGTTATACAATCCAGTCTGTTTCACATAATTCGTAAGCTGGTAACATGACAAGACTGGTGCTAATCGCCAACCCTACTTTTTGACAAACAAGACTGTACTTTACTTTCACTGCAAGGCTATTTATACCTGTTAGAATAGTGCTGCTTTGGGGTGGCGGTGATGATATGTAATTCAACACCATGGGATGATATAGTAATCCTCACATAATGCCTGTCTGTGTCAGGGGCCCCTCTAACAAAATAATGCTATTCTGTTCCTTAAACCCGGGCTGAAGCTTTACTTCCTCCGTAGCCTAATCTTTTTGTGGGCATGTGGTTACTGTAAAGCGATACCCCACATCTTTGGTGCAGCAAAGACACTGATATCATAATTTGTTCTACTTTGCTCTGTATATTGTCATCTTATTTATGATATGTTGTGAGATCTGTTTAAATGAATCTGCAGATACACGAGAGAGAGAAAAAGAGACATTTCAGCTAATTAGGCACAGAAGAAATGGGTCATGGGAGTGCAATGTATAATGATCTCCATCAAGTCTCTCTGAGGAGCAGCAAGTGTTATTGAAAGGTAAAGCCCTCTGTCTCCAAACAGATGTCGTTGTCCCTTTAGGGGGATTCTGGGTTTCTCAGCGAAGTAAACTGCATGCATGCACACACATATATAGGTTATAGTGTGAATTTCAGCAGCTTCATGGCATGAAAACCATAGAAGCAGAAAGGATGAGACTCCAAAACAAGCCTTTGCATGTTGCATTTCACAGCTGAATGCGTTTAGATAATAAATCTTGTCCTGACGTTTTTCTTTTCGTAGAAAAGCAAACGGTCTGGTTTCCGGGGGTTCATTCATAACACACAGGATGATTCTTTACAACTTGTTACTTATGCTAGCTATTAAACCCCCATACCTTTACTAGCCAAACAAGCACACAATAAAATCTCTGTTTGGTTGCAGTGTGCTGGAAAGCCCCAAGCATTCATTAGTATACCACAGAAAATTTATAAGCATGTCTTCCATTCCACGCTATGTGGAAAAAGCCATTACAGTATCTCAACAGTGAAATGTGTATCTTTCTGTTTTTGATGTTAAAATACTTAATATGCAGTGATGACTATAAGTAGGTTGTTCATAGAGTTTCCACACCTTTTGAGCAATGAAATTCCATGATTTTTCCAATTGCTTTTACACACTTCACCTTTAAAGTCAGCATGAAATGAAAATGTATCTATTTTCTAATTGAAATGTTATAGATTTTATTTTGCATTCTTCCATTTATGTTTAATTTTTAATACATTTTTGCCATGTAATGTTTAATCAAAATGTTATAACGCAATCTTCAGGTAAAAACGTCTTCTCTCTACCGACGTACGCTGGATCCAATCATTTAGTCCCCTCCAACAGCCACATCTCAAAATCCAATCCCCATACTTGTTTTTTGTTTGTTTTTTGGGATAATCCGGTACACCCGGATGTCTCAATACGGAAAAATACTGATAGAATTCTGATAGAATATTTCACATATTTTATTTTACTATCCATTTTTTTACAGTAGGGAAGAACATTCTGAGATCAAGAGACATCAAATGTGTATGAGAAAGAAGGAAAGATAGAAAACGAAGTACTTAAAAAGGCATATCCTGATTGAATTAGCTGAGCGAGTTAATCAGCATTGGCTTTTAAGGTCTGGAAATGTGACAACATTCACATGAGAGTAATCAGAGGAGAAATTAAGCGGGAAATCCATTTGAACACGCGCCAAGAAATCTGTATTTGAAATATCACACCTGCTTTTATAGTTACAGTTGTAACGTAATTGTATATTTAATCACAATGCCAATCGGTTATCATGCCGGCAGAAGCACTGATCTGTGCTACTTCTCAATCCAAACAACTTTACTTCAGGCAGCATGCCGCCTTTCAGCTGTCAGGATGACTGTATGATCATCTCCGAAGCAGTTGAGATGCCCTTATCTCCATGCTGCCGGAAGCGGCCGGCTGCTTAACGTCTGCCGCACATGTTTACCTTGTCTCATCCTCACACTCTGATTATAAGGCAGCTGCCGGCAGCCGTCTGTCTGACTGAGCCAAATCATTACCTGCCTTTAATCTCCTGCTCTGATACTGCCTGTTGTGGGTAATTACTGCGGTGCCAAATCAACTTGCTCTCACTTGCATTTACAAAATCTAAACAAGAAGGGAAAAAAAATAATGAAATCAATTACTCTGATCCCTTGGCTTTGCAAAAGATTTGACTTGTTCTTACCTCATACTCGTAACTCAATTTTTGTCTCCTCCCTTATGTATTCTTTCAAGTTGGATTGTGGTGATATGACGTTTTAATATCGACCCCCGTTCCACAACACGGCTGTGAATATGATGTGGTTTCGTGTGTGAGCCAAGGCCAGACATTTGTGTTTCATTTTCAGGCACAGAATAATTAGAAACAACTCAAGCATCTCCCACACTGAGCCAGACAAGTGCTTTGACCTACAAGCTGTCAGTCATGGTGGATAATTTCCATTTTCTCAGTTTCTCTGCGCTCACATGTGATCAACTTTCCATAGCTTTCAATAGGATTTCTGCTGTTTGCTACACTACTGTTTAAAAGTTTAGTGTCATTAAGTTTTTTTTTTTAATCAATTAATATGAAAGAAGTCTGCATTTATTTGATAAAAAAAAAAAATGTTTAAATTAGGGATGCACCGATACCGGTATCGGCCCGATACCAAGCTCATGTAGGCTACTTGTACTCGTAAAAATACTCCCGATACCAAAGACCGATACCTCACGTGACTTAACTGACAGAATTTTCCGCGCACAGAGACACCGGCGGCAGCAGCAGAAACAATGTAAGCCTCAGGGGTGTGGAAATACTTCAAAATTAATGATGACAACCCACACATTGCGAACTGCATGCAAATCGCGCTGAATGACAGACCAGAAGCGCGCTCTCTCCTTCTTGCGCGCGATCCCCGTTCTCTCAGACAGCGCGCGATCAGTTCTCCTTGCGCCTGAATGGTCAAATGCACACATACTGTAGTTGTCAAAATGTCCATCGTGTGGAGTATCTCTCTGTAAATACAGTAGGTTATGGCTTAAGTGGACGCAAACAGGTGGGTGAAAACAGGATATGTGTCAGTATATTACATGGATTCGCTCTTAAAGGGAGAGTAGTCTAAATAAATATTTGTCTGTCATTAATGTTAATAAAACAACAAAAGATGTTAAATGAATGTGTGTGTGTGTGTGTATATATATATATATATAATGTGTGTGAAATAAAATTTCTCATATCATGGTCATATTGCCCAGTTGTCCCGTATTCCACCATGAGAAATCTGGTCACTATAGATTGTTTACACATTGGTTCAGTGTTATGTTATAAACATTTGTTCTGTAATATTTGTTAGCACTTTTTAAAAGGCAGGGTTTTTTTAAATTATTATTATTTTTATTATGACTTTAATAATTATGCCCTTTGAAGGTTATTGGACACTGTGAAATTTGTGCTTTAAGTTTGTGACAAGCACATAAAAATGATTACTTATTTCATTGGAGTAATAATAAAAAAGCAGTCCTACATTCATTAGTCTCACTGTGTTGTGCTTGGAAAACTGCCACATTACCAAAAAGAAAAAAAGAAATTAATAAATGTATAGGCATCGGTATCGGCGAGTACCAGAAAAAAAGTATCGGTACTCGTACTCGGTCCTTAAAAAATGGTATCGGTGCATCCCTAGTTTAAATATATTTTAAAGTGTAAGCAGCCATTACTGCAGTCTTCATTGTCACATGATCCTTCAGAAATCATTCTAATATGCTGATTTGGTGCTCAAAAAACATTTCTTATTACTATCAGTGTTGAAAACGGTTGTGCTGCTTAATGTTTTTGTGACTTTTACATTGTTACAAAAGAATTCTGTCACTTTTGATTGATTTAATGTGTCATTGCTAGATAAAAGTATTAATTTCTTTACCAAAAAAAAAAACTTTACTGACCTCAAACTTTTGGTCGGTAGTTTATAATATGTCAGATCATGACTTGGCAATGAGCGCTATGTCCTACTTTTTTAGCTGTGGTGCTTATGTGGATGATTCAAGTTTGAATCCAGCTTACTGATCATTTCTCACTCTTTTTGTTTACTGTTGATATGATTAAACTGGCACTAAAGACTATGTCATCATAAATTATGTATATATTCAATCAAACAGCTACTAGCATTGACTTGCATAGCTTTAGACTATTTGGCTTGACTAGGATGTTGTTCTCATTGCTATCTGATGAAATATCTGTTGTCTAAAGTTGCTACTTTAAATACCAGCTGGCCTGTATCAGAATCCGACTGTTTGACTCTTTCAGCTCAACTAAAGAGCAGCTTGTCTCTGTCCCCCTCTCCATGCTTGGCAGCATTCACAGGCCGGGCAAGAGAAGAGATAGAAAGCTGCCAAATGTGTTTGAGGTGTAGGGTGATTTGCACAGGTGAGCACACGTCAGGGCCTCCCAGCATAAACAGGGCACTGTGAACCTCCTCTGCTCACCACTAGTAAATCAACACAGATACATATACAAGCACTCCTCAGAGCATATCCTGTATGCTGAGATCTGGGGTTAGAATCGCCCTTTCTGTCGTTCTAGTAGCTACTCGTACACACACAGACTTGTTCTCGCACAAATATCCCTTTATTTCACATACTAGACAAATTTATTTATCATATTCCAAGTTCCAAACATGGCTCTAGCTTAACTAACTTGAACTTTAAAATTTTAAATAATGCTGCTTTTGTTTTATGTCCAAAAAATGCTAGTTTGTTCTGGGCAATACAGAACTCTGTAGATTAGAACATTTTCCTATCTTTAACCACATAGAAATGCACATTATCCATTCACTGTCTAAATTGTTTGACTTTTTTTCAATACAATCCTGATTTCTTGTACTCAAGATTTTAAAAATGTCCATAGTAGTCAGTTTCACAACTAAACAACTTCAAACACATCTAAGAGATATTTAGACCCATGAGGACACACTACATCACTCTCTAGTACCGTCAGCTGAAACCGAGCTTCACATGTGGTCATAATGGGTCATCTATTAACCGAGTCTTTACATAACTATCTCAGATCTCTGTTTGGTGCCACATTTGGAAATCTGCCACTTCCACTCAAGTCACCTGAGAAGCCCCAGGGGTCTAGTTAACTGGTTTGTCATTCACTCCCACCTGGAGTCTCTTTTAAAATACCAGACATTGCTTAAAAGGGTAGTTCACCCCCCAAAAAGACCTCATTCTGACATATGTGAGATATACAAACTGTTATGACAGTTTTTTTTTTTTTTTTTTTGTGAGACGTTGTAACAAAATGTACTTTCATCAGTCGTTATCGTCGATGCAATGCTGTCATTCTGCCTATCACAAATCACAAGCCATGCATCATGAGGGTAAGTAGCCTAAATGATGACAGTTTTCATTTTCGGGTTAAATATCCTTGAAAGTACAGGATAAATTATATCTGGGGTACATAAGGTTTATGAAATGGATAAAAATGTATTAAGTTAATCAGTGTAAGTTAGCCGTTGTCCTTACGTTTTCTTCGTATCTGTTGCTGAGCAACGGTCTTTGAAATTGAGCAACGGACACGATGACATCGTCAGGCCAAATCTGCACTAGCAGAGCAACCGCTAGGGGACACCAACACCTAATGTAGGCCTACAAACTTGCTCACGTACGTTCAGAAATAAGATACAGACTGATATTATGCGGTTTAAGAGTGTATTTTATTAAAAATAATGCTTGTAAGAAAGGTATTGTAAGACTACATGCGTCTTTCAGGTAAATTCGCGCTCAAACAAATCTTTCAACAGAGAACCGCGAAGGTAAGGTCTCTTTTGCCTTATATGGAAATGGTCCCCAACGGCTAGTATTCAACAACTAACAGCATTCTTTTCTTTTTATTATGGAAAAGTTGAGTCTTTGGGTCACGGATTGGTGAGCTACAGGTCAGGAGACAAACGGCACCCTGATAGACAGGAAAGAGAGAAACTTTAATGCCGGTAGTGACCTGAGTGACAAGGAACAGCTGAGTGTGTGTACACACACATCTGGAGACCCGCAGGGCTTCACACTAGACATCCATATGCTGTAACCCACCGTCCGTCTTTACGCAGTAGTTGGTAAGCTACTACAGTTTAAGTGATGTTACACATGTCCATATGTACTGAGTCTGAGTTCCTTTTCACATAATTATAATTACAACCAGAATCAGTTGTTCATTCAGTCAGACGGGTGTTTTTAAAGCGATCATGGGTCAGTGGCTCTTTTTTTTTTCTAAATTTATTGAGTTAGGCTATACAATTAAATAGGCTACATTAAGAAATGTCATGCATACAAAAATGTTTTCAATTTCTTAATTGCGCATCATAAAAGTAAAAATGTCTAGGCGGTTTAACTGTCCGGAGACTTGTAAAGTCTGTTGGCATGTTTTTTTTTTCTTAGCCTATTATTATGTATTTTTAAAAAGTGAAGCAATTTTGTTTTTAAAAATATTAAAATTGTCTGGCAAACCGAAGTCGGCTATAACCAACATGCAGAAAACCTCTTTGTATTCGTGTGAAAAGAAAACGATTACATTCTTTTAAGAACCTAACTTAAATATTTATCATTTTTATCATCTTTTCATTTGTCATGTACCCACACGCGCACATACAGTTCGTAGGCTATTAGTTCCCTTTTATTCCCTTTAAAATTCATGCTACGCAGCTGAAAAAGATTGTTTCTGGTTTTCCTGTGTTTATATGCACATTATAATACTAGAAATCGATATTTACGACCCCTTAACATTTAAAACAAAACACATCAACCTATTTTAAGGGCATGCAGAACGCACAAACATACTTACGGGGACGAAATGTGCTGATTTATTCCGTTGCTGCTAGAAAATATTCACAACTGGTGTCATTTGCTCGAGTCCAGATGACAGAAAGTAAACCAGCGGTCTTTGTAGAGGACGTGGAGCTGTTCAGTATCCAAATAGCGCAAGCCAATGGGTCAGCATAGCGGAGACGCAGAAAGCGAGTTTGAATCCCAGCTGCGATGAGTAAACATGCAGTCTGCAGTCAGTTAAAGAGCCCGTGTGTTCAGTGCGCTAAAATGACATGAGCGATACTCTGCGCTGATTGGCTCAGACGTGCGGCCCCCACCAATCCCTCCAAACACTCACTCACATTCTTTCTTCTCCTCTCTTACTTTCCGAGGGGTCCAAAGTAAATTAAACATCATCGGACGAATGAATGCGCAAAAGCACACATTGATTGATGCGATGTAGTGGAGAAATCTGAATCTTAACCCGTTCACATCCAGATTATGTTCTAGGGACACTAACATATGCTTTTTTTGTATTTGTATAAATAAAGCCATAAATGATCATCAACTAAAATCTCTTTGGCAATATTATAATAGTTATTTCTAAAGTCCATTACAATACACTTTAGTTTTGAACAGTAGAAACACCTAGATAATTATATGGATTTTAAGAAAAACGGCAAGAATATTGTAAGTAACATTTGTGCAGTTATACAGTTCTTGCTGATTTGTATTGTTATTCCATATTGTTAAACATAAAATACATATATAAAAAAATCCTCCACACTTTTATAGTTAAAGGATTAGTTTACTTTCAAATGAAAATTAGCCCAAGCTTACTCACCCTCAAGCCATCCTAAGTGTATATGACTTTCTTCTTTCTGATGAACATAATCGGAGAAATATTAATAAATATCCTGATGCATCTAAGCTTTATAATGGCAGTGAACGGGACCAATGAGTATGAGCTTAAGAAAATGCATCCATCCACATCCATCCATCATAAACGTGTACTTCACACGGCTTCGGGGGGTTAACAAAGGCCTTCTGAAGCGAAGCGATGCGTTTGTGTAAAAAAATCCATATTTAAACAAGTTGTGAAGTAAAATATCTAGCTTCCACCAGACCGCAAACACAAACGCATCGCTTCACTTCAGAAGGCCTTTATTAACCCCCCGGAGTACACATTTATGATGGATGGATGTGGATGGAAGCACTTTCTTCAGCTCATACTCATTGGTCCCGTTCACTGCCATTATAAAGCTCGGATGCGTCAGGATATTTATTAATATTTTCTCAGATTATGTTCATCAGAAAGAAGAAAGTCATATACACCTAGGATGGCTTGAGGGTGAGTAAAGCTTGGGCTAATTTTCATTTGAAAGTGAACTAATCCTTTAAAAAAATCCTTCATTTATTAAGAAAGGAAAATTTTGCCTCCCCACCCAAAATAAACAACAGCATCCATAGCTCTCATATATAATGTTGTGTATATTTAAATCAACACGTACCGCACAAGTACTGACGTCACAAGTACTGACGGCAAAAGGCACCACGGTTCTTTGGCACTGTGAATGTCTGGGAAGAAAAGGGAGGCAAGGAGAGAGATTTACTGCACTCTTGAGGCTCCCCGAAGTGAAGTGGCTTGCTCAAGGGCACTTATCCTCCACCCTATACCATATTTTGATTGAGGATTTAAAATAAGTGACAGAACTTTGATTCATATCAATCAAATAGTTATTGCACATCCAGAATTCCTGTCCTACTGATGACTCAAAGTGCAATTAGTTCAATGCATTAACTGGAATGTTGACAGTTTAAGGCTACTCAGGCGAGTTTCTTCAGCCAACAGTCTCGTCTGTCCTGTCCATCAGCACCTTGTTACTGTGTGTGTTTGCACTGAGACGTTCACTTTACAGCTTTAGAGTACAGAAACATCACTTTTCTGACACCTTGACAAAACCGGCTCCGCAGCTCTTGACAGCAGACGGCCTGGGCCCCTGACCTAATTTACAGGGCTGCCCCCAACACACATAGGCTACACAATGACAGCAGAAACCCCTTTCTACCATACATTTTAATCTCAGAGGCTTATCTCCCCTATTCATCTTAAGTCTGCACACTGACACACATACATACGCACACCTCCCACAATTGGAAACGTAGAGTCAGCTTGTAGATCGTTTTCTCTCCCTATCTCTTTCCTCTCTCCACCTGCTCTTCATAGACAAGGACCCCTAACAGCGGTTTAGGCCTTTATGTATCCCACAGACAACTGAAACACTAATCCTATTTACAGTGGGGCATAAAAGGTAAGACTATACACATGCTGGGAGCGAAGGGAAGTGCAGATTAACTCTGCAGAGCACACATCTGACTAAGAGAGAGGGGTCAGTCTATCCCCAACTGCCATTTTGTGCTTCATGAACGCAGATGTTTGTGGCTCAGTGACATAAGATTGTCCACGATATAAAAAAGTCTAGTTTAAAACATGACAAGATATTCTCTTTTAATTGATGTTGATTTCCTATGATTTTGAAAATTTTTCATTTTCATTTTCAAGGGGAAAAAAAGGATTTAATGACTCTAAAACTGTCATGTGGTGTAATTAACAAGAAAAAAGTAAAAAAAAAAATTCTGTAATACATGTCTATACAGATTTGTAAGTATACTATATATATATATATATATATATATAATTAAATATATAATGAATACATTTATAAAAGTAAATAGTGTTTTTGCAAATATCATGAATTATTAATTCATAAAGTCACACCATATGACATTTACATCCTGAACTTAACCTTGCTTTGTCATGAAAAGGTCAAATTATCTGATATTTCAAGAGTCTTATTGCCTTTGACCACACTCTAAACCCGAATATGTTGGCAGAACTCAAAAAATTTGAGGTAATCAGTTACATCAAATTTTTTAAGTTAAGAAATTTAAAGTTTAAGTAAGCAGAGCTTTATTTTAACTGTTAAGCAGATTTTTATTTTGTACTCATACATTTTAATTTCTCTTAACTTGAATTCATACATTTAACTTAAAATTATCATGTAATCTCAATGTAAATATTTTTAGTAGTGGAAACTTGGCTACCTTTAACTAGCTTATTCAACAAATGCTACCTTGCTAATTGGTAACACAATGCTTTGATAGCATTAGCATAATATAGCAATGCTGAGTGAGTACAGCAATATGAAACATTTAACATATACTGTATCTGTTCTCAAAAGAAAGTTCTAAATGCTCATAAAAGTTATTTGTTTAATTTGAGTTGATTTTGAGTATTAGGGTTTACAGTGTATTATATTATATTATATTATATTATATTATATTATTTCTTTGTTTGCTTTTTTCCTGCATGTTAGTGGCATGACATTACTTCGATTTTGCAGAAAAATGTTTTTTAGGTATTAAGAAGTTGTGAAGCAGTTTTTATATATTTTTAAGAACAAAACAAAATAACAAAATTTCATGCTCAATTACTTGGAGGTTTAATGAGGCCATTTTCTTCATGATGATATGTGGAAAATTGTATCACCCTAAGACCATGTCTACACCAGACGCGACTTTTATCGCATCGTGTCACGCCACAACAAAGCTAAAGCTAAAAGCTGTCTACACTGAGACGAGACGACCATTGGAAAGCACTTGGACTACGTCAGAAATAGAACGGGGAATCCGTTTACTGTCGGAAATTTGTCGCGTCGCGTTGCGCCGTGCTGCATCCAGTGTAGACAATATCACGGATTATAATGGGTTCTATTATCTTTTGACGCGTAGCATCGCACCGCTCACGTCCGGTGTAGACACGTTG
Source organism: Mylopharyngodon piceus (assembly GCA_039654765.1). Lineage (NCBI taxonomy): Eukaryota > Metazoa > Chordata > Actinopteri > Cypriniformes > Xenocyprididae > Mylopharyngodon > Mylopharyngodon piceus. The sequence goes on from CM077454.1 coordinate 10,648,281, forward strand.
TAACATTTTTGCTTAATTAGAATGAATTTAATTCATAATTTAAAAACATGCTCATCTTAGACAATGTATGTGCAAAATCATCGTATTAATTGGGTTTTTAATGTGCTTTATAATATACTAATAGAAAAGACAAAAAAAAAAAAAATGTCGCATCATTGACCCTAAGTAGTAGAACACTGTCAAACCCAACATCAGGACAGATCAAATCACAGGTAGTTTGTTTTCTAAATGCTGCAGGTCACTGGTTGCTTTGTGAACTGACATGACATCGATTTCTGTGTCTTTGTTGCTTCAAAGGTGGTTTAAGATGGCTTCAAAGCCAGTGAAACTACACATATGTGCCACACTTAATCATTCTAATGAAGAATCTGAACCCTGCCAAAGGTAGCAAGTGATCTAATTACATTAAGGGTGTTAGAATTTCAGAAACAGATCTACTCAAATAGCCATGACGTATCATGTAGCACATGAGTTATACGTTATATGCGTGATGATTTGGGGTGAACCACTCCTTCACGCTGTTGCCGAATCGATAGTCTGTGGTTTGGGTTGTGACCCAGTAATCCATTTTGTAGCATGTGAGAGGGTCAGTAGGTTTATAGACTTTATAGATGAATGTCTCTGTAAAACTAAACCCATTGGATTCTTTTCATTTCTCCCCTGCATATTCAGCCCCTGGCAAGAATGCACGGCAAGAAGTCATTAATGTTTCATTAAGGGGGTGGGAGGGGGTGTTAAGTCAGACCAGCACCAGTTATGCACCCTGCTTTCTGTGTACCCCACACACTTAAACTCTGCCCTTTGACCAAAACAAAGAGCCTGTTGATGGGCAGAGAAGAGGGTCTCTTATTACTCTGGGTAAAACACATTGCTCTATACATGCAGTCTGAGTCAGATAAAACGTGCGACTTTCTATTCCCAACAAATATTTTAATATGTGATGTTCTCTTTTGTGTTTGTTTATTAATTTCACTCCTGTGAAATATCAGATCAACTAAATTTTTACATATTCTGACACTTTTCTGAGTGTTTGCCTATGAACTTGGTTGCTTCAAGAAGCAATCCAAATTGAGATTTTGCATCTGTTGTTTCTGGTACAGGATGAGTTGTGTGCAAAATATGTTTAGGGGTCTTGAAAAACACACACATGGACTCGACTGCTCCTGCCATTTGTTATTTTTGTCAGACCTGTGATGGAAAGTCAGTGTATTCTTGTTCCTCCTTAATCCCTTTTAGGAGTCTTGTTGCTTCAGTTCATTCCTACTGAGTTCACTTCCCATCTAACCTTAATTAGACTCTTGGTGCAGGATCCAGACTTACTTTCAAAACAGGTCAAGCACACTTAAATACTTCACCGCCTGGTCTGCCCATCACATAAAGTCAATCTGGTCCCTTCTATGCCCTATTAGAGAGGCTTTAATTAGCGTTGTTCTCTGGACATAATTGACAGAACGGAAGTTTGCTGCACATACTGAAGTCAGCTGCTCTTTTGAGGTCCGGATACAGATGATTTCAGGGGACTTAATGTCAAGGACTAAGAACCAAGCCAAGGGTTTGCAAACTTTCCTCAATTAGGTCAGATTATCCTTGGACAGTCTGTTTAACAGAGGGAACTTTTATAACTGGAGCAGTTTGTGGTTTCTTTTCTTTTTGTTATAGGTTTTACCGTCAAATATTAAGACAATATATATACAAATTCCGAAAGACCACTAGTGACAATGCTTCCATTTAGAATTTTTTTTTTTTTTTACTTCAATACATTTTTTTCCATTACAAATTATTTGATGAGCATAAATTCTGGTTAAATTGTTTTTATTAAGCAGCACAAACGTTTAATAAGAAATGTTTCTTGAGCACCAAATCAGCATAATAGAATATCCTAAAAATCTCATATTTTTTTCCTCTGTACCTCTAAAATTATGTTTTGAGAAAACTGCTTGTTTAAACAATCAGCGTCATTATAATGATCTATAGAGTTGCAAAAGTGCGCAGGACTAGGCTTGAAAGTTGTGTTTTTCTCTGTTTCTTTGGTTCCAGTTGAGTACAACTGAACTGCTGTGGAGTTTTCCATATAATGAGTGCAAATTGAGTTTTCATTTCCAGTGAACTCAGAGGCCAAGTGCTGCTGGAGATGTTGTGGGACTCTAACGCTCATGGTCACACATTGTTTCCAGTCTTTCATTTGGTGAGGGAAGTATTTGCCATTTCGACAAGTGCGGTTTTACACCTGATTTGTGTTCTTTACTGTCACTGGCACTGCTTCACTTCTTTACAGTTTATCATCCTGCTGACTAAAACCGCAGCATCAACTCTGGCTGTTAATGCCAGATCTCTCATTAACATCATTATCTCTCTTGACACTCTTTAAACCGATATTAACCCAATGGATTTCAGTTCAGTACTTATGAAACCGCCTAAACAAACAAAACCCAGGGTGAGACTATCACTGATACTTGGAAGACTAACCGGAACTGTGCAAGATCATTGATTGGAATGTAAAACAAATTGTGGGTGGTTGTGGACAGGACCAAGCAAATATCTAAATTGTTTCCTGCTTGGCCTTGGGTGGTAAAATAGTGTGGTTTGATAGGATGGGGGGTAGGGCAGGGTCTCGTCTTTTGGGTTGATGTTTACTGAGGAATACTGAGAAACAAACAGTGAAAAAGAGGGGGGAAATGGAAGAAGACACCACACCACCCCAAGGTCTGTCTCAAATACATCTCCTCTGACTACTTGTGCATTTCATCATGCACTTTTCAAAATTTTTCGGACAGTTGTTTTCTTTTATAACCACTAAACTTTAGATCTTGATTTTCTCGTTTTGGACGTGGAGCTCAAAGGCTTCTTGAAGTGAAGGTTGTTTTCCCATCTTGGCAGGGAGGAAGTGAAGGGCGTCACAGAGCTCCAGGTTGTCCTGTGGAATGTCACAGTCGTATAAGAGAGCCAAGGGCGAAGCAGAGGCCAACGAGTCAGGGGATAGGAAGGAGGGAAAGGGGGGATGCAAATGCAGAGAGGAAAATGTAGGAGAGAAACTGAGATGAACACCAAACTCAGATTCTCTCAGCCTTTATGAGGGCTGAAAGACTTCAAAGAGCCTAAAACAGTTTGTTTTTTGTTTTGTTTTGTTTTGCAGACGCTCTGAAGACAACTGTGCAAGACTTTTGTTTTGTCCTTTTGTTTTTTGTTTTTTTTGTGATGCTCTGACAACTATGCATTTGAAGAGCTCAGCCAACAATTTTTTATGATGTTTGACTGTGGAGATCAAACACTACAAAGTCCCAGTTAGAACATTAACCCTTTTTTGTTGTTCTCAAATGTCTAAACTTTAGTGCTTCAAAAATTATTCATATACAGTTTAGATTACCATTTTGTTTTACTATACTGGTAAATTTAGAAAAAATAAAAATAAAAAACATGACTATCATCAGACCACGCAATGCACACTTCAATTATATGAAGCCTCTGCAAGTACTCAGAGCTAAAATGAACCGAAGGCTGTAACCAAAATCCAAAGCAGATTTTGGGAGGATCGCACCCTGCTCCCCTGACAAACGGCTTCTCTCATGTTTCTGAGATAAGCCGGCCTGTGAGACTGTGAGCGTCTCTAATAGGCTGTCTGCACCAGGCTGAGGTGAAGATCAGGAGGAAGTCTAGCTCTCCCCATTCAGTCTCTCTGGGTTTGAGTTTCTGCCCCTCTCCTGATCCCTCTCTGACCCAGCGGTCACAGGACACTTTTAGGGGAGGGCTTTGCTTTTGGTGTGAAACTTGCTGCCGTGAAACCCTGAACCATATCCTCCTCCTCCTAACTGTGACCACCCGCAACCAGAAGATCTAGAAGAGAAAAAGTTCATTGATGTTCATGTTTGTTCTTTCTTTCTTTCTTTCTTTCTTTCTTTCTTTCTTTTTTCACATTTAGTTAGTTACAACATTTATTTCCTTACCCCATTGTGCCAGTTTGGACAATTGTCTAATTAGTCTGTTTGGAGTTTTTGTTTCTTTGCTCTCTCTGGAGTAAGTTCATCTCTCTAGAGGAGTCATGGCTCGTTTGATGTCAATTGCATTTGCAGCGCCATATGATATATGTTGCTTTTTTGATTAATTAACCCCTAGACATCTTGTTTTTCGGCTTGCTAATGTATTTTACATAACAAAACATTATTGTTGTAACTACCTTTTATTTCCAGTTTGGACATTCTGCAGAAGATCTTTTGAGTTAGTTGATGATGTATGGGTGAATAAATGATAATAAATTTAATTTTAAGGTGAACTATCCCTTTAAGGATTGTGTGATGACACAGCAGAGTTCACATTTGTGCACACATGTCTGAGCCTGATGTTAAACCCTGTGTTTTATAGTTCAGTCGGTTAAAATGGATGCATTACAAGGCTTAATCAGATCCTACAGTAAGAAGGATTGCCATTGTCCATGAACCCAATAATGCAAGCCTGGAGCAATGAACACCAATTTCAAAGTAATCAGGGTTGTACAAATAGTTCAAATTCGAATGACAGGTAAAAGAAAACAGACTCTCAAAACATAAAGCAATGATGCATGCAGCTGACTTTTTATCATTTCTAACTATGTCTGAAATTAATCTTTCATCCATTGGTTGGATTTCTAGGGTAATTACTCTCAGCTTTGGAGTGTCCAGTTTGGCAATACAGATAGTTTTGTCCCTGTAGTTAAAAGGCAGTTTCTGAAGAGACATCTGTTGAGCATGTGCCAGACGGCCTCTGTCCTCACCTCTAGGAGAGGCTTTGAGAAATGGCTGCTCAGGGAAAACACTCTACATGGATGGGGCCTTGCTGAGACCAGCCCTTTCTCCATGTCCCTGAAGCAGATCCAGTCACAGTGGTTTCTGTCTCTCTCACTCTGTTTTGGTCTATCCCTCATTGTACCTGTGTGATAACCATTCCTTAATCTATTTCACTCATGATGTCTGCCTTTCTGTGGAATTCTGGCACTTTATCTTTTCTCTTCTTTTTCTTTTCCCACACATCTATCTTTTTTTTCTTACTTATTACTCACTGCATTTCTCCAGATTCAAGCTGTTCTTATTTACCTTTGCCTTTTCTTAAACTAAAACTATGTGAGTTTGATGGATAAAGCACTATCTCTGATATACAGTATGAGGTCTAACTGTGTGTGTGTGTGTGGTCCTGGTAAACCCGATGTTATGGGGACGAAATGTCCTCACAAAAATATCAATATCCAAAATCCTTGTGGGGATATTTTTTGGTCCCCATGAGGAAAACAGCCTATAAATCATATTAAGTGATGATTTTTTTTTTTTTTTAAATCTAAAAATGCAGAAAGTTTTCTGTGATGTGTAGGATTAGGGGATGGAATATACAGTTTTGATTATGAAAAGACATTAAAAACATGAAAACCCTTGTGTGTGCGTGTGTGCATGTGCGTGTGTGTTATACCGGTCAAAAGTTTGGAATAAAAAAGTCTCATGTTCACCAATACTGCATTTCTTTGATCAAAATTACAGTAAAAGTATTATTGTGAATATTATTACAATTTAAAATACCCTTTCTTCTATATATTTGAAAATGTAATTTATTCCTGTATTGGGAAAACTGTTTTTAACATATAAGAAATGTTTCTTGAGCACCAAATCAGAGTATTAGAATGATTTCTGAAGGATCATGTGACACTGAAGACTGAAGAGTAATGATGCTAAAAATTAAGCTTTGCCATGAATAATTAAGCTTTGCAATTTTAAATTGTAGAGAAGAAACCAGAATCTGGTCTTATCTGTGAGACATCAGCCATTTCTTCTTAAATCCATTCAGGCCGAATCCTTTAAGTAAATTCAGGATGTAAACTTTCACAGTCCCTTTTGGACTTCCAAATATACGTATTCTCACTAAATCATTTACACAACCTCTCTCCTTTTTTCTCTTTGTTCTCTTCTTCTGTCTGGCCCTCTTTCCAAGATTTCTCCATCCATTTTCACTTTTCTGTTTATTCTCCATCTTCCATTCCAAACTAGCGTACACAATGTAGAGGTTGATCTTTATCTGCATGCATCAATCTGTTCAGACGTGCACTTATCCTTATTTGTCTTTCTGTGTCATCTCCCTCTCTGATTTTCTTCCCTGCCACACATGCAAACAAGAACTGACACTGAAGAAACCTGTAGGAACTCAAGCGCATGCTCAGCACTGTGACTGTTGACTTAAGTGTAGCCAGCAGCAAAGACATTGATTTAATAAAGTGAGATTAAATACATTAAGTATATTTGTATTATTTAACATTTATTTATTGCAGGTGGGTGAGTCACAGACATGGTTAGACACATATATTCTTCCCCACTGTAACCCTTTACCTTTAGCAGAGAATAGTAGGGCAAACTTGTGATGGCATTATGATAAACGAGTGTGTGTATCTAAAAGTGTTGGTGCTTAAAGCGAGGTGCCCTTTCTAAGTGCTCAGATAGAATGTTGTGTGTGTGAGAGTGTTTTGTTCCCAAAGGACTGTTCACCAGTCTTTCTCTCTCTTTCTCTCCAGACTGCACCTGTCCTTGCCATCAGGATCTCTAATTAATCACAGAGGACCTTCTCCTCCCCACTTTCTCCAACCCAGTATACTTTCTCATTGCCATATTTGGCCTGACAGATGGCTTCCTAATGCCAACTTACAAACACACAAGTAGATTCTCAACTTAACACAGCACTATGAATATCTATGACATATTTCATACTTATATCAATCATATTCTCCAGACAAGGCACTTGGTCATCTTTAATGGTCTGATCTCACAGATTAAGTGGAAACAAACCACACTGCAATGGCAGTTACTTTAAACAGAGAAAATGCCAGAGACACGTCTGTGTTTAAAAGCTTTGGCTTTTAAACTTTGTTAACCAGTTTGGAAGTGGCTTGTCACCTCAGGGCTGAGGTAGACGGCTTTTCAGTTTCCACAAGCACAGTGGATTTCCACAAAGGAGCACGGCATCTCTCACCATTCCCACAACTATGTAAACACAGACCTGTGCCAGCGAAAACAGCTGAACGTGTGTAGAATATAATCTCTGCTCCTTCATAGCGCTACGCTCTGCTCGCAAACTATCCTGTAGGATAGCCGCACACTGTAAAATCATTATAGATACACTACTGAAATGCTAATCGTTCTCCTCACTCTCAGCATTCTTTATTTCGGTGACTGGTGTTCTATGAGGAAAAACAGCAAACTTTTTGCATTTATGTATCTCAGGCGAATAAATGCAAAGGAGCTCCTGTCTGATTTTCAGATGTGACAACTGCTGAAATGTGAAGCTAGCTTTAAAAATCATAGCAAATTGGTGTCATGAAATTCAGTGTGACTCTTTTTCTTGAGTTGCTTTTTATTAAGATTTTGACACGAAAGTGATTATGGAAAAGTGTGCTTTTGTCTTTTTGCAATCAGTACAGTGAGAATTTACAATGGACATAAGAAACGCTGTGTTGTTTATTTTAGAGCTTGATTACATGTTGCTAGGAATTTGTAACTAGGAACTGTAATTCATAGATATTGATCCATTAGCAACCTTAGTCTGGATGCCAAGCTGTACAAAATACCAGATGCACCTGGAACGAAGCCCTTAAGCCAATTTTTCTTCCTTTCCTGTTATTTTAACACACACACACACACACACACACACACACAAAAAAGAAAAAAAAATCAACGAACAAATGACCAAATTACACAATGGAAAATTATTTCCAGCTCCCAAGAGGTTCAGATGTTGATAGGTTTGTTTAATGCGAAATTTCTTTATTCATTTATTTATTTATTTACTTACTAAATTAAATTTTTTCTTGAGGGTGCGCTAGTGACAATCCAGGCTCACTTAATGCTCTAGGTAGCATAAGACATGACTAAAGGAGAAAAGAATAATCTGTATATAATGTTTAATTTTGTTTTAATTTTTAATGAACCAAAGCAAAAAAAAAATGCATCTGAGCTTGACAGCCGGTGATCATAATGCATTTTCACTGTATGGAAAAGAACAGATTTGACATTGTGATAAACTCATTTTGTTTTCAAAGGAAAATGTGAGTTTCTCTCACAATTTGGTCCAAACACAAAAAAAATAAAATAAAATAAAAAATTCATGCTGATTATCAAAGATATTCTCAAGTTATATTCAGAATCTGAGGAGAAATGTGCCAAATTAAAATAACATGCAGTGACTCACAATGGAATTCACTGTGATCTCATTTTGTGTACTGTGTTGATCTGTGCTTGACCTGCTCTGGGTGCTGCTGATCAGGCTTAAAGTGTCAGACTTGACTCTGGGCATGTCTTATGTCTGATTCAGCCCTGACACAGAATGCAGAATGTCACTTCGTATTGGCCTGATTTAAAGACTCAGCCGCCTCTTCAGAGCTCATCTGGTTTGGATTGATGAACTAGATGATTTATTCAAGGCTCCATGAAGACATGAGGTGCTTTGCAGCAGTTCTTTCAAAATGATGTGTGGAGTTAATAATACACTGTTTGGGAGCTTTGAGGATAGATTGGTATGTAGCTTTGTCATATGTTCTCTCCGTGGTATGGATAAACATTTTGACACCTACCCTCTGCTATCCAGGACACCACGTTCTCTCATACCACAATCTCTGACTGCATGTGTCCTCGCAAATCATCTGTCATGATGCCCTTATGAAAAAAACCCCGCCAGTCTGAGTCACGCCAAATGGACCAACAGCCATGAGAATAGGTGAGACCTCTGGCGCCTTTCAGATTCACTTCATGCCGGCCCTCTATCTGAAATGGCGCCACCAATGCACCTGATGTGTGACATTTGGAAATAAAGCAGTGACTGTTGTCTTAAGTGTTTTGAAAACACATTTTACTGCAATTTAATTCAGCATCTTAATGAGCTGCTTTTGATGCAATCATTATAACGGACAGGAAATCCTGTGATGGCAAAGCTTATATATATATATATATATATATATATATATTTTGCAACGATGAGGAAAATAACATTTTGTCGCAGCATTTGGGTGTTTTTATTATAAACAGCTTTGTTGCATGATCCTGCAGACTCTAACGTTACTGTCTTTGGTTTGAGACCAGCTTATTTTAGACACCCTGTCTATAAAAACGGGGCATCCGTGGTCTGGATCAGTTTAAATCTAATCTACTTCAAGTCTCAGCTGTGAGCAAGAAAAATGGCCCAGGGGAGAGAGAGAAAATCCTTGAGGGTTTGTTAGAGGCTGCATGTTTTATGAGGGCTAAATGGCATGGATGTGTTTCTAATCCTTGAGTCAAACATCAGTCTGCTGAATAATGCATTTAAATATGCCTTAAGAATAATGGGGGAAAAAAGAAAGAGACAGAGAATAAAAGAGAAAAGCAACTGCAAAAGAGCCAAGACCCACAAAGATCGGTCGTCAACATGCTTCGCATTACCTTGCCTGATGAATACTACACAAACATCCTCTTATCATGTGAACAGAAGAGCCCTTATTTTCAATGTACTTACAGAGTCATTGTTTACTTAGACTTAATGACTACAGTCATGTCCAACACACCCCTCCATTCCATGAATCACAAACTAGATGCCCTTGAAACAAAGAGATACACATTCTACGGGGAATAATAATCCCATAAGTAACCACAAAAAAATTGCCGTGGGCTCATGGACTCCACTGATGTTGCAATGCATTATGGGGGCTTCAACAGCATCAGAGGTTGTTACGAGCTGGAGCAGAACAAATCTGCATGGATAAAACTTCTTAATGCTAAAGTAAGACCTCAGTGTGTTTTTTACATTGTACATATATATATATATATATATATTTTCCTCATCTCTTCTTGGCAAGTTGCAGACCGTCAATGGAGCCAAGAGAGGACCTGGTTGAGGGGGGATTTGGATTTTGCAGTGCTGGGCCCTCATGGTTTAATGCCAAGAAAAGCAACCCAGCTGAACAAATGTGAGAGAGGGTTTTAAACAAAGTATAAACAGATCTTGGGCCTTCCAGACCGCTCCTACCAGTTTGAAATGAAAGTCTTCATCATGGCTGCCATATATAACATCACTGTATGTGTTTTTCTGCTCTTAGCTTGACAGCTAAGGAATACAACATTAATCACTTCTTACTTATTACTGAAATTAATAAGGTTTCGACAAGACTCTACGAGCTCTAAAAATGCTTGTGTTGGATGATGAGAAGGGAGTGGCAAATATGAAATCAATAAAGCTTAAGATTTTTTTTTCTTGGGAAAGAAGCTAACATTGTTTGTTGTCAGCCATCTTGTCAGCTTTCCATACCAACACTTATCAATGTGTTTTTTTTTTGTTGTTGTTGTTTTTTCCATCAAAACGTCCTAAAAAATCATGGTTTACACAAAAATATAAAAATATTAAGGAGCCCAACTATTTTCAGAATTGATAAAAAAAATAAGAAATGGTTCTTAAGCACCAAGCACACATTTGGTGCTCAAGAAACATTTCTTATTGTATTCTCAATTCAGTTAGACTCATTATTTGTATTATTTTGTGGAAACTGTGATACATTTTTTCAGAATTGATAATAAAATAAGAAATGGTTCTTGAGCACCAAATGAAGGATCTTGTTACACTGAAGACTGACATCATGGCTGCAAAGAGAAAAAATCTTATGGACCCCAAACCTTTGAACAGCTATATATATATATATATATATATATATATATATATATATATATATATATACATACATATATATATATATATATAATTTTTTTTTTTTTCAGAATGTTTTGATAAATAGAAAGTTCATATATAGTTTATATATATAATCAATATTGCTGTATGATTTTAATTGTTTGACGTAGTTGAAAACTGACCAAATCACCATTTTAACTTGGGATACAGACATTTAATGTGTTTAAAGCTAGCAAAATTAATTTCAAATCTTGGCGATGGTGTAAGATATAATCATGCAATACTTCATGAGAGATTAATTGTAAAACAAAACAGTTCAGTCAGACATACATCAGTGAGTTGGATGTGGATTGGGTGGGATTTGCTCTTGACTGGTACAAACGTTCTCATTTGACTGTTTTCTGGATATCTCCAACTGTGTGTTTACATGCTTCTTTCTTCTCTCAGCAGGAACATGCCCCCAAAGCTGCAGGGTTCCCCACGGAGCTAACCTTTATGCTGCTAAAGTCAGAGGTCGTCGGTCCCAGAGGGAAACAGTGGCGACACCCCAGTGGCTGAGGAGACTGAGGCGTTCAGTAGACTAATGGGGTCTGACTTCATCATTAAGAAGGTGGACAAATCATTATATACACCCACACATTGATTTGGGAGACACACAATGTTTAAGCACAAAGTCTGCTTACATTTATCTGAAGGAAAACATTCAATGAATTTCAGACACACATTTTATCTGCCTTTGTTCATTCATTATCATTTTCACATTCGTGGAACACATATTTTTTTTTTTTTACAATTCTAAACAAAATACATTAATAATTTTAGTCAAAAGAGAGCCACTGTTCCCCCTAGGAAAAGTCACCCCATCACCCTAAACTTGTCCCTTTAGCGTGAGCAATTGGATTAGGCTGTTTGGTTGGTGTAGTGTCAGAGGCTAAATAGATGGCTGGGCACCATGATGGATGAACATTGCCAACTAGGCGCCTTTCCATCTGACAGACCAACATACATCATCTATTAGGCTCATTTTTGGCCGCTCAGTGGTCACATCATGGCCAAAGTAACCAAATGTGTGACCACAGGGACGGCAGTATCACAAGTCTGCATCTTTAACCCTTTAGTGTAGCTCTTTAGCTTAAACCATTTAAAATGATTGAATTTAAGACTTTAATCACATTTCACATGTAGGAAACCTGGGCTGCGTTTCCCAAAAGCATCATAAGCCTAAGTAGATCGTAGAACCATTGCCATCAATGGTCTCTACGATCAACTTAGCTCATGATACTTTTGGGAAACACAGCCCTGGTTGTTTTGTCCATATGTATAGTATAAGTCAAAAAGGAGCAAAATACTTTGAGTCATAATTACATGAAAGTTTTGATTGAACGCAAAGTAAGATGTTCCAATGTGAATTCTGATGAATGATTAGATTGTCTTTAGTTTGGATAAAGAAAAGATCTGGTAAATGGATAAAAAGAATAGAAAAAAAATAGTTGGCAAATGTTTTTTTTTGTTTTTTTTTATAATTTTTAAGTGCAAATATATTTAAAGTAGTTATAAAAGAGAATACTGTAATATATCATTTTAAGTGCAACTTTAAAAATAAGCCTTTTAAAAAAACATTTGCCAGCTGATTTTTTGTCATCATTTACTCACCCTCATGTCTTATGAAATTTTATGATTGTCTTTCTTGCACAAAAGGCGACATTTAATGTCCAAGGCTTTTCTTTCCCATACAATGGAAGCGAATGGTGATCATGGCTGTCAAGCAAGATTTTCAATGATATATTGATGTATTTTCTTATAATACACTTTTAATTTTCTCATTATTTATTAATCTATACTTTTATTGTTACATTTATAAACATTAATTTATATTATATTTATTTGTCAATTTGTAAAGTGATTTATAGTATGCATTTTAAAGACTTTTATATTTAATAATAAACATTTATTCAATTAATGCATTCATGCAATCAGTACAATTTTTATTTTCAAATTAATAAATTAATAATTACATCACTCTCAATTTGTTTACACCTATAAATGATTAATCTGGTGCCTTCCTCTGATTTTAATGAATACCCTGAATATACCAAAATGAATTCAATGGTCTAAACCAGCCTAAACATCCTTCACTCTTATTGCATACATGCAAGTATTGTTCTTCTGTCCTCCATATGTAGGCACAGCCCCAGGGAAGATCCAGACACCTCCTCCCAAGCCCTGGTTATTTGTTTACACTTTGGTTCATGGATAATGCAGCCCTCGGGCCCCTATAAAAACACTGCTGCTATTACTAACGAACCATTGATTCACAAAGAAAGTTGGTGTCAACCTGTCCTTAACAGAACCCTGTGTGTGTCACCACTGTGTGTGTTGTTCCAAAAGGGCTGTTCACTATCCTCTTTTCCAATGGTTCTTCGGTTTGTATATGTGATTGGGTTTGGATAAGTTCTTTTCCCGCTGTGGGATCGACCTGTCGAAATAGAGGCAGCGTTTTTATTAAGCTCCACAAACAATACAATAACGGGAAGAGTGCATCATTAAACAATGGCTGCAATTAACCTCATTTGCTTGATTAGTCATGTGCCAGGGCTGTACTGCTCTAAAATAGGGCATAGAGCTGTACTTAACCCCCTGATGTTATGTATAGTCAATGCAAATATGTTATATGCCCTAATAGGGGTCAGTTATTATGTGCAGTTTTATGTGAAAGTGATTTATGATGCAGAGGGTTTAAGTTGGCATTTACAGCCCCATTATTTACAGTATAATGTTATTTAATGTATACAGGGAATGTGTCTTGCTATTTTGTTTTTAGGTCAACATTGTTATTTTATTGTCTCAATTAAAATGTGTCATTTATTGGTGAGACGAGCCTGGGAAAGTTTAAGGGATAATTTGCTCAAAACAGCAAATTTACTCACCCTCGTGTCTAGTAAAATGGAATGATTTTCCTTCTTCTACAAAAGGAGAAATTTAAGGAAAAATGTCCAAGCTTTTGTTTTTGATACAATAAAAGTGAATGGTGACTGGCTGTCAAACAAGATTTTCAAGACTTAAATTTCTTAGACAAAGCTATCATATTTCTTGGAATATAGAAGAGAGATGTTATGAGCTATGTTTATGATGGTTTTATGGTGCTTGTTTTGCTTTTTTGAAACTATTTACTTTCACTGTATGGAAAATAGCAGCATTAACATTCTTTAACCATTTCTTTTTGTATTCCTCATAAGAAAGAAAGTCATACGGGTTGGGAATGACATGATGGTGAGTAGATGATGACAGAATGTTTATTTTTTGGGTGACCAATCCCTTTAATCATTATGTGTGGATGATTTTCCACATTCATTTCAGAAAAATAATTTTGCAAAGACAGTGGGTTTCGTGGCATATTTGAAGTGACATGGGGCTCAAACTCTCACCGCAGAGCATCTGTGGCATTACAGATCAATACGGCATTGAAACCACCATGATGAGGCATTATTGGACGTCTCCCACTTGCTGCATTGATTCACAGCTGGAGTTAGGTCAGACCCCCAGTATGGAGGGCTGATGTTGTGTGTGCACATGCCAATTAATGAATAACTTACCGCAAGCACAACACAGAATACTGAATTACTGAACATGAAATAAAAACTCACACAAGAGGTTTTTATATGGTCACAAGAGCCTTAATCGACACTTCTCTTTCTGTCATACTCTTTTTTCTTTAGACACAAAGGCCCTTGATCATTCTAAGTTCAAGAACCATATTATTCTGGACCATATCCCAACCAAAGTGTCTAAATATTCTCTCCTTTTAAAATAAATTATAATCATGTACAATGGGGTCCAAAAGTCTGACACTAGTTTAAAATCTGGGGTACTAAATCTAATTTAAACCGGCAAAAAAAAAAAAAAAAAAAAAAAAAAAAAATATATATATATATATATATATATATATATTTACAGGTTTAAAATGGATGCAAAATAGCAGCATTTGGTCTCAGACTTTTTGACCCCATATATCATTCAGACTTTAGAAAGAATTTCTATATACTTGTGAACTTTCTATGACTCTTACATTCCGTGTGTGCGGGCACTTTACAGTATGTCCCTTGGCAGACACCTGCAGTGCAGCTCACTCTTGTCAAAATCTGTAAGTCTGTGTTTTACAACATCGCATTTTTCATGTAGCCCCCAGAGCTCTCTTTGCCCCTAAAATGAATCATGCACAACATTTCCTACTGAGAAGTTATTTGTGAACAAAGGTCGGGCCTTCACCTTCAGGCATGTTTGATTCAGTGTGTTCATGATGTTGTGGACATTCACTTTCTTCTCTATTCCTCTGTTTCAGGATTGTCTTTCACTGATGCCCCCCAGTTGTTTTGGGTTATGGATTTCACGTGCACCTGTCCAAACAACAAATAGACGCCACTGCTTACCGTGACAACAGATTTTGCCCCAGCTAGTCATTGGTGAGAAGCATGCATGCTTCAAACTTTTCCATATTTCAGTCAACAAAAACAGATACCCAGAATGCCCCTGATCTCAAGGTTTTGACATTTCATTGGTTGAGAGTAATGCTTTGTTTTGGATTGAATTACTAGGCAGCTCTTTTAAACACAAATACATAGGTATAAAGATCATTTATTTCATTGGCTCAAGAGGAATAAAAGCTGCTATTGTCCAACTGTGCATTTTAATGGTAAAATAATTATACTCATGCATACACACTTGTTTGGACACATATTCATTGGTCTGATAGAAAGTCTGGTCTGTGTTAACCATCTTGTCTTCATAGGCAAGATTACCAGAGAGGACCCTACCCTAAGTCCATCCAAGCCTAAAGGGGAACAAGTGTTTTTAAGATGATTGACAGGAACTCCAGTGATCTGCTAGAAAGAATGGGGCCCTTGAAAAGTAAAGGTTAGTATGAAATGGATGGATGCATGGATTGATATATGATCTGATGAATCCTATAACCTTGCATCGTCTGCTTTTTGACACAACCTCTGTTGGATAGGGTTAAGGAGTCTCTTCCTTTGTTTTCTCTGAGATTAATCTGACTGATTAATGGGCCGATGGTGCTTGTGTTTGTAAGACATGCATTTGGCTACTCATGCCATATAGTCTTCAAAGGCACTTCTGCATTTAGCGGGCTTTCAGGGGCTTTGGAAAATGATACACAGATTAAACATACATTTTTTTCTAGCAGTAAAAACACTCACAAACTCCTATAGTTGGAGGAGGAACCAAAACTAACGTAACAGTGAGTGCACTTCAAAAAAAAAAAAGCCCTGTCTTCCTCCAAACCCTAGAGAATGCAGACATATTTATGAACAGCTGCTCTTTGAATCAGATACAAGTGAAAAATGAATTGAACTCAGTTTGCTTTGTGCTGTTTTATTCTTGGAACAGGGATGATTGGGAGTGTGGGGGACTTTTCCAAGACTACACAAACATAGATTCATATCCTTCGTGCCTCTCTATGACTTTCTGCTTATGGGAAAGAACAATATGATGATCAAACATGTAAAATAAAAAAAAAAATAAGTAGGCATAAAGGGTAGACATGCAGAATAGGGCAGTTTTTACATCCTTATTAAATGAAGGAAACTGAAGACCTGCAATGATCCCCTTTTATACATTGTTTGACAGTATTTTTTATATATATTTTCAATATGTATCCTTTTTGCTTTTACAAACTTGAGATGTGGTCACATTAGTGAATTTTCAGCAAAATTTCGCGGGCATTTCGTGAGTCTATTGTCTATTGCCAACAGTAGCAGGGTTTCCATTAAAGATTTACGTAAAACTTTTGCGATATTTTTTAAATGTCGATAAAAAACTATTGCGAAATGACGGTGTTTCCATTAACTGATGTTATGCGACTAAAGCGTAATTTATTCCTCTCGCAATAAGTCATTCCAAAAATCATGGCAACGGATGTTAGTAGGTTTAAGTATATCGCAGCCACGCCACTAACCATTATTTTTAATTGAAGGAGACGTAGGCGTCTTATCCAAGCATTAATGGCAAAGAAAGCCCCTTATATTTGGGAGCGGCCACGTATGAGGTGTTTCTGGTTGTTTCTCCCTCCTATCTGCTTCGAGGTCTTGATAAATTGTGGCATTTCTTTGTTGTTTAGAATCCAGTATTCCTGTAATTCTTTTGTCTTTTATGAGTTTAATAAATAACGCTGTCTCTTCTTATGTTCAAACATACCGTGCCATCTTTAAAGAATGATCAACTTTTACGTACGCCAGGTGACCTGTAAATGCGAAAAAACAGTTTCCATTGCAGTTTTGCAAAATATTCCTTTTTCTTTGTGGCAACATATGTTTATAGGCAGGAAACAATGTCTAACACAGCAGATTGTCAACCGATTTCCACCAGTTTTTTTTTTTTTTTTTGGTAAAATCCACACAAAAGTGGTGGTTATGGTGAAGGGATAAAACAGAATGGAAAAGATGTCTAAATAATAAATAGAGGAGAGCAGGGATAATTGTAATACTTTTTTTTTACTCGTTTATTTGGAGGAAAAAAATGAAATTATGAAATTAAGGCTTAGTCATTAACCATGTTAATTAAATGTATAGGAATGACAGAAAAATAACAAAAGAAATAGATCTGTTATGTCCCCTGAGACATCACATAAGATGGCAACAGATTTTGACAGCTCTGTGTAAATAAAGGAGTCAGTATTTGACAAATTCTTTTTTAATGGAATATTGCAGTATTTATTCTAAATGATTTATCCACGCAATATTGTGCCCTCGTAATATTTAATCTCTTTTCTGATGAGGGCGGGCCAACCTGTCACTCACATGATATCGACCAATAAGAAACCACAATGATCCAACGATCCAATCAATTCCTGATGGACAAAATCGAATTGCCTGAAAAACCACCTCATGTGAGCGGAAAAACTTTTTTGTAACATATGGGAGTTTTTGCGAAATTAACGTGTTTCCATTGGGCGTATTTTCAATTTGCAATTTTAATTTGCGCAATTTGAAGGGTAACGATAACGCAGCTAGTGTAGTGATCTATGAAGCAAGCAGCCTTTTTTTTTTGGTCATTGCAGCTCTTGAACCATTGCAAAATCTGCAAGGGGAAATCTTCCCACCCACCCGAAATTCCTGATTGCGTGGATTCCTATATAAATTACTTGATTTTGCCTGCAAAAAATACACTGAACAACTGTAAATGTGACGGCACATTTAGAGATTATTTCAGAACTTCCTGAAAGCATACTAGGTACAGTATGTCTTAAAATGAAATAGTGGCAGCTTTTCGCTATGCACTAATAATTGTAACATGCACAACATACCACCGTGATGCTGGGTTGTTGTTGGTGGTTCCCAGGATGTTGCAGTGCAGTTGCTGTGTGGTGGCTCAAGTCAAAAGAGTCCACCTTCAAGTCCAGAAATAGTTTTTTTTTTTTTTTTCATGTCTGATTGCTTAACCTCAAGTAATAAGCATTAGTCAGTGATGCTTGTATTAACAAGCAACACTAAGTATACTTACATTCTATCATCATTTTTTCTTTCTCAGCTGAACAAAGACTGTAGGGTCTTTGTCTCTCTTTGTTTAGCTATATAAATCTTTCACAGATAAATAAAAGTGGGCCTGACCCGTCTCCGTCTCTGATTTACGTGCAACAACATCGGCTTGCACTTCATTGCACTTCATTCAGTGTTTTCTCAGAGCTCTGAACCTCTTCAGCCGAGTGCAGCTTATTTGATGTAAGTGTGGCAGACAGTCACTCCACGTTCTCCTCTGCTCGTGTTTTACGAGCTCTGACTATAAAACCAAAGGCTGGACTGCCCAATAGGAAACAGTTTCCCAATGGGATCATAGATGGCCTTGAATTAAAGGAGGGGAAGAGACTAATTCTTTTTCTGACATGGTGTACATGACACTAAAGAATGAATCTGGGGGTGTGTTTGTATGTACATGTGTTGCTGTAAGTTTTTCATGTGCGCAGAGAGCTATAAGAATTTTAAAAAAAGCTTTCCTTTCTGATTTTAGGAGTAAAGGCCTGCTTACACCAAGGACGAGAACTATAACGATAAAGATATAGTTAAAAATCATTCTAAATATAAAAGAATAGCACAGTCCACAGCACAACTATAATGATAACGGCACAGAGAAACTATATCGTTGGAATCACTTTCAGAACAATTTTTTTTCAGCTGATGAACGATAAAAACATTGACAGCCAATCAGAATCCATCCTCCTTTAAAGAGCTCGAGCATTTAAAGCGGCAGATGATAAAACTGCAGCGCGCGCTTAGAATAAACAGAACATTATCATCCATTGGTGTGGACGCTAATATAGTTAGCGTTATCTTTATAGTTATCGTAATTGGTGTGAACGGACCTTAAATATGCAGAATTGGTAAAGAAACATGGTAAAATGTGCTATTTTTTATTGGCTTATTTTTCATTTGGACACATAACAAGAAACTTGAGCCATTTCCGAAAAAAAAATGTTTGCTCACAAATCATTTACAAGCCCATCTTTGGCTCATCAATGTGACAATCATAATTAGAGCATGACATGGGAGGTTGTGACCCCTGGCAGTGCAGCCTATAACAAACGTTAAGCCCCTAGGCTGAAGGCAGGTCAGGTCTTAGATCAGGAACTTCAGGCCACCCAGTTTGGCAGGTCTACCTGTAAACAAGGATGTGAACTGAAGAAGATTGTACATATGCGGTTTCCATTTCTGTATAAAATGATCACTGACCAGGCAGTGATCAAGGGTGGTATGCATCAAAAGCTTAGGATGACAGATCTGATTGTAGAATCCTGGTCTGTGGTAGTGAAAACGTTATTTAGGTTTTAGATTATTTTGCATGCTAAACTATCATTTACTGGTGTAAACAAGTTGTCTATGTTTAAAATATCTTTAGATTGCATCTCTTATATTCTTAGAACAACAACAACAAAACTATATTCCAAATGGTTTCTCTATATATAGCCCTGTAGTTAATAATACATCTCAATTTGTATAGACATCAGCAAAAACGACACAATCCACATTTTACTGTTTTGGAATTGAATGTGTTTATTTATGTGTGTTTATTTGTTTTGTGTTTAATTTCTAAAGGGGGTCTGTTGTTCATTTGGTCTGTCAGATTCACTCAAAATCTATGCCATGTCCTCATATGCCATTTCTTTGTGGCAACATATGTTTATAGGCAGGAAACAGAATGTCTAACACAGCAGATTGTCAACCGATTTCCACCAATTTTTTTTTTTTTTTTTTTTTTTAAATCCACACAAAAGTGGTGGTTATGGTGAAGGGATAAAACAGAATGGAAAAGATGTCTAAATAATAAATAGAGGAGAGCAGGGATAATTGTAATACTTTTTTTTACTTGTTTATTTGGAAAAAAAAAATGAAATTATGAAATTAAGGCTCAGTCATCTTTAATATGTCTGTAGTCATTAACCATGTTAATTAAATGTATACATTTATAGGAATGACAGAAAAATAACAAAAGAAATAGATCTGTTATGTCCCCTGAGACATCACATAAGATGGCAACAGATTTTGACAGCTTTGTGTAAATAAAGGAGTCAGTATTTGACAAATTCTTTTTTAATGGAATATTGCAGTATTTATTCTAAATGATTTATCCACGCAATATTGTGCCCTCGTAATATTTAATCTCTTTTCTGATGAGGGCGGGGCAACCTGTCACTCACATGATATCGACCAATAAGAAACCACAATGATCCAACGATCCAATCAATTCCCGATGGACAAAATCAAGTCCCGCCCTACATTTTTTCTTGTTCGAGAAGCCGTTTCACTTGGATATAAGTCACAAAAAGGAAGACAAGACTATCGCAGCTTTCTTTTCATGCCAACTGTAATATCAGTGGTTACCTTATTGTTTTAATTAGAAACTCATCAGAAAGACATGTTTCTTATCTTTTTTTTTTCTTAAGGCTCTAAAATGTAATCATATGAAATAAGCCAAATACATTTCTACAGATTCTGTGGTTGTGTATTAAATATTTTGGCTAATTTTCTATTGATTTGATCTTCCAATAAATGTGTAGTACTCTATTATCTTTTACCATGTTAAAATCCATTTCGTTTAATTCCACAGCTTTTCTCCAAAAATCAGTGCAGAAAATGTGCAAAAAAGTCAGAGATTCCTTCTGGTCCTGCTGATAGAGTATAATCTGTGACCTCTGGGTTACCCGTACACAGCCATGTGAGACACGGGAACTTTGGCTGAAGACATCACACGTGTCCTCTATCTGTTTATCTGTAGCCCACATACTATTATCTCATTGGACAGAGATTCCACCTCTCATAGCAGCAGACTGCACATCTCTGCAATGACTCATTACATGCAAAGGCCTATGGGAAGATAGTAAAGGACTTTGTCAGATTACATTAATGTTTTGCACATACAGACATTAGCTGTGTCTGTGCACAAGTAAAGCCCAACATAAAAAAAATGAGTGTTTCTTCATTTCTAAACAAGCTGTAATTTTCAAAAATTGTGTGGAAAAAATGTCAAAAAATTATTTAGTTATCCATATTTAGGATACATAAAATGTTAGCTAAGAATTAGACTTAGCAAGACAGAAGAGTCAGCCATTTTATTCCAAAAAAGTTTAAATATAATATCCACAACATCATTTCCACAAACAGTGCATAATTTAACGTTCATAAACGATCATATGTAAATTGCGTGAGCTTATTTTGTCCATTAGAAGATTTGAAAAAACCCATACATTTACCCGCCCGTAGACCCTCCCCTTGAAGAAATCAGGTGAAAGTGGACAAAAGAGACAAATTAAAATACCAGGTGTATACGGGTATGTGTCTCCCTCGTCTACTTGTGATCCGATCGACCAAAACTCATCTTAATACCAGGTGTAAACAGGGCCACAGAGCCAGAAGCCCCTATAGTGGAAGAAACACCCTTATGCTGAAATATAATAAATGGTAGTCAGATTATCCATTGTAAAAACCAAATGCAGAATGGAATGCATGCCTCTCTTTTCCATTCTCTCTCTCTCTGTCTCTCTCTAAACAAGAACCATGTGTTTCTTCCTACATTTTCATGTTCTCACAAAGTGCTGTTCGCTAACCTTCCCATTACAGTGACCGTCAGTGTCTCTGAGTCGTAAATCTCATACCTAAAACACCCGTTCCAGACTGTAATGTGTTCAGTATAACTGTTCATCAGTACATAATGAGAATGTTGTTGTAAAAGAGTCTCCACCAGTTACGGAACGCCCGGATTTAAATAGGCCATTTAATTCTCCACTGCCAAGTCAAGGTCACTAGATGTAAAATTGTGTAATGCACAAACGCAATAAAGTAGAAAGTGGTGTGAATGCAATTTTTACAATCAGCAAAATTTCCTTCACTTTGGAATTTCTAGGCAAAGTTAGATTGTACGGGGACACAGTAAGCCAGGTTTGTTGAAAGCCCTCGGCCGTTTTCCCAGCATGCCCAAACCTCCATACAGGGCTTATCAGACCTCTGTGCACATTCCACACAATGTTAGCTGGAGACAATGCTGTTACAATGCATGATAATGTATTTTCCCTCTCCCACTCTCTCTCTGCCCTACACTCTTTTTTAAAGGTGCAGTCACATTAGACTTCAAGCATACAAAATTACTTATAAGCCCACAACGAATGTGGGCAATAGGGTATAAAGTCACACTCCAGAGCTTCTGGTTTCGATGAATAATAAATAAGAAAACCAATTTGTAATAATTTCAAAATTATTATATTATATTATATTATATTATATTATATTATATTATATTATATTATATTATTAATTTATTTAATTAGTATTATTTTATTTAACTATTAATATTAATTTTCTGTATTAAGGATAGCCCTAAAATGCTAGCTATAAAATATAGCAAAACAAAAAAAGTCTGCAAGAGTTTTATTCAAAAAATGTAATATAATATAATATAATATAATATAATATAATATAATATAATAAATTAATATAACAATATTATTTGTCAGTATTATTTAATTGTGTGTACACTCTTAAGAAAAAATATTCATTGGTGTTTTAAAGAATCTTTATGCCAAAAAGGTTCTGTATAAGAAAAAAATGTCTTAAATTATTGCATACTTTCATGTTTAACAGATTTTTTTTCTAGTGATAAAATATGTTTATGAGCTGTTTAATTCATAAAATTTAATCAAAATATAAAATATAATCATTATAATATAAAAATATTACTAATTGTGTGTATTTATATTATATTAAATTTGCCTAAACCTTATCAAGTGTGATAGTGTGACCACCCCATAACATTCTTGCAGTAACATGGAACATTTATGTGAGATTTTCTTAGTGTATTCACCCTTTCCTTTTTGTAAGTACACACATGTACAAATGGAAGTAGGGAATGGGGTGACATTAGCCATCATCCCTCATTTCCTTAGCTATTTGCACTGTGCTAGCGGGAAAGGCATGATAATATGGCTCCATAACTCTTCTAGCCACACGTACAACACCTAATGCAACCCATCCTTTCTCCTTATATCTTTCTCATTCAAGTATTCCCAGTTGTTAAGAGTAACTCTATGAGAGTCTTCATGTTTGTTCAGCAATCATAATGAGGACCTGCATGACGATGGTGTGAAGATGACTCTAATAGAATCCATCTGTGGAGTCAGCCAGGACAGTTAAGAGCTCTAATAAGATCTTATTAGCTTCGGGATGGGACTGTTGTTATTTCAATGGCTGTCATTTCCCCCCAGCAGACACCTCAATCAACCACACCATTATGAAGAAGAGCTGTGCTCTCTTTTGTTCCTTGTTCTGTAGCTTTCTAATGTTACTTTCGATTCTTACTCTTTCTTGCAAACTAATTTATCCACTCCTTTGCTCTTTCTCTCTCTCTTTGCATGTATTTGAGTGGTTCTCTATCTTGTAACGATGCCTCCAGATGTTTCTAATAAAACTAGTGTCAGGGAGGAACATTGCTGGCAGATCTGCGCTTTTGTGAGCTGTTCTTCAACATTTAGGGAAAAAACGCTTTAAGAGGACTGCAGGGCAGTAACTCAGCGTTCTTTGGGGAGGGGTGGACAGTTTGGCATGGCTTTGAAAGGGGCCCAAGGAAAGGCACTCGTGCATTTGTCTTTTTTCATCACGCTCCATGTTTCTGGTTTCTGTGGTCATGATACGAATGATCGTTCAGGAAATGAGAGGGACCCAAATCTTTTTCAAACTTGTCATCGCCGTTGGAGATTTGCTCAGGCAGGTCATGCAGCCAGACGGCTCAAATTATTACATTTCATAGAAAATAAGGACCAGGATGTCTGATAAACTCTTACCTTTGTTACATGCAGTTAAGCTACAAAGGTACATTACAAAAACTTATTCCAACTCTGAGTTAAAGGTGAAATGTGTCATTTTTCAATGTCAAAAGGCTTTTTCCTCTGTTTAATGTGCAGTGACATCTATAAGTGAGCCATTCGTAAGACTGACTTCATGTAGAGTATAAATACTTAAAAGTTAGCTTAATTCTGAGTTAAATTCAAATTTTACCCTGGGTTAGTAATTAATCCAGTTTGTTTTACACAATACATAACATTGGTGAACCATGCGTTAAAGTTCTAATTTGCATATTTATGAGGTCAATAACACTGATTGGACAAATACAACTCACAATTTTAATAACAGCTTGGCAAATGTAAAAATGTCACCATCTATCAGCATGTTCTAAGAACATTTCGCTAACGTTCCCAATAAGTTAACATTATTTCTTATGAAAATAGTCGCTTTTCCACCGTCGGGCCGAACGGTTCTCATTGCGTAACCATTCCATTCCGTGCCGATCTGGGCCAGCTGGTACGGTTACGGTTTCGTTTTCTACTGTGGGGCTGATAACGGCCGCTCTTTGGAATGTAATACAAAAGCGTCTGTCATTGCCTTGGTACCGCAACGGTTTACTTATGATATGAGATGTAAATTAACAACCGTGTTATGGAGAATGATTAGATATTTCTTTTAATTTTATTATTTATTTGTGTTTACGTCGCTCAAATAGAGCGCTTAGCTAGCTAAGGAGAAACTGGTAGCCAGGCAACAGACAAGTGACCAATCAACGTCACTTCACGGATTCTACCAGCACGATTCAGAATTCCGGGCCAAGAACGGTTTGTAATCGTGCCATGCCGTACTAGGCTCCAGTGGAAACACAACTGGAACCGTTCCTTACCATTCTAAGAACCGTTCGGCCCGACGGTGGAAAAGCGGCTAATGTTATTTCTTAATGTTCCCCGAATGTCCCATTTTTTAAAACCCTTTTTTTCTTGGTTATACTAATGTTAAGGGAACATTCGTTTTTATAATTTTGCTAACATTAAGGGACCGTTACGTTTGAATGTTATTTGAATGTTCTGAAACAAGTATAACATTTAAAAAAAAAAGTTAGACAAACGTCCAGTTAAAACGTTTCAGAAAAACTCTTCCATGAACGCTTTATAAATAATGTTCCCTTTCAGTCGGTCTCCTTCGAAGTTACGTCTCCTTTCCCTCCTTCAGGCAACGAGGGTTACATACATAACCGAGACGTTTTTGAGGTAACATTTTGAGAACATTTGAGAACATTATTAAAGACCAGATAACTTTGAACGAACGTTCTATTAACCTTACTGGAAGAATGTTTGTTCATAACAGTGAGAACCTTACCAGAACATTACAGAAGAATGAGAATGTTCCCTGTTAGCTGGGATACCACATTTTCTCTGGCTGTTTTTAACAGAAACTAAAGCAAAAACTCATCTTTACTCCAGTTAATATGTTTTCCATCACCACCGGAACTAAACATATATGATTGTTCCTACAACTGTACAAAGCTCATGAGTATTTAATGAGGTATGCACGGTTTAGTTTATGATTGGCTGTCTGCTGCTAAAAATCTCACTGTAACATTCTAGTACTGCTTAGTTTTACTCTGTAAAAGGCACTACAGTTTGTCAGACACTTAGTTTCAGTTTCATGATGTGTAGTCCCACCTATGGGTTTTATTCCCTGTGAGTTCATTAACTAATTAAATGTATATGTAATAATGTATATGCAGTGTTACTTGATAAAAGCATCTGCTAAATTTATATGTAAATATCAAATATAAACAAGCTTAGACGAAAAGTTGTCAATTGGATGTTACAATTTTTTTTACAAAGACAACTGCAAACAAGGTTGTGTTTTTAGCTGGAAATTTTTCTGCTGTGAAGTGCATTGTGGGTGTGAGAAACACCTCAAACCGAGAAAATTCACTCTCACTGTCCTGATTGGCTGTGATTTTACCACATCGTGCAACATTTTCATTTTTAGTGTGAACAAATTGCTTGTTGCTTGAAACTTATCTTTCTGCATCTGTTTGGGACGCAGTGTAGGACAACTTCAAAGTAACGCCACCACATTTTACACAGTGGATTATTTTCTTGCAAGATCATTTTTTTCTGTCACAGAAATATGCACCATCATTAGTCACCATGAAATATGAGTAAGCATAAATCTCTCTGCAGTACCTCAAGTGAAATGAAGTGCACTGTTTGATCACAAGAGTATGGAACGTTTCTGCTTTGTGTTATTTTTATAGATTTGTATTTTGGGATTGTTTCAAGGCTGGTTACACTGTCAAAAGCTCTTGGTTGTTTCCTTTGCTCTGTTGACACATCTTTCTGGAAATGTCTCGGATCTGTAATTGTTTTAAGATGCAGAGCACGCTTCAGACAGAAGGGGAAATAAACTTTGATAATATATATATATATATATATATATATATATATATATATATATAATGGTTGAGGCTTGGATATTGGCTAAGGATACTCTTCCAGTAAGATTTACTTGTACTTATCCCAGAGGCCCTGGCCTTGTTTCTGAGGTCATCTTGTGATCCTCATCTCAAGTCTGCTCGACTGTTTGGCATTCTTGGAATGGAATGTGAAACTGAGTGGACGCCACCACCATAGTTGTCTTGGCAATGCAATTTACAGCCTGTTAACCCTGGAATTAGCATTGAGTCTGGAGAGCCGGCGTCCAAATGTTGTCCTTCATCACTGCGGATCCTCAGATTTTAACAGATTTTAACCTTTGTGTAGGTCAAGGAAAACCATATCCTGGGCCTCTAGTGTTTGCAGATATAACCTTGTGCATGACTGGACTGGAAAACAGGTTCTATACGGACTGGCTCCAACTTAGATTGCAGGAAATGCAATTACCCTTTCAAGAAACTACATTTACAGACCCAATTGTAAATGGCTACATGTAACAATGACTTTTGGTATAATTATGTAAAACATGTGTTAAATCCAGTGGGCAAATTATACTGTAGATGTCAGGTGATCGACTTTTTTCAAAAGTATCTTTATAGGAAATTTTTTACGTGTAATCTGTTGAGATTTGTCTTGTGCAACCTAAATAATCTTTTGGTGCTTTATCTTAAAGACTTTTCTGTGATATCATACAGCAGGGCTATTCAAGTAGTTTCATTCGAGGACCGGATTATCAAATGTTTCTTATTGGTAAGAATTATTTTATCTATAATTAATATAGGCTTAAATGAAAATATTCTGACAGTGAGACTTGGTAACCACAGGTAAAACCATACATGGCTACTCACTACTACCACTGTCAAATGATATTATATTATGATATGTTATATAGGCCTATAAAAACGCCTAAATGCAGGTAAAAACTATACACACCTTCACAAAGAAATGAATTATACATTCCCCTACCCACCTAATAAATATATTGCAATATAAATGGCTACAACATGGTATTCAATATAAATATTCCACATTTCCACAATCCAGGGTAAATTACTACAGTTCATTCATGGTAAATGTTTGTTTGATTTTTGTGGTGATTTTGGGATTTAAAAGTCTTCTATCTTCATTCATGGCATGTTTCTCCTGCTTTCCTCATTGTTGGGAATGGTGAGGCTGTTTCATCCGATTTAAAACTAGTTTAATCATCGAGTGTTCTGTGGTTTGTAACCAAAAGATGTGTGTCGAACTGAAACGTTTCTTACTTGATGTCGCAACGCTGTTTAATAATGGTGACCGGGAACAAGCGCAACTCCTTTAAGCTTTCGTTCCGTTATCCACTGGGCCGTGCTGCGTAGTTCAAAGTAAACTAGTGAAACGCCTGAAAACAGCGCTATTCTGTATTTGTTGTTACTGACTGTTGTAACTGTTGTTACAACTTCAGATGATTCAGTGACAGAGCGGTCTGAACGAATCCAAATCGTTTCAGATCGTTATGCAAGCGCGTTTGGCCAATTCACGGAAAAGAATCGAGACAAAAGAATGATTAATTCACGAATGATTGGTGTCGCTGGTTCAGTCGACAGAAATACGGGACACACATAATAACTGCTGAAATATTCGCACGGAAAGCTTTTCTTAGGTCAGTCGGAGGAGCGTGCACGGTACAAACAGTGCAGCTGCAGGCGCCACTGCGGCCACCCAACCTGATCACATGAGAATGTGTATCAATAGTATGTGCGTGTAATCTCATAGAAAATATACGCCAAAATGAGTTTTGGCGTGCATATACGCACTTTATGGCATGCATATAATAGCATGCCATATGATAGTCTTGGGTAGCATTAGTGGTGTGGGTGCCCACGGGCCGGATGAAGGTGATTGGCGGGCCGGACTTGGCCCGCGGGCCGCAGTTGAATAGTCCTGTCATACAGTATATTGGAGTTTGAAGCCATTTTCACACAGAAATTGCTAGTACATATCACAAATAATTACAAATAAACAGCAAGTAACATTGAATTCTACATTGCAAATGTATTCCGATAATCTAATCTAAAAAATATTTTTACACTGTTGAGTTATCTTTTAAAGGGAAGTAATAAACAGATTTTTAATTAGACTTTTTAGAAATTAGACTTTACCACAACATCAACTAGCATCTATTTGGTACCAGAAAAAAAATATGCATTTTGACATGTCTAATCTAACAATAGCTGTGTTTCCATTACCCTTCAAATTGTGCGCATTGAAATTGTGACTTGAAAATACACCCAATGGAAACGTAAATTTTGCAAATATATTGCAAAAAAGTTTTAATGCTCGCATGACGTGGTTTTTCAGAAGATTCGAAAAAGGAATATTTCGCAAAACATTCGCATTTACAGGTCACCTGGAATACGTAAAAGTCGATCATTCTTTATAGATGGCGTGGTATGTTTGGACAGAAGATGAGACAGTGTTCTTTATTAAACTCATAAAAGACACAAGAATTATGGGAATACTGGATTCTAAACAACAAAGAAATGACACAATTTATCAAGACCTCGAAGCAGATAGGAGGGAGAAACACCCAGAAACACCTTATACATGGCCTCTCCCTAGTATAAGGGGCTTTCTTTACCATTAATGCTTGGAAAAGACGCCTACATCTCCTACGATTAAAAATAATGGCTAGTACAGTGGCTGCGATATACTTAAACCTACTAACATCCATTGCCATGATTTTTGGAATGACTTATCGCAAGAGGAAAAAAATGAGTTTTAGTTGCATAACATCAGTTAATGGAAAAACCATGATTTCGCAATAGTTTTTTATCGACATTTAGAAAATATCGGAAAAGTTTTGCGCAAATCTGTAATAGAAACCCAGCTATTGTGGTTACTGTCATTTGTAAAAAAAACTAGTGAAATGTTTCTTATGTAATACGTAGAATTTAAGCATAGTATCTAAATCTACTTTTAAGACCACCAGCCTTTTGTTTTGACTTCCTTTAGGGGGCTGAAGCCTTAATTAGGGGTGTCAGAATACCCCTTCCCCCAAGCTGCCCATATTTTGCACCCTGGTTAAATCCCTGATGTCTAAATGCTGTATTTCTCCCTGGTTTAAAATGGGTATGGAATGGGGTATCAGGGTAATGTTTCATCACATCTAAAACCTCAGGAATGCGGTTATTTCAACATGAAATGTCTCTGTTGATGGAAGCTTTATTCTGCTTCAACAAAACACCTCTTCAGCGGTCATATCACCTGTCAAATCTCTTTTATGAACCATGACTGAATGCGTTTGGCCAGGCTTTACTGCATAGCAAGCTAATGCTGAAAAAGCCACTTCAGTGGAGCCATCAATTTAAGGATATAGACCACAGATAATATCAGGCAGGAAGAGAAACTTGGATCTTGTATTTCTGACTGAGCTTGGCTCTGGCAAACCGTTTTAACATCCACTAGATATGCAATCTTTATTTCTCAGGACGTTGTCGTACAGCCTGCAGGCTACAATATTTTGTTGACCTGAGGAGCTGAACCGTGAGGGCAGCAGAGCTAAAGAAGAACTGGGACACACTGGCAGACTTCAGACGCCATCATCCACCTCTTGTCCAAACAGACAGACATAAAAAGCTTAGACCTGTGTGGCAAGAGCTCTGGAGCCAAGAATGTCAGATGAGGTGTGCGCATTAGCTTAATGCAAATTCAAGAGTTTATCCTGACATGGGAATGCAGTGACTAGGACTAATTTAAGATCAGAAACAAGGATGAAAACCTTTTGCAGTGAATGCTCAGTGCAGCAGAGTGGGAGCAAGCTTAGATGGGTTTGAAGAGATGCAGCTTATGATATTTATAAGTGTTTAGACAAATACTTTCCATTCAATAATCATCTTAAATCATCATAAACTTAATCATCTAAGATTAGCAATTGGATTTTGAATAAATAATAAAACAAACATAAATGTCTATTTATTTATTTATTTTTATTTGTTTGTTTGTTTGTTTTTTTAGCTTTGAGCCAACTGGAAACCGCCTACATCACGCCTGACCTTTCCAGCATGATTATGTAATGCGTGGCGCATCACAGAGCTAGTGCAAGACGAGCATTTGTGGTTAAAAAGTATACTTTTAATTTTTAATTTTTTTTAGAAAATGACCAATCGTTTCGCTAGATAAGACCCTTATTCCTTGGCTGGGATTGTGTAGAACCCTTTGAAGCTGCATTGAAACTTCAAATTTGGACGGTAACTGTTGAAGTCCTCTATATGGAGAAAAATCCTGGAATGTTTTCCTTAAAAACCTTAATTTTTTTTTGACTGAAGAAAGAAAGACATACACATCTTGGATGACATGTGGGTGAGTAAATTATCAGGAAATTTTAATTATGAAGTGAACTAATCCTTTAAAGGGTTAGTTCACCCCAAAATGAAAATTATGTCATTAAGTACTCACCCTCATGTCGTTCCAAACTTGTAAGACTTTCGTTCATCTTCGGAACACAAATGAAGATCTTTTTGATGCGAACATAAGCAGAAGCTCAACCCAACATGAATAACACACAAGAACAAACCTCTTGCGGAAGCTCAAACATGCTGCGTAACATACGAGAATGAACCTCACTGATTAATTTTCATTTTGGGGTGAACTAACCTTTAAAATATAATTCCTTATTTCAGTGTCTATTAGAGTTGCCTCTATAAAGCATTTGCTTGATGTGCTTGTTTGTGTCAGAATGGTTATGGGGAAGTTACACTGCTAGTGGTTTTGCCCTGACCTGGGTTCAAGCAGAAATAAACCGGGACAAACACCGCCGCCAGCTAAATCATCACACATCATCAAGGCCTAGACACAGTTCAATCATACATTTTTGCTGTCACTTTAATAAGCAACGAGTGAATACAAGAATGGAGGTGATGTGAGTGTTTATGTGTGTATATGCATGCATTAATTTTAGCAAGTAATTAGCTAAATTATTTCAGATGCATTGCAAGATCAACTTAATGCATAATCACAATCTTTAGCTCTTAAAAAAACACAGATTCTAATCATTAATAGGGAGGAAATTAAACTTCTCTGAAAAAAATATGGTGAATGGGGAGTTGGGATGGAGGCATGCCCAAATAATAGTCGGAAGGAATGAGGTAAGCAGCTGTTTATACGCAATTATCATTATTATATATTATAATCCACAGACATGAACTTCACTTGAAAATGCACAGATTACATTCAGTATTAGAGCTAGGTGGAAATAAAACCCTCCGGGCAAGAATAAGCAGATCATTTCCTGACTTTAATAAAAACTTTCCACTATCTGGATAAATCATGAGAAATTTATGAGCATCTGCAATGCATGCTCTTCCTTCTGAATAAAACATTAATTTGCCCCTTGAAATTTATGACGGTACGCTGGAACGTTTTTGGACCTACCGGATAAACAGCCGAGGGAGGTTAAAATGGACTTGTAGCATGGAGAGAAAAAACAACGTAAAGATATTCTGGAAGATGTCTGTCACAGAAGAATGAACTGAGATTTATGTCAAAGGAAAAGAAACTCCTTGTACTGAACTGAAAATTGGCCTTCAGCGTCTCACAGACCTGTGTCACGGCTCATGTGATTTATGAGTTTGATGAGGTTTCGACTTTAGTGTGGGAAGCAGCTGCCAAAGTGTTTTGACATGCACTGAGATGGAATATTTGAACCGACCCCCTCCAGAAAATACACCCCGGCCCTCAGAAGCCCTCAGCACAGCAGGGAACATCCACCCAAGATGAGCAGATAGGATAGGAGACTGATCCATCTTATCCAACATCGGGTGACAGGACCTCCGCTGAGTTTGCGTTCCGCTTCGTTTAGGGAGATTTGTCTGAAGAGGGCGAATAAAGCAGAGTAAACAAGACCGCGGTGCGCATGGTGCTCAGCGAAGGAGAGAAAACATTTGGGCAAAGAGAGAAGAGCCTCTAATAGAGATATAGATCTGAGTGCTCATGGCCCTCACGTCTGGCAGCTGAACAGACAACATGACTGATTACATGAGGGGGGATTTTCAGCCTCTCCATGGAGAATAGTTTTAGTGAAGAGGGAATGACAGAGAGACGGCATGAAGTCACTGGCTCATATCACAATAGAGTCCAAGGATGCCAGACAACTGACATATGTAAAGAAAAAAAAGAGCAGTCACTCCAATTCCATTAAAGACCCTGTGAAATTACTTGATGACCCGAGTTTTTTTTTTTTTTTTTTTTTTCTGGTGTTTTTCCTATAGGGATGATTTTGCTGTTTACGATTAAAAGCAAAGTGGTCATGCTTTCCCTAAAGAGTTTATTTAGGTTCATGCTTCATTTGAATATAACTGAAAATGACAAAGAAAAAGTTCTGTGTGTGCAGTGTAACCGCAATGTTTGCAAAAGATTGTTTTCTAGTGCTAATATCTAACCATTCTTAAATCAAGATATATTTACTTGAGAAGCAAAATGAAGTTTATCAAAATTAAGTGACATTAAGCTTAAGGCAAGAACAAATATCTGCCAATGGGGCAAGAAAAATAAACTTGTTTTCCCTTTCAATTAAATAGAAAAGGTTATTAAAATATAATTATTTAAAATGTACATTACAGTAAAACTGGTAACACTTTACAATAAGGTTCCATTAGTTAATTAGTTAACATGAACTAACAATGAACAAAACTTGTACTGCATTTATTAATCTTTAATGTTAATCTCAGCATTTACTAATAGGCCTACATTTTTTTTTTTTAAATCAAAAGTCGTATTTGTTAACAATGCACTGTGAACTAACATGAACAACTGTATTTTTATTAACTAGCATTAAGAAAGATTTGGCAGAATATGGGAAGTTGTGTGTGGAGTGATGAGTCACAATGAAAAACGAGTTGCACGGTGATGCTCCAGAGCGGTGTCTTCGAAAATCTGCTGAGAAATATAATAACAAATGCACCTCTACCGCAGTGAAGCATGGAGGAAGAGGTGCCATTGTGTGGGAACCCTTTTTAGATGCTGGTATTGGTGAGCTATTTCACTGTAAAAAGTAATTTAATGCCTTGGTGTACAGGAGAATATTGCAGAATGGCTTGCTTCCCACAAATTAAAAGTTATCTAAAGAGGAATGATCAACCAAGATGCAAAGAAATACCGTTTTGGCCTTGGTCGGAGTCCAAATTTTAACCCTATGAATATTTGGTCTCACATTAAATTCAAACAAACTGGGAGACATGTTTTCAACTACTCATGATGAACTGTTTAAAGCCATGAAAGGATTAGTTCACTTCAGAATTAAAATTTCCTGATAATTTACTCACTCCCATGTCATCTAAGATGTTTATGTCTTTCTTTCTTCAGTCAAAAAGAAATTAAGGTTTTTGAGGAAAACATTCCAGGATTTTTCTCCATATAGTGGACTTTAACGGCTACCAGCAGGTTTAAGGTCCAAATTGCAGTTTCAGTGCAGCTTCAAAGGACTCTACACGATCCCAGTCGAGGAATAAGGGTCTTATCTAGTGAAACGATTGGTCATTTTCTTAAAAAATTAAAAAATTATATATACATTTTACCCTCAAATGCTCATCTTGCACTTGCTCTGCGATGTGCCACGCATTACATAATCACATTGGAAAGGTCACGCATGACGTAGGCGGAAGTGGGGGCGAGTAAATTATCAGGACATTTTAATTCTGAAGTGAACTAATGCTTTAACATTGTGAGAGTAAGAGTTGAGAGTAAGAGGAGAAAGGACTATAAGTACGGATTTGAACTCAGGTCACCCAAAACACAACTGCACAGCACGCCGGTTCACTACCCAGGACAACTGAACAACTGATGTTGCTCATTGGTAAAAAAAAAAAAGTATATATTTTACTATGAACCAAACTATGAAATAGGAAGTTTGGGCAGGACATATTGAACGGTGAAAAAATAGCCAATAGGCTTTAATTACACACATACATGAGCCATAATGTGCTAATTGCTAGTCGGTTGCAGGTGGTATTAGCAGCAGGGACATTCTCATTCTTACATTTGAATGGAGGAAAATCTGTAGTGCAACAGGAGTCATCAATAATTGTGGTCCGTTTTCCTAGATAAGACAGATTATAATTGTTTATTTAGTAAAAGGGAATTGTTTTAAGGCATTTTTGGAGTACACTAGGTGACCTCAAATCTAACACATGGAATAAAAGCCACAAAACTCTCCCTTTTCTTCAAACAAGCCCCTTGGAAGTTAATCATCCTTCCAAGT
Organism: Mylopharyngodon piceus; assembly: GCA_039654765.1. Classification (NCBI taxonomy): domain Eukaryota; kingdom Metazoa; phylum Chordata; class Actinopteri; order Cypriniformes; family Xenocyprididae; genus Mylopharyngodon; species Mylopharyngodon piceus. The sequence goes on from CM077454.1 coordinate 10,682,951, forward strand.
CTGAGAAGGTAAGTTTAGAGAACAAGAACATTTGCAAATAATTCAGTTTAATAAACATAATAGCCCCATGTTGACAACACCTGTTGATTTTTACTCTTTAATAAGAAGAGTCCTTTCAAATCCCCTAAGATTCATCCTCTAAAATATTTCCCTCTTCTGTCTGACTAATCCACAAAAGGAAGTCAATTTATAATGAATTCATCATCTCATATTTCCTAGGAAGGCAGGGGACGGTATTGATTATTACTGAGTAGGACACACAGAAAGGTCAGCCTGCAATTACACCGATGTGGCCCTGCAATCTGGAGATGGCCCTCTTGATTCAGTGTACTGGGAAGCCGTGTGCTTAACGGGTCCTGGGACAGATTAACTTCCCACTGCAATCAATCAATCTCCTTCTGTCAGCCATTTGCAAATCCGTAGGGGGGCATCCTTAACAAAAGTGCCCTACCCACAATCCCTTGCTCCGCGGGGTCAAGGGCGAGACTTACAGGATGACTATAAGCACAGGGCCTCCCAGAGGTCTGACCTGCTCAGGTTTTCCATTCTGATGTGTGGTTTTGCCTCAGAAACTCTAATTGGCAAACAAATTGAACATAATGGTCCATTTTCTTGCATATACTTTGATTGTTAATCCAAAACATATGGGTTCCTTTTGCAATGGCCCTATAGTGCTTAGACTTAAAACATATATGTGGAAGTCTTTTAAGCTACTGTAGATTGTCATGCTTCACTCCTAATTGACTTGTATGTCACTGATATGATGTTCCCTCCTAAATTGCTGGCTCATAAAATGTGAAAGCAAAGTGAAATGGTGCTGCTTTCAGCTCCTTGTGCTTTAATGATATTGTCGTTCTCGCAATAAGTTTCCAACAGTTTTCTCGGTTTTATGATAGGACTCTTCTTGCATTTGTGGCTCAATTTCACAGTTTTTTTTTTTTTTTTTGGTGAGTTTGATCATTCTTATTAACCACTCAGATCGCCTATTATCCACAAACAGTACAGCAGACATATTTCTTTCATAAAAGCTCTGCAAATATGCTGATTTGAGTGAAATCTACAGTGTTCAAGTGCACCGCCTGCAGTTATTATGCCAATTTTTACCTCATGAATATTAATTACAAGACACTGATATAGCTTTGCAACCTTCCAGGAGCATCAGGTCACATAATCTATGTAATATTCATCATAACTGAAAAGGAATGCGATTATTAGTTATTTTTCAGCATTCAATTTTAGGTAGGTTGTTGCAGACAAAAAGGAAAGTCAGATTCCCAAATTGGTGTTAAATTAGAAACATTTAGAAAATAATTTATTAATAGGTTTAAATTATAAAATGTATATATTTTACTAAACATAAGTAATTAAATTGATAAATAAATTATTCATTATGGTTAAGTTTTGTATTATTATTAATAAATATTGACATATGTTATATTTTGAATAAATAGTTGTTATAAATAAATGCGTTTAATTAGAAAGGATCATTATTCATGAGGAAATTCATTATTGAAACCATTCATTTAACTTATGAAATATTATTTTCACCACATTTACTTTAATTTTTACAATCCAAAAATATCAACTATTCAATTATGGTGTCTACTGTAGAATCTCCTATATAAATATATTTTTGTAAAGTCTTCCTTGTCTTTTTATTACTTTTTCTCCAATTATAATCATGTTTGTCTGTTTGTCCGTTTTTATATATTTGCTGTATTTTAGAAGTCTTTCTTCCATAAGACATATGTTGCAACCTTAGTATACTCCACTTAAGCTCATTATGGGCATCTGCCTTGTTATAATTATGCTGTATCTGTAGGTACATGTTTGCATCAATCTTTCTAGTCAGCTAAATTAAAGTTAAATGAATTCAAATGCATGAATGCCTTTGTTGGGTGTAAGCATGTTCGAAGAGCTGACAACCTTTTACAAGGTTAGAGCAGATAAGACAGACACCCACACGGGGGAATTTGAAGCACATTATGCAAATAGATGCATTAAAGTGAGTGGCTTATGCTGTACAGACATGTAATGGAGCCAGTTAATGCCATTCGGTTTCTTTAGGGCAGGCGCATCACCTTATCTGCTTTAATTGGCATTGATCATATCCAGGGTTTGCATGCAGAGCTGTAGTTTTTGAATAGCTGATAGATTCCAATAGGTGTTTGTGCTTGAGAATGACTCCTTAAAGGATTAGTTCACTTTCAAATGAAAATTACCCCAAGCTTTACTCACCCTCAAGCCATCCTAGGTGTATATGACTTTCTTCTTTCTGATGAACACAATCGGAGAAATATTAATAAATATCCTGATGCATCCAAGCTTTATAATAGCAAAAATTATGTATTCAAATTATGAAAAAAAAAGAAAAAAAATGGAACTGGCGTCGCGTCAGTTAAGTTTTTTACGTAAGTTGAATAGGGAAGGTGTAGGACGTAGAGTAAGCTTTTCGATCTGCAAGAGTTTTACACTTTCTTCGTAAGTTGAATACGGAAGGCGGTCTGGCGGAAGCTAGATATTTTACTTCATAACTTGTTAAATATGGATGTTTTTTTTACACAAATGCATTGCTTCACTTCAGAAGGCCTTTATTAACCCCCCGGAGCCGTGTGGAATATGTTTATGATGGATGGATGTGGATGGAAGCACGTTCTTCAGCTCATACTCGTTGACCCCGCTCACTGCCATTATAAAGCTCGGACGCGTCAGGATATTTATTAATATTTCTCCGATTGTGTTCATCAGAAAGAAGAAAGTCATATACACCTAGGTTGGCTTGAGGGTGAGTAAAGCTTGGGGTAATTTTCATTTGAAAGTGAAGTACTCCTTTAATGCATTTCCAAAGAAGATTCAGTAGACAGGACCCAATGGTTGATAATAGTTCTACATGTTAGAATATAGCGGTATATATATTATATGTATAACAAGCTTCATCCTAAACCTAAGCACAATTATTTAGCACAATGGTGACAGCAAAATAAATAAATAAATAATAATAATTTATTTTAAATCATCACATAAAAGAACATTAAACACTAACAAGTCTCCTCCTTTTCCTATCTTTCTCAAAAATAACATAAAATAACACTTAATTTCAACATTTACTTCCTCATCTAGTCCCATGCAAAGCATGCTGGGAGTATTAATAGATAATGCTGATAGCATCATAGATAGATAGATAGATAGATAGATAGATAGATATTTTAATGATTGTTTTATTTATTAATAATAAACGTTGTTTATTTATTTTTTTTAATTTTGAAATTTTATTGGTTTGCCACCAGGGGGCTTTGATCTGATGCATCAAGGAACCAGTCTAATTAACATATGGTTTGAACTGATCTCGGGTCAGTTTTTATAATCTAGGTTCAGTTTTAATGACAAACAGGTGTGTATAGTTGAAAAATGGAGAGTGATAGTTAATTGTTTCATTGGCCTGATTAACCAAGCCTTCCCAAACACAGAAAAAAACATTTAAAAACTAATATAACAACACATATTAAAGTTCATATTTGATGACTCATCAACAGCAAACCAATTTGTTCTATTAAATTTGTAGTATTTTACAATAACATACTAAAATGCAATTAACAATTCAAATACTTATTCAACATGTAATCAGGCGTCATGTACCCATCCTCAATCTAAGCACAACTCTTCAGCACAATGGTGACCCCCATAAAGTAATGTTACAGAAACTTCTAACTCCTCACATACAGACAATTAAACTCTCCTCCTTTTCTCATTTTTCTAGAAATCACATACATTAACACTTAATTTCAACATTTACTCTCCCATCCCAGTCCCATGCAAAGCATGCTGGGAACCAGGAATCCCCTACCCAATTTCAGTTAAAACAACAAAAGCTATTCATGTAATATCCCAATATTTTTTTTTTTTTTTTTTTGAGTAAATATTCTTTTATAGAGATTGTATGTAAGGGTAGAATATTCAGATCTACAGACAACTAATGTAATCTCACAAAGGTTATCGTGTTAATAGAAAGATGAGGATACGTTTTTGCACAGTTCAGGCAACATGTCATTTTGTGTCTCTATTAAATGAAACAGGCCTCAGTCTCAGTTCAGACTGTTATAGATCCACAGAAGGAATAGCACCATCTTTTCTTCCTTTCATCTGCAAGAGATAAAAATAAGATATCGCCACAGGGATTAGAAGCAGCTTTTGCCTCCCAATGCAGTCAAGTGACCAACCACTCTGTGTTTAATTAGTCTATACTTGGATCTCTTTGAGACATTAAAAAACTCTGTGGCTGGAGGTCAGTGCAGTGTCTAGGAAGTGAACTGAAATAATAAATACACAGAAACATGCCAGACTGCATTCTGGGAACAAAACCCAGGTACTCAACCTCAAAGCTTTGATGGGTATGTTTAATTAAAGACAGATCCTCTTTATTGCATCTCTAAATAACTGACCCTCGATTTACGTCTGACTCGGAATGGATGCCTGGAGCCAAAGCGAATCGTGTGAGCGTAGCTCTGATCACAGACGTAGCCGCGTGTTCTGAGAGTCCTGAAATAAGAAACATGCTGCCATTGTCATTTGGCACAGCAGTGGACAGATTGCTGTGCTGTTGTGGCATGTGCTTCCTCCGTTCGCTGATATATGGCAGTGATGTTGCAAGAATGGAAATGTGAAGTCATCCAGGATATTTGGCTAGACCTTCTGAGAATATGTATGGATACTTGCAGTAGTAAAAGAAAGTTTATTGTCTCATGTGGAGGATATGCATTGGGTCTAAAAATATCTGAGACGAGTTGTGAAAATGCTTCTATTTTGCATTATTCTTTAAATCTAATACAAAAATGTTTGAATCGAAACATGAATTTCAGTATGTAGTACTTCTGCTTTAATGACAGCATCACCCAAACCTTACATCATGGGCACTTTCAAAGCATTGTTTCATAAAGCTTTGAAAACTTTACAAATGTTTTGTTTCGACCCAGTGTTTTGGAACGTGTATCAAACTGGTCAAGTAATGTGATTTCAGCAAATGAAGCTTAGGGTACATTTAAACGACAGTGATGTACTAAAAAAGGAAAAGTTTTTCCTTTGCATTTTTCGTGTACAGACGACAATGTTGTCAAAACGATCTCCGTTCACATGGGATTCGCAAAATAATTAAAAATGCTGTATTATGCTGCCAGGCCAGTAGTTGGCGAGGTCACTTTGTAAAGAAAAACTGTGCGCCTATAGACTGAACACTTAATACGCATGCACATGACGTCGCCGTTTTCACAAATTCACGTTTTTGTAGTTTTACACAGATACAATAATGGTATCGTTTTCAAAAACTTGCACTTTGAAACCCGTTTTCAAAAGGTTGCGTTTTCAGGCCCCCAAAACGCTGTTTTTGTGTAAATGAACAGCCAAAATGCATAAAAAGTAATCCGTTTTTAGTTGAAAACGGTGTCGTGTAAATGGCCCCTAAGTTGTTTTGAAACGTTTTATAATTTCAATAGTTTGCCACTAGAGGGTGTAGACCTTAAAGTGAACTGAACAGTGTCTAATATATTTTTTTAAACTGATCTCGTGTTAGTTTTAAAATTTAGGTTTACTTTTAATTACATTATATATAACACATGTGTATAATGAACACATGAGAGTTAACTGATGTCAATTGTCTCTAATTGGCCTGATTAGCCAAGGCTTTCCTAAAACATACAAAACAATCACTACAACAAATTATACCGCTTTATATTTAATGTTATTTAATGATTTGTATATTTCATGTAATAGATTACACTTTCAAAAAAACATTTGCATGTGATTTGTAAAAGGTGTCTACACATGTTTTGGCTGAGTTATCATAGCATTTATGCATTTTGACCAGCAGGTATTGCTAGTATGCTAGGATGTTTTGAGTGCTTCGAAATGGGGGTCAGTGGGTTCAATTTACTAAGCAATTGATTCAGAGTTTTGAAAGCTCAGTTTTTTCTACAGATGGATGCTTTGGAAACACTTCATGAAGCTTTGACATTTTTTCTGAATCATTTTAAGCTAGAAATGTTTTATAATTTTGATAGTTTGCCACTAGGTGGTGTAGACCTTAAAGTGAACACTTTAACCGTGTCTAATATATTTTTTTAAAACTGATCTCGTGTCAGTTTTTAAAATTTAGGTATACTTTTAATTACATTATATATAAAACACATGTGTATAATAAACACATGCGAGTTAACTGATGCCAATTGTCTCTAATTGGCCTGATTAGCCAAGACTTTCCTAAAAACATACAAAATTTCAATGGTCCACTGCTAGAGAGCACTGATCTTGTAAACCAGAGCCAGTGTCTAATATGGCTTTAATTGATCTCGAGTTGGTTTTTTCATTTAGGTTCAGTTTTAATGGCAAACAGGTGTGTATAATGAAAAAAAAAAATCTAGAGTATTAATTGTCTATAATTGGCCTGATTGGCCAATTCCTTCCAATAAATACACAAAACAAGAACTACAAATTCATTGCATAAAAAATAAGTTACACATACATTTAATGATACTTGTCACCATGTGTGTAGTGTCTTGAGCACTTTCAGAAGAACAAAGCAACTTAATTCAATTCAAATAGTTTTTAGTGTTTATATTTGAATTTTTATTTTGCACAGTGAACAATAGCATATTGATGTATTTTTAAAAATTATATATATGACAAACTCCAAAATAAATACATAATGTATTATGGAGATTAGATTTTATTAGTTTTGTTACTCTGGAACAACTCATTCCATACAGAAACAATCATGACTATAAATAGATTATGATGTCAGATTTCTTTACCATATAATTGAAATGTTTTACTAACATCATCAGTATAGAATGCAGACAAACAGAAAGCAATACAGGTACAGCTGGCAACCCACCACTACACTTTTGGCACTGCAGATTTAAATGAGGGTAAGCACACAAATGCAATATGCAATAAAACAGCAAATTCTAAGACTATTGTTGTCTGTGAACAACTCCCTAAAGCCACTTTACACAATTTAAGACAATAAGGCGAGTATTCAGTCCAAACTTAGTCTTTTCTGAGCCTGCTGCAAGGCATGCTGGGTAACTACAATATGATATCTTCCCGAGGTATTCACTTCTTCGGTTCTCACTTCTAGCTCAAAAAAATCTTTCTCCCTTCATTACTGACCCTTACACTAAAACCTAGAGCTGTTAATGTTAGTTTAACACCACCATTGTAAAAATGAGTATACAGTTCGACAACGACTTTGATTTTTTAATCAACACTATGTCCTAATATGATAAAGTAGTGTTTGTATGTATTTTACGAGGTGCTAATTCGTACATTTTTTTGCTAAACCATATGTATTTTACAAGTTACCAAATTCATATGAACTTGTACAAACGATTTACCCCTAAATCTACTCATCACTGGGGTTTAGACAAATCGGACAAATTCACCACCTCGTAAAATACGTACAAACTGATCATACGGCTGTTTTCTTGAAACAACCCATGAAAATAATCATGACTTCAAGTCTATTTGGAATGTCAGATTCTTTTATCATATGGTGTGAATCTTATATTGACATCACCAAATTGAGAATAAACACTCAACCAATACAGATAGACTTGTTAACCTGGCACTACACTTTTGGCACTACAAACATACATGATGGTAACTACACAAACGCAACATGCAATAATACAGCAAAAAATACAGCAAAGACTGCAGTTGCTCATTAACACCCTCCCAAACCTGTTTTATGCAACTTAAAACAATAAGGCAAGCACTCAGCCTAAACTTATCCATTGTTTAGCCTGCTATGAAGTATGCTGAAAAACTAACTACACTATAACATATTTTTAAATTATTTTTTTCTTCATTATTCAAAGTGAAAGCTTTTTCCTTATACTAATAATTTAAATAAACTCTAGTTGTGAAAACTTTCATGTTAAAACCATATGAAATTTACATAAATGGGTTATATAGTATTTTATCCCACACAAAATAAATCAATGAAATTGATTATATTGTGATGTCAGATTCTTTGCTATACAACAAGAATTTATTTAACGTCACTATGGGATTTGAACACATAATCCACAACTACTTGACAACCCAGCACTACACTTTTGGTGCTACAGAGTTTAATGAGGGTAACCACATAAATTCAACCTGCAATAATACAGTAAATTCTAGAGTAAAGTTTCCTAAACACCTCCTCAAAACCATTTTACACAAATTAAGACAATAAGACAAGGATTTAGTTTGAACTTGGTCTTTTCAGAGCTCGCTGCAAGGCATGCTGGGTAGTCGGCTGCACTACAATATAATTCAATATATGCCTTATAGCAGTGGTTTCTAAAACCTGTCCTGGAGTACCAGCAGCCCTGCACATTTTGTATGTCTCCCTCATCTATCACACCTGATTCAACTCATGTGCTCATTAGTAGAGACAGCAAGACCTGAAATGGGTGTGTCAGAAATAGGGAGACATACAAAATGTGCAGGGCTGGGGTTCTCCAGGACAGGTTTGAGAACCACTGCCTTAGAGGAAAACTTTTTAATGTGAAAATAAATTAATATTTCAGATATTATTTCACCTAATAACCTTTTTGTTTGTTTTACAATCTTTTTATTTTTTATATTTTGGAATGAAAGATTTTCAGTGTGCTTTCAGACTTTTAGACCCCACTGTATTTTTGTGACAATGATAAGAAATAATTTCTCCATGAATAATAGTCAAAAGAATTTCAGATTAAGCTGTTAACATGCAGATCTTTCTGGACACACAAGAAAAAGAGTTTTCGTCCTCTTAGATTAATTCCTCCTTTCACTTCAGCTCATAATGAGGTTCGGCTGACAGCCCCCCATAAAAGCAACCATAATGGTGTGCTAATGACTGATCCATGAAGCTGCTTTTGTGTAAGTCCACCACTCCATTCACACACACTACAAGGGAAAGCGTAGAGCATTAAATCACTATCACATGTTAATTTAGACGCATTTCACAAAATATGTTAGTGGCAAGCACAATCCGGCTCATTGTTTAGCCGTTTTAAGGCACTTGAGCTGAGCTTGAGGGTGAGTCGCTCTGACATTAATACACAAGCCCACCATGACAGGCTTGGGGGTTTCACATTGTTTCACTTTTAGTTGAGAAAAAGAGTTTTTTTCTCCCCCCATAAAAGTTAACCTTACATAACTCGTGTAAGCGTTTTTTAATCACCCCCTCTACGTACTTCTTAATGGCAGTCATCAAAAATCATTTACCCACATGTGTTTAATCTTCTGCAGTCAACTTCTAATCTTTCTGAGCTGAATTAAACATAGGACTCGATTGCTGGATAAGCTGTGATCTAATTAGGCAAACCTTCCAATGCAGAATTTAAAATGATATCGAAACTCACTCAAATGAAAAGTTACTGAAATAGAAAAGTCAGTTTAGTCAGTTCTATTTTGCATCTTCTTTTTTTTATGCATATGCTGTTGATCACCTGGTGTCTTGTGGTTTGTAAACGGATTGAAAAGCCATGTCTTTAATTGTGGGTTTTGCCTCTTTAGTGTAATGCATTCAAACTTGAGTCCAGCCACAAATAATAAACAAGAGGAGCAAACTCATTTGCTTGTGGAGAGCTTTTATGAGAATGTTGCATTGAAGCAGTTTTCCAGGCTCTGCCTATTTGCAGGAAATTTTGTGATGTGCTATAGCTTTATGTGGTTTTATTCTATCACATTACATTCATTCATACATTATTTCATATGTTTTCCCATTTTGTATTTGCCCTTCAACTTAAAGGAATATTTAACCCAAAAATGAAAATTGTCATAATTTGCTCACCCTCATGTCGTTCTAAACCTTTATTTCTTCTATGGAGCACAAAAGATTTTCATGGAAGTATAGATACCATTGTCAAAAAGGTCAGTTTAAATCATTATTTAAAAAAAAAAATTTTTTTTTTACAAAATCTAAAGTAATGTATACAAATCTCAGCAATTATTAAGTCATAAATATCATTAGTCTTTGGAGGAGCTGCATCACATTTTATAACCTGCAACCTTGTCTTGTCATAAAGTCATTATCTGATATCCTTTTTTTAAATATTAATTAACAGTAAAGCAGTTTTGTTAAAATATACTATTATTTTTGTTATTGTTATTTAATATGCTGAAAAAATTGGTGTAGGATTTACTTTGAAACAATTTTCATTCAGAAATTGCTAGTAATTTCACAAATAATTCAATGTGAAATTTTGAAGCAAAATAGTATTTGCTTGTAAAAGATATTCCAATAATCTTTGTTTTATTTACAACTTCGAAAGATAATTTTTTAAAGTGTACATGACAACAAGATTTTTTTCAATAACCTTTTCAATAAACTTTTTTTTTTCTTCTTTATGATATCAGGACAATTGTATCACCCTAACATTTTTGACTTTATGCCCCCAAAAAAATGTCAAAATGAATTTTAATTCTGAAATTAAAACATGCTTATTATAAAAGAGATGTATCAAATGCTTTACTTTCTGTAATTTTTTGAGTTTGACAGCCAGTAGAAATGTCAGCAGCACCCATAAATACTCAATAAGATGCCCTTTGTGTATTTGAAATCAAATAAACATATCCCTTGTGTGGATAAAACACTGTCATACAGTGTATCCGAGTATCTTGTACAAAGCATTCCCCTTCCTCAGCTGTTCTCCTCAGGGACCCATTCCAACCTTTTCTCACAGAGATCTCATAGTTTTGTGAGCTCCGGCGGCACTGCTTCAAACACGTCTCGTGGTCATGAGATCGCAGGCTGATTGTGTCAGCTGGGCGTGTGAGCAGATGCACGTGCGTCAGGACCCCGTGCTGTCCTGCAGGACGCTCGAGTGACGGCGTGGGAATGTGGGCCGTTTGATCCGCTCTCAGCCTCTCTGCTTTTGTGAGTGCATAAAGAGTCAATGCATTGATCCAGGCCAGATATAGGGCGTAAGGCTTTGTATTGAACTAATGCCTGCTGCACTGGCTTAATGCAGAGGGGAGATAATGGTCACACTGTTGTTTGTGTGTTGGGCTGTACTGCATGTCAAAGATGGACGCATTAGATAACATGACCAAAAGACAAGAGCCCAGAAGGTTAGAGTGTATTTAGTAACACAAACAACGCTTGTGTATGTCACATTTAGCTTTTCTGTAATATTTAGTACATTCCACACTACTAATTCAATCATGAAGAAATTAGTGCATGAATCACAATTTCAAGGTCTTTACTAGAAAAAAAGTTTTGCTACAGATCTGAACTGAAAAAAGCTACTCTTTACAACTGCACTTACATGCTTGTCAAATTGTAGAAGAGGGTCAAAAAATACTTTTTTGCATGATTGTGTAGGTTGTTACTCAAGGAACCTAACTGTGTTTTAACGGAGTTGTTTGTAGCAGCAGGACCTAGTGGAAGAACTTCGGTTTTATTTTCATTCAGTTGCAGAAAGTTATTTGTCATCAGATCTTTACTTTATTGAGGCATGGAAAGAGATTATCAAATGAAAAGTCATTTCCTGGTTTGATTGGAAGATATAGTTGGGGGTCATGAGTGTAACAGTGATAATTTATGTTATGTTTCTGGAATATTGAACCTAAAGGGAGCATGAAGAGGGAAAACAAAAGAGGGCCAAGAATGGATCCCTGAGGAACACCACAATGGATAGGTGCAGAGGGTGAAGTGTATGACCTGATATTAACAGAGGAATTCCTCCCCGTTAAGTACGAGGCGAACCACTGTAAAGCTAGGCCCTGAACTCCAACAACACACTCAAGTCATTGTAGAAGAATATCATGATCAGTGGCGTCAAATGCGGCACTCAAATCTAAAAGTATCAGGATAGCAGAAGAACCAGAATCAATGGACAGCAGAATGTCATTTGTAACTTCAGCAATGCTGACTCAGTGCTATGCAGAGCTCTAAAACCAGATTGAAACGGGTCTAGAATATTAAAAGTATCCAGGTATGAAGTATGACTGTGAGAGTGCAACTTTTTCCAAAACCTTTTAAATAAATGGGAGTTTAGGGATAGGCCAGTAGTTGTTATGCACGGTGGGGTCAAGATGATTAATAATAATACATTATGCATGTTTTTAAAGACTTATAATTATTTTTTTTTTTTAAAGGGATAGTTCACCCAAAAATGAAAATGATTTGATTTCCCATGGTGCCAATCAACAGTTTGGTTACCCATACAGTATCCTTCAAAATATCTTCCTTTGTGTTCAGCAGAAGAAAGAAATTCTTACAGGTTTGGAACAACTTGAGGGTGAGTAAATGATGACAGAATTTTCAGTTTTGGGTGAACTATCCCTTTAAGTAATCATTAAATAATTCTAATAAAAAATGTGGGAAATGAGCATGCACGTATATCTCTGTAGTGTATTAACTATAGAGAATGTAAAACCAGAACACAAATGTAGGCTAAAGCAGTCATCTTCCCAACTCGTCAGATGTTATTTCATTTGTGCTTTTAAAGTACTGCATTTTCACACAGTGTTTTTATGTCTATAGTCAGTAATGTGGAAGGACCACAGCGCTCTGTCCATGTCTGTCAGTGTCTTCATCAGTTTGAAGGATTTCCCCCTGTAAAACAGCTCAATAAACATTTGAGGTCCGTCCACATCCCAGTAGATAACAATCTCTGCTAAGAGCCGAGCTGTGCGAGGACCTAAGCTGAGATTCAATTACCTCTTTAGTAAAATGTACTTATAGACAGTAATTAATTTTACTTCTGTTCGGACGGTCTCCATGGCTGCAAACCAAGAGATACAGAGATGGAGATAATCATTCAAGTGAAATGGAACGCTTCGTTTCACTGTTCGACTGCTGCAGACACTAAAATTAGCCAGCTTTTTATTGCTGGACTGAGGTGATTTAAAAAAGAAAAAGATGATTTATCATTGTACTTTTCCCTAGATTGCTCACGTCAAAAATTGTTCCATTAATGGAAAAAACACAGAGAAGACTGGGGCTAGTTGTCACATGTGGAAGTTTTCATAATGGCTATATCTCAGTAAGTTTACATAAATGTTATTTTTCATTTTGATAATTGTTTTACTGGTTTAAATTTTGTTTAAAAGCCACAGGCTGTTAATGGCAGGTTCCACTGTGGCAACTTTCCCAATATAGTGTAACATGGCGCCCTATTTTCAGGGCATGTTGTCACAAAAGGTCAACATGTGTTGAATATTTTTTTAATAATGGAAATGACTTTCAAAAATTAACCTACTCTGAGAAAATGTGCGTGACAACGGGCCCAACTCTCCTCTGTCATCGTATTGGGACGATCAGCTGTACATTCCCAAGTGGAATTAAATGTTGGGTCACATGTCTCGCTCTCTCAAAAAAAAAAAAAAAAAGATTGCAAAGCTTTTCTAATGTTCATCATTGTCAATTCTCAGTAAAGAGCATTAAAATGAGAGTTCTGGCATATGAGTTCTTATCATGGGACACCAGTTTTGGCGTTGACCTCATAAGACCTCACAGATCAGGATTTGATATCAGTGGTTTAGAGTTGTATTTTTATTCTTATTCTTCCAAACCTCCTTTATTTTAAGGCAAAAAGCCAAGCCTAACAGTCCCACAGCACAGCAGATGAGAGAAAGTTATCATCTGGCCATAAAATGTAGCCTATAAATCTGGTCTATATGGCTGCTCTTCAATTACCCCAGACGAGCTAGAAATTACCCTCATGTCAACCTGTTAGCACCTGATCCAATCCAGAGGTGGAGACATTTGCAGCGCCAGTGATAATGAGTATCATTGTCTCTGTCTCCCCACATCAAACGAAGACTTCACCTTTAGCTCTTTAATCGTCATGTGCGGCATTCATGGCGCTAGTTAACGCAAAGCCCCATCTCTTTTGAAAGAGTTATTTTCATAAGGACGACGTTGACCTGGAGAGACAAAAATATTTAGGATGATCCACGATGGATATTGGTTCCAGTAATCTTTAGCTGCTCAGAAAGGCCACAACAAAAGGACGGCTACATTGACCGCAGCCGCACAGAGCAAAATTGTAGCATAAAGCTGATAGCGGCTCAACAATAGCGCTAGATGAGTGTCTCTTTAGCCATAAGAGGGCCCAGTCACAGAAAGGACAGATCTTATCAGCTCATACATCTGTAGTGTAACCTTTCTTCATGTGTGGCCCAGATATGCATTTACCGCTCTCTCTGTTTCCTTTTGTCCCAAAATCTTGAATCTCTGTGGCCGAGAATGTGATGTGGATGCACTTGAGAGATAACCAGTGCAACATTGTGCTCTTATCTTGCAGTTGTCAGCAAGTCAACTCAACCTGTGCATTTTAATAACTGGTAAGATGTTTGATGAGTAACTGTCTGCTTTGCATTGTTTTTCAATGATGAATTAGGTTTGAGTCTGTTTGCTTTGTTTCAAACCCTTTTTTAAATGTTATTAGTCATGCTTGCTAAGACAAACATCACTATCACTGTTGGGCTAAGGTGTGGTCACATTTCGGTGAAATTTTGCAGACAGAAATTGTCAGTATTGTAGTGATGTATGAAGCACAGCTCAAACAGAAGTCACTGTCAAAGCAAGCAGCTTTCTGTTTGTCAACTCTGTGAATTTGCGTGATAATTCATAACTTGAACCCGTTGTGAAAACTGCATGGGGTGATCTTTCTGCCTATAACTTGAAATTCACAATTGCGTGGATTCCTGTTGAAATGGTAAAAACAATGGTAAATTTGAATACACCTTTAGCATTTGTGCTATGGACATCAGTGAAACCTCAAATCATGCAGCGATTGGCAAAAGGTGTGCTGTTATTTTTCTAAGCGGTCAGACTTAAGATGTTTTGCCCTGGTAGATAACGAAACAGGTGAAAATATCCTGTTTACTTACCTCATAACCAAATATGCCTTCCATACTATGTAGTCTGCGAAATTAAAGGAGCATGTCACATGAGTAGTACGCCCAAATACAAAAGTAGGCGAAAAATACCCAAATAACTTACACGTTCTGCCGAGATTCTGAAGCATACATCCATTGAACACCAGCTATTTTCATCGTGTAAATAGCGGGGAACACTGATGCGGCTGACGTCGTAGGTCACATGCAAACAAACATGCCAGACGTAGTATGTCCAGACTGTATTTATACTGCACACATACACAGAAAGAAACGGCGTAGGATAACACTTTTTCTTACATCTTTGCAACTATATGCCAAATAACTCTCATTAGAATATTAGTAGACTATCTGCTTAATATCTGCTAACACTTTATTTTGTTGCTCCCCCAACAAACATTCTACTGACTATAAGTAACTTTACAACTACATGTCAAATTATTCTACAAACAAACCCTAACAACTAACCCTAACCTAACAGTCTACTACAGTCTACTACTCTGAGAGTTACTTATAAGTTAAAATTTACTTATAGTTAGTAGAATGTCTAAAGTGAACCATCAAAATAAAGTGTAGCCTTACTTTTCACTCAGAAATGGGAAAAATTAGGAACACAAAATAAAGCGTAATAAAGAGTTAAGAGTAACATATTGAATTAAACGTGTAATGAAAGTAGAAAGACTGAAATAGTATTTTCTCGTTAAACGTACTCCAATAATCTTAAATCCAGTGTCTATTTACAACTTTGAAAAATCATTTTTTACAGTATAGAGCATACTTTATTAATGGTTGAGAAGTGTATCTTATACTCAATACAATTTTATACTTATACAATTTCGGACACTGCTTTACATTAAAGGGGGTATAAATGCTAGATTGTGTGGGCTCTTTTGATTTAAACCAGTAAGTATCCACATAGCAACATGTTAAAAACTATTCAGAACACTTTTTTTCCTGAGAAAATAAATGTAAAATCTAGTTTAGTGAAGTAACCATATTCAAGTTTTCTTCCTCCTTTCAAAGTGAAGTTTTAAACTGGAAAACTGTGATACTTAAAAGCACACCAAGACTATTTTCTGTTTGTTTAGTACATTGACTCATGTTTTCTGCCCACTTTTCCAGTGAAGTGGAGCATGAGCAATAACAGGCGGCGTGTGTGACCTGCGCTGTTCCTCCTTCTGAAGGGACATCAGGTCAGATCCTTCAAAGGGCCCATCAGGCTGATCCAGAGCTGGTTTCACTGAAGCAGCATATGTGCACAGAATTAGGCCTGCATTATGAGCATGATTTTATGCTTCAGTATAAGGCCGGTGTTTATTGCAGCATAGTGCCGACAGGCCTGAGTGTGAATCAGCTTTATTTTTTCCTATATCATTGCTAGGCCTGAACAAAATTTGATCTGTTCCTCACACAAAGCTATCGTATGACTCCAGAAGACTTATAATATAGTGCAAAAGTCATATGGAGTGCTTTTATGATGCATTTATGGTTAGCTTTTATGGAGCTAAAATCTGATTGGTTCAAAAGAATGTTGTGCCAGTATCAACAATCCCAGCTAACAGGGAATATTCTAAGAACTTTGGCTAACATTCTGGCAAGGTTCTCTCAAAGTTATGAACAAACGTTCTTCCAGTAACATTAATAGAATGTTCGTTCAAAGTTATCTGGTCTTTAATAAAGATATCAAAACATTAACACAAAAACTTTTATTTACACATCATTCATGGAATGTTTTCTGAAACATTTTAATTGGACGTTAGTCTAATGTTTTTTAAACATTACTACTTACTACTTTTTTCAGATGGTTCAGGGAACGTTCAAAAAAAGTTCCCATGATACTTGCAAAATGATAAAATAGAGAAAACATTCCCTTAATGTTTTTGCTAACGTTCACATAACCAACAAAGAAAATGTTTTAAAAACTGGACTTTTTGAACGTTATGAAAACATTCAGAAATAACATTTTTATAACTTAATGGGAACTTTAGCAAAATGTTCTCAGAATATATTTTTGTTAGCTAGGATGCTGATCCAGGAACATATCCTACTTTGCAAAAAAAAATGGAGAAGTGAAGACTGCAGGGCTTTCTGGCCATCTTTCATTGGCAGTGATGGATGGACATGTCTCCTGCTGAGGACTGATGGTCATAGAGTGGAGCTGAGAGACATTTATTATTCCCTGATTCTGTCACAAGTCTCCAACCCAGCTGTTCCTTCTGTCCTCCTGCCTAAATGACATTATCTCATACAATCAATTTTAGTTAAATACAGAATTTGAAGTGATCTGCTCCTGTGCGCTGTGGACTGAAGGTGGGTAATATGTTTGATAACAGGCCACCTCCACAAGTGGACAGACTGTTGGAGGTGATCTCTCTCTCTCTCTCTCTCTCTCTGTGTGTGTGTGTGTGTATGGCGCTTTCACCCTTAAAACGTGCCCCACACAGAGCGTTTGCTGAGGTTGGCAGTTTGTCAGTGCCATTGCTTAAGGCTCTGCAGCGCTGCTGAGCATAGAGCCATTAAAAATAACGAGCTTTCTCTCACCATAGCAACCAAATAACTCCTCATCATAGCAGAGCACACAATAGTTTTTACAAGAGCTTTTAATTTCAAACCCATTCAGTGAAAATTCCCATTGGAAAGCACCTTGGCATTTTCATATGCCAAACGTTATGTTACGATTGTAGATGATACATGAAAATAGCATCAGGAGACTGCAGTAATGAAATGAAGGGGGGGAAAAATAGCACAGCTAAAAACTTGTGAGCTGAATTGATTGTGTGTTTATTTCAGTTGGCCGAATCCCTCTCTGAAATGTTAAAACATTGGGAACATTGCCTCCAACAATTGCTCTCGATCTCCGTTGCCTGTCAGTTGTTGATAATTTAGCTAGTGGTTTCCACAGATCAATATGTTTGCCCTGTGGAGTGACACCAAACAGATTTGTGTACCACGTTCCTGCCATCACAGAGAAAATTTAGGACACTGGGATGTAGGAGTGAATCGCATGAAACTGAGAAGAAACGTCATATTTCACTCCAAAATCAAAAGAAAGAATTATGAAATTATATTATATGAACGGCGACATGGTCATGGGAGGCCAAGGCTCAATGATGCACGTGGGGAGCGAAGGCTGGCCCATGTGATCCGATCCAACAGATGAGCTACTGTAGCTCAAATTGGTCATGAAGTTAATGCTGGTTCTGATAGAAAGGTGTCAGAATACACAGTGCATCACAGTTTGTTGCATATGGAGACCAGTCAGGGTGCCCATGCTGACCCCTGTCCACCGCCGAAAGCACCAACAGTGGGCATGTGAGCATCAGAACTGGACCACGGAGTAATGGAAGAAGGTGGCCTGGTCTGATGAATCACTTTTTCTTTTACATCACGTGGATGGCCGGGTGCGTGTGCGTCGCTTACCTGGGGAACACATGGCACCAGGATGCGCTATGGGAAGAAGGCAAGCCGGCGGAGGCAGTGTGATGCTTTGGGCAATGTTCTGCTGGGAAACCTTGGGTCCTGCCATCCATGTGGATGTTACTTTGACACGTACCACCTACCTAAGCATTGTTGCAGACCATGTACACCCTTTCATGGAAACGGTATTCCCTGGTGTCTGTGGCCTCTTTTAGCAGGATAATGCGCCCTGCCACAAAGCAAAAAAGGTTTGAGGAGCACAACAATGAGTTTGAGGTGTTGACTTGGTCTCCGAATTCCCCAGATCTCAATCCAATCGAGCATCTGTGGGACATGCTGAACAAACAAGTCCGATCCATGGAGGCCCCACCTTGCAACTTACAGGACTTAAAGGATCTGCTGCTAACATCTTGGTGCCAGATACCACAGCACACCTTCAGGGGTCTAGTGGAGTCCATGCCTCGATGGGTCAGGGCTGTTTTGGCAGCAAAAGGGGGACCAACACAATATTAGGAAGGTGGTCATAATGTTATGCCTGATCGGTGTATATGCATGGCATCATTAACTACATACAGAATGATTTTATTTATGCAAAATATAATTTCTTATTTTTCCTATTGATTTTGGAGTGAAATATGACCCAGACATTTCTTTGTGAGATTCATCCGTGAAGTTCAACACATTACTCCAGTATCGCTTTGATGATTTGTTAACTTTAGTGCTCACTTTCAGCCAAGCTTCGCAAATCTCATAAAGCTAGAGAAGACGAGAGGACGCTGGGGTCTCAATGTCAACAACTGAATTCAAACAAGACAGAGAGCATTGTTTTTCAGTTCCAAACTATTTAACATCCAGACCAAAAAGGAGACTATATAATTGCTTGTCGGTTGCTTACCACAGCTGACACTGAGGTATAAAAAACATACCCCATCGTGACAGATTTAAACAGTGACCACCATAGCTGAGGCACACAAAACACACTGCTCTCTGAAGCCAGAGCTACATAAAACATTTTCTGGATGTGGTAAAAGCCAGAATGCAATAATTTAAATAATTGGGAGAAGAACATTATGACCCAGTCGCTTAATCATTCCTTTTTTCTGTCCTTTGGGGTTTGATACTGTTATTTAAAGGTAGAGTTAACATTGATACCGAGGCCTACTTTGATTCTTAGTGTATTGAGGAGATGACTAACAAAGATAAAGGAGGAGAGACATCAGATCTAAACGTAAAGATTCAAAAAGAGAAACAGAGTTAGCACTTGTTTAAAATGGGGTTAGAGGCCATGAGGCTGTTTACATTACTTATGAATGAGATCCTGTGTTTTTATAAACTTCCACAAGTCAAAACCCAACTGACCACAGATCTGTGTGCACTGGTAGGTCTTGCATCTGTAAAGCTGGTCTTTCAGGGACTGACTGACCAAAATCACTAGTAAAAGAACATTTTCTTTTAGCAAATTTCATTTTAATAATTTTTAATGTTTTTTTATATATACAATATGATTTTTAACCCTACCCCAAGTGCAGTTTACCATCTCACAACCATTGTTGCTTTCAATACAAATGTCCTGAATTTGGGTTCATTTCTCAAAGCTTTTCTGCACACACAGTTACTGCCACCTGGTGGTCAAAAAGATTAAGGTTAAAAAATAATTCTTACCTTATTTAAAAAAAACAAGTAAATATGCGTAATGGCACAAATTGGAAAAACATAATATCTATCTAGAATGTTAATTTCCCTTCCTTTAAGCAGATCGTTCCTCCAAATGCACATATGGTTTATAACAGAATAATATTTTATTTGTACATGCTTTTTAAAAGATGGCTGGGACTTGAGTATGCTAATGTCAATGTAGGCTGGACTTCTCAGTGTGGTAGAAACTGTGTAGTTTGCCTACCGCTCACCTAGGGGCGTTATCGAGCTTCACGTTCAGCATGACACCTTTGGATTCATAGAGGTTTGGATCCTTGTCAACAACATGACATCTGAAACATTCGCCACAGCACATTTGGGTCGTTTTAAATTTATAGAAATTAAGATCTATCAGCTCAGTGACAGACTCATGATGTCAATTTACAGCACATATTCCAACCCATAAACAAACAAAACAGACAGACGTTGTGATAAAGTGCAGGAATCAAAGATGTCACACGACTGGCCTGTGAGTCTCCTTCACTTACATTGTATTTCTTTTGTAAAACTATTAGTACACTTCTAGCAGTCCTTGATTATTGTATTTAAGTCATTATTTATGTGTGTGCTGGTTGTGAATTCTGCTCCTCTGTCAGTTAATTTAGACTTTGTTTATATTCTGCTCTATTGCTGAACTCCCTGTCAGACCTTCAGAAGATCAAGTGAATCAGTTGTTGTTGCGTTACATTATAATCTTTGAATGAATCGCCATCTGAATATTCATATTATAAAGTAGAATAATAAGGAAGGGTGATATTTGTCTCTGTTGTTGTTGTTGTTGTTGTGTTACTGTAAGTAATAATCTGCTGGATTGAAGCTTGTTAATAGAGTCAGTTGGTGTGTAGGGCTGAAACGATTAGTCGACATTATCGACAACGTCGACAATAAAAAATTGTCGACAAATATTTTTGTTGTCGAATAGTCTTGATCGCATATAACCTATTATTTGAAGGGCCTGCAATAACGCGGTTTGACCAGTGGGGCGCTGTAGCGCAGTCCTGTAATGCAGCCCTCCCGGATCCAATCCAATAGAAGAAGACAGAGCGTTTCGGAGTGCATAGTGCAAATGAAGTCGAACCCGTAAAATGTGGGACTTTAACATAGCATAAAACATAACAAACATAGCATTTTAATGTAGTTATGCTAAACGTTGTCATGCAGGGCCACCAACTCTGATTCAAACTCAGTGTTCTCACGCTACACGTTCATTTTCTCACGCAGTGAAAGATACAAAGCAAAGAGGACAGACAACGCGCCGACAGATGAGACAGATCGGGTTACTTTTGATATAAAACAGTCTCGGCTTTTAAATTCTGTCAGTTTTACTACGGGATTCAGACAACACATGTGGTTTTGGCGCTCTTTAATGTGGCGTGACAGATCGCTGTAGCACCGCGGGTCAAGCGGAACATGAACCTATTTTCCTCTTTTCTGCTATTACAGCACGAAATAAACATGGATGAACATCAAAAAGTATGTTGAAAGATACAGTACAACTTACTGAAATGAATCCATCTCTAATCTAATCACTTAATCAGAGTTTTAACCGCAGAAAGATGTCAATAAAACAGCTTGCAAACTAATATGTCACAAAATGTTACATTTACCTCAGGAAAGCCATTCAATGACCATAAACTCGATAGTTAGTAAAAAAAGAAGAAATCTAGAGAGAGTTAATTTTCAAAAAATATGCACAATATTACATATTCATATTTTTACTCTTATTAAACACTTATTATTACAATTCCCAGACTTAATAAAATCACAGTACCAGTCATTGTAACAGTTGGACTATTGATGACTTCTGAGGAGAAAAGAAAGTAGATTGGTCTATTCGGTTGGCTCAAAATTTATTAAAAATACACTTTCAAAAGCTGAAGTGATTTTTATTTATTAGTTAAAGTATAACTCAATATTCTTAACTAATTGCTAAAGTGGAATAATCGAACAAAGCATACTGATTAATCAGTGTAATAATCAACGATGAGTCGATTAATAGTTCCAATAATCGGTAGATTAATCCTTAATCAAAATAAGCTCTGATGTTCCTGCTGCTTCATGGTTTTGTAGAGCTGAGGTGTTTTGCTTCTGATGAAAACCATCAGATATACAGTCCAAGACAGGCTAAACCATGTGCAGGAAAACCTGCCTTTTAGGATTACGATTGTTTATTGTGAAGAAAAGTCTCATCTTAGTTTTAACTGAACCAAAAGATTATTATTGATACAGCATTACTGAAGTATAACATAATCTGCAATATATTTTTCACTCTGTACAGCTTTAGGCTTTGAATTTATTCCATTTCCATCTATTAACTAGTCTTTAGACTAAGTTTCACATTCTCATTTTTTAGATGTAGAATATGAAGTAATTTCTTTATTTATTTATGTCTTTACTTACAGAAGGAATGTGTTTGAACCGTTACACCCAGTCAGCAGAAGCAGAGCTCAGGGACGTGTGGACAGACATTGACTGTAATGCTTTAGGAATTCAATTTACGTACTCAATTTACATTTATTAAACATTATTTAGACTAACTTTTAAATGAATTTAGGTATACAAAATAGCATAATGTCTTCATGTCTTTGCCCTACAGAACAAGAGATGTGTTTGGACCGTTACACCCAGGGACGTGTGGACAGACATTGACTGTAATGATGGACATCTGCTCATGGATGGGTAAGGCTTCTTCTTTTCTTTCCTTTCCTTTTCTTTCTTTCTTTTTTTTACTTCTAATTTAATTTTTTTCAGGCAAAAGTATAACCCCTGCTGGACTTCAGGGGGATCCCATGATCCCCTGCTCCTTCTCACTCACAGCACACCACTCATTCTTATCACTGAGATCTGGCTGGACTCAAACCAGCAACCTCTGAAACCATGAGGTAGCGCTCTTAACCTGTGAGCCACAGATCTCATGTTGAGACATGTGAAGGAACTTATATTTCACTATTCACCTGTATGTGATCTGGGATTTTACAATAAACCAGTTAAACTACATATCCAACACTCTGAGCCGGGGTTTGAACCCATGACTCTGCGGCATCCTTCTGTTCAAGTAACGTGTGTTTAGCCACTACACCACCATGACTTTTACACTGAGTGCGGCTGTTTGAGCCTCTTTGTTGGAAATAATGCATCACATGGTCTTTAACATAAGCAATAGCAGGATTTGAACTCAGGACTCCTTGATCACAGCGCAACACTTTACCTCCTGAGCCACTGAAACTTGTGAGTCAGTCGTGTGTTTGGACTGGTCTTATTGAGAGCTTTGTGTTATATGATGGAAAAAGTTATTCATTTGAGAGTTTCGAACCCATGCCATTTTATCTGCATGTGATGTGTGTTTAACCACTGCACCATCAGGGTTTTCACAGTGTCAGCTGGTGTTTGGTGCTCTCTGTTGGATATACAATTTAACGTAGGTAATAGTGGGATTTGAACTCGGGTCTCCAAGATTAAAACACAACAGTTTATTTCTTGAGCCACTGAGTCTGAGACAATTTTGGGTATTTTGGACTGAGTTTTATTGAGGGATTTGTTTTCTGTGATGACAATTATTAACAACTGTGGGATTTGAAACAAGAATGTTTGTTTTGTGTTGTTGGTTTGGGTTTGGGTCAGTTTGGTTAGTTTTTAGTTTAGCTACAGTATTAAAACAGTTTAATGTCAGCAATAGTGGGATTTGAACTCAGAACTCCATGATTAATGCTGCCTGCACATGCTATCGGAAATTTGATAATTCCCACTTCTGAAGTCGTGATTACGAGCTCATCGCATTCAAGTTTCAATTGGGAGGGCGTTCATGTGCAATTTTTACCTAGGAAACTCGTATTTACGATAATTCCGAGGGCATGTGAAGGCAGCATAAAACACAATGCTTTGTCTCCTAAGCCAGTTTTTGAGTTGAAAAAGTGAGTTTGGGGACACAGTTTTATTGAGAACTTTTTATATGCAGCAATAAGATTAGTGAGCTATGAATAGTAAATTCATGTTTAATAGCTTTAGCATTTAATAAAGAATATTCCAAACCATTTATTAAACCAAGCTGTATGAAATGTACAAGCAATCACACAAATGGTAATTTAAGAACTTTCTTATCAAACTCAGACTGATAAAACATGCACTTGTTATACAAATAATTTGTTTATTCAAATTAAGTTTATATATATGAATTTTTGTCATGTTTTGTGCAAAAAAAAACAGTCCAACACCCCAACCTGCAAGTTTCTAGTAATCCTAAAGATCTTGATTAACTGCTTAAGCTGTTTTCAATCAGGGTTGGAGCAAAACTCAGGAAAGTGGTTCATCAGGAGCAGGAATAGATATTTTTATTTTATTTTTTGTTTTTATCTTTTCCCCCATTCTGCTGTTTTCATATATGAATGCAGATACACTTATTGTCCACAAGGGGGAGCATATTAACAGATTAATCCATCCATTCTCCAAACGCTTGTCCTATGCAGGGACGCTGGAGCCTGTCCGAAGGAAGAGAAACAGGACAATGTGTGAAGTTCAACATAACACTGTATCTGTCTTACCACATCAGCTGAGAGCTGATCTGGATCATTTAACAAAACTACTAGATCCATGTTTCTCTGATGGTCGAGACCCTGACAAAATCATAGATTTGAAATGAACAACTTTTTCCATCATATAACACAAAGCTCTCAATAAGACCAGTCCAAACACACAGCTGAGTCACAAGTTTCAGTGGCTCAGGAGATAAAGTGTTGCGCTGTGATCAAGGAGTCCTGAGTTCAAATCCTGCTATTGCTTATGTTAAAGACCATGTGATGCATTATTTCCAACAAAGAGGCTCAAACAGCCGTACTCAGTGTGAAAGTCATGGTGGTGTAGTGGTTAAACACACGTTACTTGAACAGAAGGATGTGGCAGAGTCCTGAGTTCAAATCCCCGGCTCAGAGTGTTGGATATGTAGTTTAACTGGTTTATTGTAAAATCCCAGATCACATACAGGTGAATAGTGAAATATAAGTTCCTTCACATGTCTCAACATGAGATCTGTGGCTCACAGGTTAAGAGCGTTGCCTCATGGTTTCAGAGGTTGCTGGTTCGAGTCCAGCCAGATCTCAGCGATAAGAATGAATGGTGTGGTGTGAGTGAGAAGGTGCAGGGGATCATGGGGTCCCCCCCTGAGCTCTGGCACAATGTCCAGCAGTGGTTATACTTTTGCCTGAAAAAAAATTAAATTTGCTGTATAAAATTTTTCATTCCCAGTCCCTTCCCCACCCACTTAGGTTACTATCATTTGCTTTCCAAAGGACTGGCCCTTCAAAAACAAAATGATGGTAACCTACACATTTACAAGCCAACAAAACACACTGACATGTTACAAGCGTTACCTGTGCCTGAGCAGATGTCCATCATTACAGTCAATGTCTGTCCACACGTCCCTGGATGTTAGGGTCCAAACACATCTCTTATTCTGTAGGGCAAAGACATAAAGACATTATACTATTTTGTATACCTAAATTCATTTAAAAGTTAGTATAAATAATGTTTAATAAATGTAAATTGACTACATAAATTGAATTCCTAAAGCATTACAGTCAATGTCTGTCCACACGTCCCTGAGCTCTGCTTCTGATGACTGGGTGTAACGGTTCAAACACATTCCTTATTCTGTAAGAAAAGACATAAATAAACAAAGAAATTACTTCATATTCTACATCTAAAAAATGAGAATGTGAAACTTAGTCTAAAGACTACTTAATAGATGGAAATGGAAAAAAATTCAAAGCCTAAAGCTGTACATTGTGAAAAAATATATTGCAGAGTATATACTTCAGTAATGCTGTAACAATAATAATCGTTTGGTTCAATTAAATTTAAGAAGAGACTTTCCTTTAAAAATAAACAAGAGTAATCCCAAAAGGCAGGTTTTCCTGCACATGGTTTAGCCTGTCTTGGACTGTATATCTGATGGTTTTCATCAGAAGCAAAACACCTCAGCTCTACAAAACCATGAAGCAGCAGGAACATCAGAGCTTCACACACCAACTGACTCTATTAACAAGCTTCAATCCAGCAGATTACTTACAGTAACACAACAACAACAACAACAGAGACAAAAAACATCATTCCTTATTATTCTACTTTATAATATGAATATTCAGATGGCGATTCATTTAAAGATTATAATGTAACGCAACAACAACTGATTCACTTGATCTTCTGAAGGTCTGACAGGGAGTTCAGTAATAGAGCAGAATGTAAACAAAGTCGAAATTAACTGACAGAGGAGCAGAATTCACAATCAGCACACACATAAATAATGACAAATACAATAATCAAGGACTGCTAAATGTGTACTAATAATTTTACAAGAGAAATACAATGTAAGTGAAGGAGACTCACAGGCCAGTCGTGTGACATCTTTGATTCCTGCACTTTATCACAACGTCTGTCTGTTTTGTTTGTTTATGGGTTGGAATATGTGCTGTAAAGTGACATTATGAGTCTGTCACTGAACTGTCATCTGCAGAATTTGTAGCCTTCTTATAACAAACTGCACATGTTGTAGAGACTGTTATCAGGCGTCATGTTGTCAAACATCTGAAGTTGACAGAGTAAACCTGAAGCCCGCTTACGCCGCCTAGTGGAGCGGATGGAAAACTGCGCTTCAGTTTCTGTCTTACGAGTCCTATTTTATTGCCAACAGACTCAAAGTTGTTTCACACTGGTTAACTGACTATATTCCAAAAGGTCACGCATACATTAACATATTCATACTAAAGCAAAAGTCTCTTTTTTTTGTTAAATGTTTATAATGCAGGTGACAAACAATTGATCATCAGCTCCCTCTTGTGGTCAATAAGTTTATCCGCTTTAATAAACTAATCTACAAACCCCGAGGTGGCGAGTCGTAGGTGAGAGGGCTGACATTTAAATTTCATATGTTTTACAACATTTGAATCTGAAGCATCTTTGTGTCTGTTGGCACTAAATTAGGAAATTATAAGGTAGAAACAAAAGCGCAGTTTTCCATCCGCTTCATCGGGCTTCAGGTTGAAACCCGAGGTGGCGAGACGAAGGTGAGAGGGCTGACATTTAGATGTCATGTTTTACAACAAATGTATGATTTTGTCAGGGTCAGAGCGACATGGATCTAATAGTTTCGTTAAATGATCCAGATCAGCCCTCAACTGATGTGGTAAGACACATACAGTGTTGTTTTGAACTTAGTAGTTCACTAACAGGCACATTGTTCTGTGTTTCTCTGCCTTTGGAGTCGGACAGGCCTCAGCATAGGACAAGCGTTTGGAGAATGGATGGATGGAAAACAGGCACTTGCATGAGACCAGATTAATGTGTTAATGTGCTCCCCCTTGTGGACAGTAAGTGTATCTGCATTAATATATGGAAAAAGGTGGAGGAAAGTGTGGAGATTTATAAAAAAATAAAAAAAGTACCTACTCCCGCTCTTGAATCTTGATGAACCACTTTCCTGAGTTTAGCTCCAGCCCTGATTGAAAACAGCTTAAGCAGCTAATCAAGATCTTTAGGATTACTAGAAACTTGCAGGCTGGTGTGTAGGATTGTTTTATTTTACACAAAATATGATAAAATTCATATATATAAACCTAAATTCAATAAACAAATTATCTTAACGACAAGTGTATGTGTTATCAGTTTGAGTTTGATAAGAAAGTTCTTAAATGACCATTTTTTGTGATTGTTTGTACATTTGATAGAACTTGGTTTAATAAATGGTTTGGAATATTATTTTCCTCTCTTTTCTACTGCAACAGCTTATGACAGAAAGTGTTAAAACTATTAAACACAAATTTACCACTCATAGCTCACTAATCCTATTGCCGCATATAAAAAGTTATCAATAAAACGGTGCCCCCAAATTCATTTTTTCAACTCAAAAACTGGTTTAGGAGACAAAGCATTGTTTTTCCAATCATGAAGTTCTTGGTTCAAATCCCACCATTGCTAAAATTTTTCATCACAGAAAACAAATCCCTCAATAAAACTCAGTCCAAAACACTCAAAAACATCTTAGACTCAGTGGCTCAAGAAATAAAGTGTTGTGTTTTAATCTTGGAGACCCAAGTTCAAATCCCACTATTACCTACGTTAAATTGTATATCCAACAGAGAGCACCAAACACCAGCTGACACTGTGAAAACCCTGATGGTGCAGTGGTTAAACACACATCACATGCAAATAAAGCAGCATGGGTTCAAAACTCTCAAATGAATAACTTTTTCTATCATAGAACACAAAGCTCTCAATAAGACCAGTCCAAACACACGACTGACTCACAAGTTTCAGTGGCTCAGGAGATAAAGTGTTGCGTTGTGATCGAGGAGTCCTGAGTTCAAATCCTGCTATTGCTTATGTTAAAGACCATGTGATGCATTATTTCCAACAAAGAGGCTCAATCAGCAGCGTTCAGTGTGAAAGTCATGGTGGTGTAGGGGCTAAACACACGTTACTTGAACAGAAGGTTGCGGCAGAGTCATGGGTTCAAACCCCAGCTCAGAGTGTTGGATATGTAGTTTAACTGGTTTATTGTAAAATCCCAGATCACATACAGGTGAATAGTGAAATATAAGTTCCTTCACATGTCTCAACATGAGATCTGTGGCTCACAGGTTAAGAGCGCTGCCTCATGGTTTCAGAGGTTGCTGGTTCGAGTCCAGTCAGATCTCAGCGATAAGAATGAATGAGTGGTGTGCTGTGAGTGAGAAGGTGCAGGGGATCATTGGATCCCCCTAAGCTCCAGCACGATGTCCAGCAGGGGTTATGCTTTTGCCTAAAAAAAATTAAATTAGAAGTAAGAAAGAAAAGGAAAGGAAAGAAAAGAAGAAGCCTTACCCATCCATGAGCAGATGTCCATCATTACAGTCAATGTCTGTCCACACGTCCCTGGGTGTAACGGTCCAAAGCAGATGTCCATCATTACAGTCAATGTCTGTCCACACGTCCCTGGGTGTAACGGTCCAAACACATCTCTTGTTCTGTAGGGCAAAGACATGAAGACATTATGCTATTTTGTATACCTAAATTAATTTAAAAGTTAGTCTAAATAATGTTTAATAAATGAAAATTGAGTATGTAAATTGATTCCTAAAGCATTACAGTCAATGTCTGTCCACACGTCCCTGAGCTCTGCTTCTGCTGACTGGGTGTAACGGTTCAAACACATTCCTTATTCTGTAAGAAAAGACATAAATAAACAAAGAAATTACTTCATATTCTACATCTAAAAAATGAAAATGTGAAACTTAGTCTAAAGACTAGTTAATAGATGGAAATGGAATAAATTCAAAGCCTAAAGCTGTACAGAGTGAAAAATATATTGCAGATTATATTGTACTTCAGTAATGCCGTATCAATAATAATCTTTTGGTTCAGTTAAAACTAAGATGAGACTTTCCTTCACAATAAACAAACTTATTTTGATATTTGATTAATTTACCGATTATTGGAACAATTAATCAACTAATCATTGATTATTACACTGATTAATTAGTATGCTTTGTTCGATTATTCCACTTTAGCAATTAGTTAAAATATTGAGTTATACTTTAACTAATAAATAAAAATCACTTCAGCTTTTGAAAGTGTATTTTTAATAAATTTCAAGCCAACTGAATAGACCAATCTACTTTCTTTTCTCCTCAGAAGTCATCAATAGTCCAACTGTTACAATGACTGGTACTGTGATTTTATTAAGTCTGGGAATTGTAATAATAACTTTTTAATAAGAGTAAAAATATGAATATGTAATATTGTGCATATTTTTTGAAAAATAACCCTCTCTAGATTTCTTCTTTTTTACTATCGAGTTTATGGTCATTGAACGGCTTTCCTGAGGTAAATGTAACATTTTGTGACATTAGTTTGCAAGCTGTTTTATTGACGTCTTTCTGCGGTTAAAACTCTGATTAAGTGATTAGATTAGAGATGGATTCATTTCAGTAAGTTGTACTGTATCTTTCAACATACTTTTTTATGTTCATTCATGTTTATTTCGTGCTGTAATAGCAGAAAAGAGGAAAATAGGTTCATGTTCCGCTTGACCTGCGGCGCTACAGCGATCTGTCACACCATATTAAAGAGCGCCAAAACCACGTGTTGTTTGAATCCCGTAGTAAAATCGACAGAATTTAAAAGCCGAGACTGTTTTATATCAAAAGTAACCTGATATGTCTCATCTGTCGGCGCGTTGTCTGTCCTCTTTGCTTTGCTATGTATCTTTCACTGCGTTAGAAAATGAACGTGTAGTGTGAGAACACTGAGTTTGAATCAGAGTTGGTGGCCCTGCATGACAGCATTTTTTGTAATTATGCTAAACGTTATGTTTGTTATGTTTTATGCTATGTTAAACTCCCACATTTTACGGGTTCGAC
Organism: Mylopharyngodon piceus; assembly: GCA_039654765.1. Taxonomy (NCBI): domain Eukaryota; kingdom Metazoa; phylum Chordata; class Actinopteri; order Cypriniformes; family Xenocyprididae; genus Mylopharyngodon; species Mylopharyngodon piceus. The sequence goes on from CM077454.1 coordinate 10,713,325, forward strand.
TTCATTTGCACTATGCACTCCGAAACGCCCTGTCTTCTTCTATTGGATTGGATCCGGGAGGGCTGCATTACAGGACTGCGCTACAGCGCCCCACTGGTCAAACCACGTTATTGCAGGCCCTTCAAATAATAGGTCATATGCGATCAAAAGACTATTCGACAACAAAAATATTTGTCGACAATTTTTTATTGTCGACGTTGTCGATAATGTCGACTAATCGTTTCAGCCCTACACACCAACTGACTCTATTAACAAGCTTCAATCCAGCAGATTATTACTTACAGTAACACTACAGCAACAGCAGAGACAAAAATCACAATTCCTTATTATTCTACTTTATAATATGAATATTCAGATGGCGATTCATTCAAAGATTATAATGTAACGCAACAACAACTGATTCACTTGATCTTCTGAAGGTCTGACAGGGAGTTCAGCAATAGAGCAGAATATAAACAAAGTCTAAATTAACTGACAGAGGAGCAGAATTCACAACCAGCACACACATAAATAATGACAAATACAATAATCAAGGACTGCTAGATGTGTACTAATAATTTTACAAGAGAAATACAATGTCAGTGAAGGAGAGACACAGGCCAGTCGTGTGACATCTTTGATTCCTGCACTTTATCACAACATCTGTCTGTTTTGTTTGTTTACGAGTTGGAATATGTGCTGTAAAGTGACATTAAGAGTCTGTCACTGAACTGTCATCTGCAGAATTTGTAGCCTACTTAAAACAAACTGCACATGTTGTGGAGACTGTTATCAGGCGTCATGTTGTCAAACATCTGAGCCAGGCACAGGCAGCCACACGCTCAGCTTCAGGGAGCCCCATGCACACTTGTAGTGTAATGGGATTTAATGTTTATCCATCTGTTTTAAAGACATAAAACAGAAGTTGCAATAGTCTTTTCTTACCCATTGTGACATCCGAGTGATATGGCTTCTGGAATGAGGACAAAATGGAGGGCGGGACTGGACTTGGTCCTCTGGAATTAATTGGATCGTAGTTGGAGTGCTGCACGCTGGTGACATCTGCTGGTCAAGACGCTGTAAATGCAACAAGAACACAGTCCAGAAAGACGTGTAAATACACCTTTCACAAACCAATCATGGACGTTTTCAGGAAAGTGTAATCTATTAAATGTAATCTACAAATCATTATACAATTAAATATGAAGTATCTGTATAATTTGTTTTCTCTTACTACTTAGTGCTTGTTTTTTCAGGCAGGGCTAATCAAAACTAATCCAATTAGGAACAGTTAACTATACTTCACATTTTTTATGAACATTATAAAACTTAACCGGTCAGTTAGAACCACAGCTAGAGGGAGCTGTTCTGGTGAACCTTTGAATTAGAGTCACCAGAACAACTCCCTCTAGCTGCGAACCATCAGAAGTTCGAAAACGGTAAGCTATGGCCCTGTCCCAAATAGCACACTTCATATGCACTTGTTGAGTTTAATACGCGCTCCGCATCACTGATTTGAAACAAAAGATTTCGGGGCACTCCGGTGAAGCTAACTTTATCAAAACTGGAGACTAATAAACCTCTACTCGAAGTCAATAAGAGAAAGCTTCTTAGGCTACTGATTTTTTGGAGGGCAAATTTTTTCTTTCCATCTTTCTACTAGTCTGTCAAGGCTTTTGTATTCCTTACCAACATAAATTAGAAACATGCACTCCTTTTTCATTATTACTATTTTTAACATTTTATAATAATTGCAAAGTCATCAAAAGTTTCTCATGACATCAAAACTAATTATGTTGTGACCAAAAATGTTGGTAGGGCTGCATGATTTATTGACGATACGAAAAATAACATTTAAACGCAATTCTTAGTGCGATTATGAAATCGCAAAGGCTGCGAGTATTTTTTAATGCTCAGCTTGTCAATGCTCCAAATGCTAATCCATCTGAAAGCACTGCGAGTTTGAATCGCTTATAATGTACATTTGAAAAAGCAACACGCTTCAAACATCTTTCCAGACATGAGAAGCATTTTTTAAGATCTTGTCCAACAAAAGACAACATTTAATAACATGTTTTTACTCCAAACTCACTTCATATAGTTGAGCATCCTTCTGTGAGATGATGTGGCTTCTTACACAATAAGGCAGTCATGTGTTTATTAGTCATGTTTAATCAATCAAAGCGTTTAAGGCCCTGTCCCAAATGGCACACTTCATGTGCACTTTCGGTCTTGTGGACTTACAATGGCCGCTGTGTTCGCGTGTCCGTTAAGTCCACAAGACCGTAGGGTGTCCCATCCATCATTTAAGCTAAAGGTAGGGTGCTCATGAGCGCCCTCTTTCCGGCTGCTATGCGCCCTCGATGCGCACTTCTGCTGAGCCCGCAAGACTGTGAGCTACGCAGAGGACTTTACCAGGCAGAGGCATTACGTCGTGAAAGTGCGGACTCAGAGGAAGGCCGTGAGGGTTTAGGGTGCCATTTGGGACAGGGCCTAAATCTTCTGTTTATTCAGCTACAGCATTATGATGCGTGATATCTTCTTATGCGGCAGGGCATATTTTGAGTTTCTGCGCAAGAGCGCCCTCTGGCTTTCAGATGGAGAAGCATTTACTACTGATCACAGAGCCGTACAGCTCTGACAAGCTGCGCATTAAATTATCGCAGCCTTTGCCAAATCTAGGGCTGGTCCGAATACCATTTTTTGAGCTTCGAAGCTTCGGTAGTAATCAACACCGAATATTCAACGCTTCGGAGGGAGGGGGCTGAACATATTCTTCTCTCTAATAAAGGCAGTGTAACGAGTAGAAATATGGTGTGGCCCCTTTAAGAGCTGCGCGCTCCCGGTTGAACTGTCTGCATTGTATGTGCGACTCGAGCACTGCATGTATGCGGGTTATTTCTGTTTTTCTGTTGCTCATTTAAAGTTATTTTCTTTATTAAGTAACACTGTGGACGGCATAACATTTGCGACGGACAGTTACACGAGTTTCATGTGGAATAAAGCGCCAGTTGTTAAATGTCAATCGCCTCCGTGAAGTCTGTCTGGTATCAATAACTCGAGCTAACGTATCCCTATTTGCTCCGTACACAACGCGTTACAGCAGGAATCTCTGTGTGTCTGTCTGTTTGCATTTTGATTATGTCGAGAACCGTTCATCCAATCGACTAAACGCGTGGTGGGTGTGTTGCTGCAGACCCAAGGGAGTGCAGTGTCGCATTTGGCGCAATATGGACACGCGACACGTTCAGAATTAATAAACTTTTAATAAACTACAGAACAGCGAAATAAACTAGCTGAAAGCGGCGTGCCTCACGCGGGCAGGGCTTATATGCTCCGAGAACGGACACTGCACTAGTGATATAAAACTCAGGTCTGTTAAGAGCAATACTTTTAATAAGGTAGCCTTTTAAACATTTTTCTAAAAAACAAAGTTGGGTTCCTTTAACTGTCCATCCTATTAAAAACGGCTAGGCTATATAAGATAATTGTATTTCGCCAGATTTTATAGTGTAAACTTTCAAACGCGAATGAGAACCTTCGCGAGGGGGATGCCAGGTGTGCAAAAAAACAACAAAAAAACGAATATTCGAATCCCAAAATTGAAAATCGAATACCAACCCACCGAACGAATATTCGAATAATCGAATATACAGGTCCAGCCCTAGCCAAATCGTATGCGATTTAATAGCGATAAATCGTGCAGCCCTAAAAATAAGACAAAACGATCGTGCATGACATTCGTTTAAGTATGTGAAAGTCATTTGCAAAATCGCCACCAGGTGGTAAGGCTGGAATTGTGACATTTTCACTTGTATACAGTGCTCGAAGTGGGCTGGTACGTGCCGGAACGCAGTACCGGTGTTGTGCCAAATTTTGACTCCCTGCCAAATTATTACCCCCCTCGTTGAAGATTGCCTAATCCTAACCCCAACCCTAATTCTTAACCTACCAATACTAGGGGGGTAATAATTTGGCGGGGGTAGGAATTTGGCACAACACTGGCACTTTCGACATGTTGCACGTACGGAAGCCCGCCAAAGCCACTGGAAGGCAAGCCTGCAACCTTTAGCCATAAAAGCGTAACAGCTAATGCTAACTGGCGGTACGCAGGGAGGAGTTTTGAACGGCGACATGATGGGCTGAGAGGTGCCGCACCTGATTAAGTTATCCGTTACGCTTTCTCCAATGGTAAGAGATACAGACCCTCTTATCTCCCTATAATAATACGATCTCTGAGCCCGCCGCGCCTTCCCTTCCTCAGGAACGCGTTTTGAACCGAGCATCGGGAATACCAGCACTTTTATTTTTCCACTTTAAGCACTGCTTGCATATGAAGATAAAATAATGAAATAGATTAAAGAGGTCCTTTAAGGTCCTTTTGAAGTTACTAGGCTTGTTCGAGATGCATCAGCGCTGCGCAGACCGATCGGCGTATGACATCAAAGTACCGCGAGAGCGATTCAAAAGCTTAAGGAGTCGTTTGCTCTCCAAATGCTCTCGATGCATCTCGAACAAGCCTAATGACTGCTCCTTTATCACTGCTTTCTGAGACATGAATTATTCCTGTGCCACTGCTTAATCTGACAGTGAGATCCTCCAGTGAGTTTGGAAGCCATCTGATTATTTTATACTTTTTTTTTTTTTTTGAGACATTTCAATGTATTTTGAAGTCATATGCTTTTTGTGGCTCTTCAAACACCTTATATCAAGGCAAGTCACTTATTTATATAGGGCTTTATGCAGTACAGGGACTGTACTCATTTTTATTCCTGAACAACACAAAAGCCTGTTCTTGTATGTAAGCATGTCTTAATAAATGGTATATACAGTTATAAATAAATATTATAATTTTTTATATTATAAATAAATATACTTTATATTGAATATATACTTTATTTATATAACCATAACCTGCAAGATATTTTACCAGCATGTCAGATTTTTTTTTACTGGCTAATTTGTTAAATAAATAAATGTAAAATAGTATGTAGGCTCTACACTGTGTGGCAATAAAGTAGTCCATGTAAATGTTACAATATAAACTGCATAAAGCTTGTTTGTCTACAGTTGTAAATCAGAAAGACAGTTTTACATCACTAAATTACAGATCATAAAAAACAAAAGCAATCTAAATGTTAACATATCACCTGTTGGGTAGGAGCACACACATTTAATTATTTAATAAATGTCACTTATCTGTCATGCAAATGTAGGCCCTACTCTTTATTAGGATCCCTTTACAGCTATTAAAACATTTCTTGGGTGATTTTTATGATGCATGAAAATAAATATTTTAGTATAACTTATTTCCCCCATTTCTCTGTTTACTCGCTGTATAGAAGCTCTGCTCTGTTATGATCACAGTGAGAAGTTCAGAAGAAATTTGATTGGTGCAGAATTAGCTATCAGTTCAATCGATTTAAGAAAATCTGTTTTGAACAAACCTGCATTGCATAATGTCATATCTGTTCTAGAATAGGCTAATAGATGTCATTAGTCATTTTGATACAGACTTTAATAATAATTATTTATTAGACTATTAGACTACCATTCCTTTGTTCCAATAATAGGCTAACCAATAAGTTTTACTCTAAAAGATGAATCTGCAAACACCAACTCATTGTTTTACTAGAAAACGAACACTTAAAAATAATTCAAAAATCTTTACACTTAAACAAAACACCCAAAGGGAGTGTTAGAAGATATTTTATGCCATATTGTATTTGTGTTGTTGTCCATGTGACTCTGTTGAAAAAACGAGCAAATGCTGGTTAGGTATGTTTTGAAGCATGGAAGCTGGTTTATGCTGGTCCTTTCAAGTGCATGTCAAAGCTTTAATGCTTTTGCTGGAGTCATTGGGTAATGCTGCTCGACTATGTTTACATGTTAACGTCCTAAGCAACTAGCTCCAGCTTAGGACCAGCACTTGACCAACTTTAACCAGCTCAAACCAGCTTCCATGCTTCAAAACATACCTAACCAGCATATGCTGGTTTTTTCAACAGGGAGATCAACACATTGACATTCTGTCTTACCCCAGTTCAGTGGAGAGCTGGTTTGAATCAGTTAGGCCTACCTGTAGATTCTACGTTTATCTACTGGTTTAGATGCGGACAAAATCCCAGATTTGTTTTAAAATATATAAAATACAAGTTTGTGTCCTCTCCCCAACGACTGCCATTGCCACTTTGAGTTTGGCGTTTTAATGCTGCTGATACACTTGTCAACCACAAGAGGGAGCAAGTCATCACTTGTCTTTCATCTTTCTTACATTTAACGTAATAAATTCTGAGTTTTGTTATGAGTATGAAAATGTTAAAGTAAACTAGACGTTTAAGAACTGAGTCAGTAACCCAACTCGAAGTCATTTTCAGTCTGCTGGTGGTGAGACACGACCCGTCTGGTAGAAACTGGTGTAGTTTGCGATCAGCTCCTTTAGGGGCGTAAGCGGGTTTCACGTTCAACATGACACCTTTGGATTGTCAACAACATGACACCTGATGAAAGTCGCCACAACACGTTCTGATAGTTTACAGTCATAAAAGTACAAATCCTGCAGATGACAGCTCAGTGACAGTGTCACTCAACAGCACATATTCCAGCAAAATCAACTGACTCACATTGCGATAATGTCACGCGACTCACCTGTAAGTAACTTTACGCATAAAGTGCGTTTCTTTTGTAAAGTCACTATCACGGAGAATATAACAGTCCTCATTTGTATTTAAGTTGTTAATTAAGTTTGTACGGATGTATGTCTTCTGATGTCAAAGCATGGCTTTAATGCTTTTGCTGGAGTCACTGGGTGATGCTGCTCGACTATGTTTACATGCTGCCCTATTTCTGAAATCCCTTGTCAGAAGAACAGATGAATCAGTAGTTGTTGCTTTACCTTTATAATGTGAATCTAAGGAGGCGATTCTTATAAAGCTTATAAAGTAGAATAATAAGCAATAGGGCTTTTAACTTCTGATGTTGTGGTGTCACTGTACGTAATAGTCTTACTGTATTGATGTTTGAGTTACTGAAAACAAGCACTTACTAAAAAACAACTCTACCCCTGGTTTCTAGAACTAAGATTCTTAGTTCTGTTTTACAATTGAAAGGTTGAATATGCAATATAGAGCAATGTCTTTGTTTATTAAAGGGTTAGTTCATCCAAAAATTAAAATTATCCCATTATTTACTCACCCTCAAGCCATCCTAGGTGTATATGACTATCTTCTTTAAAATGAACACAATTGGAGACATATTTAAATATATCCTGGCTCTTCCAAGCTTTATAATGGTAGGGAATGGGGGGCATGATTTTGAAGCCCAAAAAATGCATCCATCATAAAAAATAATCCATATAGCTCCAGGGGGTTAGTAAAGACATTGTGAAGTGAAGCGATGGGTTTTTGTAAGAAAAATATCCATAATATCCGCAAATCGATGCATACGGCCATCTGCTGGAAGCTAGTTATTATAGTTAATAAAGTTTTAAATATGAATATTTTTATCTTACAAAAACCCATCGCTTCACTTCAGAAGGCCTTTATTAACCCCCTGGAGCCGTATGGATTATTTTTGTAATGGATGGATGCATTTTTTGGGCTTCAAAATCACGCCCCCCCATTCACTACCATTATAAAACCAGGATATTTTTAAATATATCTCCGATTGTGTTCGTCTGAAAGCAGATAGTCATATACACCTAGGATGGCTTGAGGGTGAGTAAATCATGGGATAATTTTCATTTTTGGGTGAACTAACCCTTTAATGTCTTTCCCTGCAGAAAAAGGCATAACTGTTATACCCAGCCAAAAGAATCATGTGGACAGACATTCAGTGTAATGATGATGGACATCTGCTCATGCACAGGTAATGCTTATGTCTGTGTTTGTCTATTATATTTCATTTTATTGATGAAATAGTAAGCTTGAGCAGTGGACAGAATGAATGTGCTTTGTTGGGTAGTAAATACCTATGTGAAAGTTCACCTTTAAAATAATAATTCTGTCATCGTGTTCTCACCCTCATGTTGTTTCAAACTAGACTTTCTTTCTTCTGTGGAACATAAAAGAAGATACTTTGAGAAATGTGTCATTGACTATGTTTACATGTGCACCAATAATGTGATTATTTCCAATAATCAGAGTAAGGACTTAATTGCAGATGTTTACATGACACAAGCTCCTGTTTACAAGCAATTTTCATTATTCTGATTATTCACTGAGAATTGTGGCTATTTTTACCGCCATTATTCATATACCCTAATGCACAGCACAAGTGATGAACTCATATACAGTAGGTGTGTGACTGGCCATTGTTTTAATCTACTTACATGAATTGCAAAACACATTTCTGTGACGTATTGGATTTTTTCGGTGACGCACCTAAAATGTCTTCATTTCAGTGATTTTGACCAACAATACACTGCATTATATTCATGTCACGCAACGTTGTCAACATGAACTCAGTTTCTTGAGATTCATGCGATTGAAGTGGTTACATGCATATGCCACACATTTTACTATGATTATTGTTTACATGAGGTAAAGTTTAATCACAATATTTCCTAAATCTCATTATAATCACATTATGAGGGTGCATGTAAATGTAGTTATTGTTATATTTTCTCCATACAGTAGAAGTCACTGGTCACTAAAACCCATTGTTTACCAGCATTTACCAGCAAATAATGACAAAAATTTTCATTTTTGGGAGAACTATCCCTTTGGTACCTGTCATTGGTGTACCCAAGGTTTATTTACTACCCTACTACAACAAATGGTTATCCTTTCTTCAACATTCTTGGTGGAGGGATGGAGAGATTGTAAAACACATATATTTTGTGTCCCCAGAATCACAGAGACAGATTGAAGGCCATTACCTCGACTTCAACAGCATGTGAGTCAAACAGCATTCATTTAGCAGTGAAAGGTGATGCACATATTAAGTGAACATAGTTGAGTGCAGTATTGTGGAGCACAGCATACACAATATTACTGAAGCATCAGGCAATGCGGTGTGCGGAGGATTTATATGATGGGCGTCATCACAATAAAACTGGGAAGAAGGTTAGATTGAGCCAAAATGATTATTATTGAGCTTTACTGAAGTGTAATATACTCCTCTGTATTTGTTTCACAGTGTAGCTTTAGGAACATATACACCCATCAGGATGTTTCTATGAACTGAAGTGATGCAGTTCATAGAAACATCCAATGTGGTCACTTAAATTACTTTTAAAACTTTGTAGTGCTACTTTTGAGTACATATGTCAATTGACATTTATTTTTATTTTTAATAAAAATAATAAACTAAAAAAAAAATAATAATAAAAATTTTAATGATTTTTTTATTTTATTCTTTTTTTTCAAAATCTGTGCAATTGTTTTTTCCTTAAATAATACAAACGAACACTTATTTATTTGAGGTTTTCATGGTCCAGTGGTCAGTGCTCATGGTGTGAGAGGTAAACCTGACATGGGAGACCAGGGTTCAAATCCCTACTTTGCAGCTCTCAATGGGAATGAAGTTTTGGGGGCGGGGGTTTTGAAGTACGATTTTAGAATGAGTTTTAAAATACGATTTTAAAACTCATTTTTTCCCTTCTCTGCTCCTCCTACTTTCTCTAGCCCCACCTCTCTTCCATCCCACCTCACAGTCCAGCCTTCATATCTCATCTCTGTTTTACCACCCCAGGTGTTTCAGCCAGTCCATCCATGTCTCTCACTGCTGTGCAGCCCATTTGTTTCACCACCCCAGGTATGTCAGCCAGTAAGTTTGTGTACTCTCAGAGTACTCAGTTTCCTGTGAGTCTCAGGTATCCACCTCTGCCATCACACCCCTTGTTTGTTGTGCCACCCCAGGTACTTTGCTGTTGCCACAGCTTTCTTTCTTTCTGTGGGGTGATACCCACATGTTGAGGTGGGATTTGAACCCATTTCTCTATCACAACCTTGTCCATAATCAACGTGTGTTTAGCCACTAGTGCCATCGTGGCTTTCACGCTGAGAGAGGCTGTTTGTGAAACTTTGTCTGATTTAATGACAGCAATTTCACATAAGCAATAATGGGAATTGAACTCGGGTCTCGGGTCTTTTGTTGGATATACAAATTAACGTAGGTAAAAGTGAGATTTGATCTTGTGATTCCAAGGTTAAGATTCAACACTTTATCTCCTGAGCTACTGAGTCACTCAACGTAAGAACTGTTTTTGACAGGGTTTTATTGAGAGCTTTGTGTTATATGATGGAAAAAGTTGTTTGCTTGAGAGATTCAAACCCATGTCTCTTTCACCACATTTTCTGCAAGTGATGTGTTTTACCACTGCACCAAAGTGGACTTCACAAAGAAGCCAGGTGTTTAGAGACTTTTGTTGGATATACAAATTAACGTAGGTAAAAGTGGGATTTGAACCCATGACTCCGAGATTAAAATGCAATGCTTTACCTCCTGAGCTACTGAGTTGCTTGAGGTGAAAAGTGTTTTTGACAGGGTATTATTGAGAGCGTTGTGTTTTATGATGGAAAAAAATTTGTTCATTTGAGAGATTCAAACCCATGTCTCTATTGCTACTTTATCTACAAGTGGTATGTGTTTTACCACTGTACCATTGTGGCCTTCAGAATGCAAATGGGTGTTTAGAGACTTTTGTTGGATATACAAAGTAACGTAGGTAAAAGTGGGATTTGAACTTGCAACTCCGAGATTAAAATTCGATGCTTTACCTCCTGAGCTACTGAGTCGCTTGAGGTGAAAAGTGTTTTTGACAGGGTTTTATTGAGAGCTTTTTGTTATATGATGGAAAAAATATTTGCTTGAGAGATTCGAATCCATGTCTCTATTATCACTTTATCTGCATGTGATGTGCTTTATCACTGCACCACAGTGGACTTTGCAAGAAGGCCCACTGTGTAGAGACTTTTGTTGGATATACAAATTAACATAGGTAAAAGTGGGATTTGAACTCGTGACTCCAAGATTAAAATTCAACGCTTTATCTCCTGAGCAACTGAGTCTCTCAAGGTGAGAAACGTTTTTGACTGGGGTTTATTGAGGGCTTTGTGTTATATAATGGAAAAAAAAACATTCAAATGAGAGATTCAAAACCATGTCTCTGTTGCTACTTTATCTGTAAGTGATATGTGTTTAACCACTGCACCATCAGGGACTTCACGATGGGTGTTAGTGTTTAGAGACTTTTGTTGGATATACAAATTAACGTAGGTAAAAGTGGGATTTGAACTTGTGATTCCAAGATTAAAATTTAACACTTTATCTCCTGAGCTACTGAGTCACTCGATGTAAGAGCTGTTTTTGACAGGGTTTTATTGAGAGCTTTGTGTTATATGATGGAAAAAGTTGTTTGCTTGAGAGATTCAAACCCACATCTCTTTTGCCACTTTATCTGCAAGTGATGTGTTTTATCACTACACCACAGTGGACTTCACGAAAAGACCAGGTGTTTAGAGACTTTTGTTGGATACACAAATTAACATAGGTAAAAGTGGGATTTGAACTTGTGATTCCAAGATTAAAATTCAACTCTTTACCTCCTGAGCTACTGAGTCACTCAACATAAGAACTGTTTTTGACAGGGTTTTATTGAGTGTTAAATGATGGAAAAAATTATTCAAATGAGAGATTTGAGCCCATGTCTTTATTGCCACTTTATCTGCAAGTGATATGTGTTTAACCATTGCACCATCATGGCCTTCACAATGAGGGTTGGTGTTTAGAGACTTTTTAACTTAAGACTCCAAGATTTAAATCCAACACTTTATCTCCTGATCCACTAAGTCTGAGAAGCTGATGGGTGTTTTGTACAGATTTTTATTGAGGTTGGAGTTTTATTTTATTAAAAATCATTGAAATAAGAGATTTGAACCAATGTCTCTATTGCCACTTTATCTGAAAGTGACTTGTGTTTAACCACCGCACCATCACAGCCTTCACAGTGAAGTCTGGTGTTTACAGACTTTTGTTGGATATACAATTTAACATAGGTAAAAGTGAGATTTGTACTCACGACTCCAAGATTAAAATTCAATGCTTTATCTCCGGAGCCTCTGAGTCTGAAAAGCTGATGTGTGTTTTGAACTCAGAATTCCATGATTAAAAGGCAACATATCACTTGAGCTACTGAATCTGACATGTTGAATGACATTTTGGATGGGTTTTTCTTGAGAGCTTTGTGGTATATGAGGGAACAATTTTAACAGTTGTGGAATTTGAACCAAGAACTCCAAATATGATAGACAAATGATTAGCCTTTGAGCCACAGACTTTGGGACATTTGAGTTAGTTCAATTCAGTTAATTTTCAGCTTAGCTACAGCATTAATAAAAACAACAATTTAACGCAAGCGATAATAGGATTTGAACTCAGAACATGATTAAAAACAGAGTGCTTGAGCCACTGAGTCTGGGGGAGATGATAGATGTTGTGGACGAGGATTTTAACTAAAGGTTTTAGGTATAAAAATCAACTTACTATCCTCTGAGTCACAGAACCTTTTCATACATTGTTTTCATTTTTGTGATCTTGGCTTTGTCAGCTTTCACTGTCTTAATTCACCCAATAATTTCCTGCATAGTATCTGTGTTCATTTATGTCATTGTTTCATCTGTATAGAAGTAATTTTAAGATGATTTTAAAAAACAAACAAACAAAAAAACCATTTATGTGTGTTCAGCATTGTATCTGTCTTACCACATCAGTTGAAAGCTGATCTGGATCATTTAACGAAACTACTAGATCCATGTTGCTCTGTTGGTCAAGACCCTGTTTGTTGTAAAATATATGGAATTTAAATGTAAATGCTCTCTTACCTACAACTCGCCCCTACACAAACAAATATTAGGTCAAGACGCTGAAATCAACTGATCATTGAGTAACGAGTGGAATATAATCCTAAATAAGATGATGTGAGAAAATATTCTAGTTTATCAACAACTATGTCAACATAAGTATGTCAGATGCCACTCATGTGTTTAAAAGCTGAAATATTCAAGTACTGAAAACAACCAAAAAAAAAAAAAAAAAAGAATTGTCAATAAGATTTTTATTAAACTTCAAGACCCATCCAGAGTTCCAGATGACTCTGAGCCTCCTCATCGATGACATTGGCACAGAAGATACTTTACCACTTTAAGATCCCTAAGGCACACAATACAGACCATAGAAATAAGTTGAATTAATGTTTAATTGTTGGTTTAATGGAAGGCAATTGTTTTCTGTTAATACCTGGACTTCCAGACACCATATTTATGGAATGGCTTCCTATCCAGATGTTCCTCTTCTTTTCCTGTAAGTGGTTAATTCCTCTGAAACCACAAATGCTTGACAGGAAGTCCTAGAAGTCCAACATATTTCTCAACAGCCCCTCACATTTGACGTTACCAAAGACAGACATTATTTAGACTGTAAACGTCTTTAATTCATTGTCATTGATTGAACTATGAAAGATTACTCTTCATAATCTCTCCGAGACACACAGTAGCGTAGCAGGATGCATCCAGGTCAAAGGATAGCGACAGACTTGGCTCTTCCACAGTCCGCAAGCTGTATGTGATGTTCTGTGGCTTTGCTAGCAGGGGGCGATAACATCCCGGGACGTTGAGTTTAAGAGGAGTCACTCTGAAACGGCATGACCCCAAGCCATCCTGAGCCAATCTGTCCTGATACCATTGGCCCAGCAGGTTTTCTGGGTACTTTACACTATTTCCTGGCATCGGAAGAATCACCTAGAAGAAAACCAGCAGAAACATAAGGAACTGATGAATAAGGGTTAGCAGACAGCGAGAGGAAAGAAGACATTTGAACATAGTACCTGGTCTAATGAGAAAACGCCATCTTTCTCCTCCTCAGAGGTCACAACATGGACCTATAGCACAGAAATCAAGCAATTACTACTTATGAAATGACTACAAATATATAATTTATATTTTTATATTATATATTTACTATATTTATAAATGTATATCAGAATAAATTTTTATTTAAAAAAAAAAACTAGTATATATATATATATATATATACACACACACACATATACAGAAATGGTATATATCATTGCTATTAATTAGCTTAACAATTTTAAGAAAATACCTTTTTTTCTACTTTTTTTTTATTCAAACAAAAAGGGTTAAATCATTGTCACCCACATCTACATACAGTCCATAAATATTTTTTTTTTCACAACACAAATACTTTATGAAAGTAAGTCCTAGAAATCCAAAATATTTCAATGAAGTCCAAATTTTTTTTTTTTTCACAGCACTAACTAAACCAAGTTCCTAACCTGTGGAGCGTTCAGTTCCTCTGTGGAGCTTTTGAGTCCCATTTCAGATCCAGCCCAAACCAGATCTCCCTGGACAGCTTTGAAGCCTAATTTTTGGAGCCGGTATTTGGCTGCTTCGTTCCACACTCTGCTACAGTATGAGTGGAGGTAGAAGACCCTCATGCTGTGGGGTAAACTGAGCCAGCCGCGTATGCAACCCTCCTGCCCGCTGCCGTACCGGTGGAGTGCACGGAGCATAAGCCGCTCTCTGGCTTTGTATGCTGGCATGAGTGCCAAGCTCTCTTTGGCATTCCCTGAAGAAAGAGATGTAAGGAAATGACTAGTTGTTCTTGGATGCACAAGAACTGAAATCTATAAAGCAACAATGTTTACTATTTATCTACAGTAACACTAGTATGCCAAGAAACAAAGTCAAACGGGTTTGGTACGATGTAAAGGATCAGTAAACAATGAACAAATTTCCATTATTGGGTGAACTATCACAAAGTTCAGTTGTCAGAGAAATCCCAGCACAAACCTGTGAGAAGAAAATGACGTTTTGCCTTGTTCTGAAGGTCATCACCATCCTCCGGGGTGAAGAACAGCTTAACAGAAGCCTCCTGCTCAAAACACAAACTGTTTAGATGGTGCACCACATATAGATGTTAAACGGAAATAAATAACACGAAGTGGTACCATTTCCTCCTTTAAGAGCGCAAGTCCTATTTGGTCTGCTTGGACACATGATCCACTTCCAAATCGCTGGGGACCATAATAATTAACAAATCCTCTGTTCTGTGAAAAAAACAAAATAATTTTTTAACTGTTGAGTTTGTCCATTTCAGTTATTCATTAAATGCTGGTGAACATGCACATATTTACCTTCACATTTTCCACTGCCTCTTTCACAAGCTGCTGCAGCTCTGTAAGTCCATGTTTCCCATGAGGCTTCAGGTCTCTTATGACCAGATCAAAGTGATTTCCCTGGAGTCTGCCAAGCTTAAGAGGTTCAGACACAGGACGGACATGAGAGATCTGCATTCCTCTCCGCTCAAACTCGGAGACTTTGTCCAGCAACCTGCCAACAGAAGTTTTATATGCATCTATGAATGGAGTGAAGTAAAACAGGGCTTTTCAAACTTTTTAATGCCAAGAACCTCAATCCATGTTTATGTATAAAAGCTCATCTATACTGTGTGAGAAAAATTGTGTAAAATTATAAAGACAGCAAAACGAAAATAAAGTTATTTACATTATTTTTTTGCAATTATTTCATGATTCATGCAAAATTAAATGGTAATGGTAAAAAAAAAATTGGTAAATGTGAATATTAAAATCACTGTTACATGCTTCATTAATATCTCAAGTTAACATATTAACTTTGACAGCCCTAAAATGTTGTATTCTTTCAAATTTTCTGCAGACACCCTATCCCCAGACCTCAGTTTGAAAACCCCTGTAGAGTAGAACAAGGTCAACAAGACATTTACGATAACTAATTTTTAAAATGATGTTCAAGAAAATAGAAACAATTTTGCAAAAGACTGGTCTAATTGGCCAATGGGCAAGGTGTTTACTGCTCTGGAGAGATCTTTTTCACCACCATGGCCTGGTAGGTGATGGCTCGCTTGTCTTTGATTCCTGCGTAGGTAAAATCGGACGGAAGCACTCCAAGTACTGCAGCCATGTAGCTGATGGCCTCCAAAGTCTCCAAGTTCTCCTTCCGCAGTGTGAAAGCTGAGGGGAAATTAAGACTTGCATTTTAGGCTGATTTCCATTGAGGATCAGTTATAAATGATTATAAGAAATGTGTCTTCTCCACTCACCTGTGTATAATGTCACCTCCTCCTCTTGACAGTCTGCTATTGTTCTCTTCTTGTGTTGTTTACTTCTCTCCCTTAGTCTCACTGTAATGGAAGTCTTCTGCTGGTCGGTGAAGCTCTTGGTTTCCACAAGCTTCCCAAACCGCCTGCTAACAAAATGGTGTACTGAAGTTCGGTGCTCCTTGCTATCATCTGGCAAAAAGGTGAACACGGAGCTAGGTACTTTGACATCGATGAACCTGAAGAACTCTTCAGCTTCTCCTTCAGAGGCTAAACTGGCGAGCTCCTTGAAGTCTGGGTCCTCTCTGACCCGAATCTCTGATTGGTTGGTCACAGTCTGGAGGAAGGGGAAGTTGTATCGTACTGCTCTATGGACAACAGCTCTCAGGTGCTTATCAGGATAAGTACCCAAAGACAGTTCCGCCTTTTCTTGCTCACAAATTTCATTTGGATTTTCTCTCATTTTGTTAGTGAAATGTTCCAACTCTTCATTCATAGCTGGACCCAGGATTAGATTCAGATCAAAGCAGTCCTGATTTAAAATGTCAGTGTCATCTGGTTTAGATTGCTTTAATTTATCATCCCTTTTATTAGCTTGACTTGGTTGAGAAGGTGTTTTTGCGTGTTCTTCCTGAACATTAGGACTGTTAACAAGTTGTCCATGGGTGTCTATCTCAACAACCACAAAGTCTTGGGGTGAGTTTT
The DNA here is from genome assembly GCA_039654765.1 of Mylopharyngodon piceus. Lineage (NCBI taxonomy): Eukaryota > Metazoa > Chordata > Actinopteri > Cypriniformes > Xenocyprididae > Mylopharyngodon > Mylopharyngodon piceus. The sequence continues at coordinate 10,730,107 of CM077454.1, forward strand.
TTATAGTCCCATGGAAACCTTCATGGTCTGATATACAGCAGGAGAGAGTGTCCCTCTCCATTCTTAAATCCTAAACAAAAACACACTTAACTGAATCATTTCATTATTGTTTTAGTGATGTATTGACTTGTATAAACATATGATGCAAAAATATAATGAAATGTAAAGAGGATGTAATCGTGCTAACTTTAAAATATTACATAAGAACAGGCGAATCACTGTTACAAAGGCTCGTGCGTTTAACACTGTTATGTCATAAAAGAAATCAAGCAAAATAGTAGAAAATAGTGCGTTCACTCACCCGCGTGCTATTGTTGTCAGTTTATTTCTTCCGCAGCACGTGGTATCGCTCTTAAAGACACAGAAGCGAACGTCTTACGTTAAAGGGATAGTTCATCCCAAAAAGAAAATGTCATCATTTACTCGCCCTCAAGTCGTTCCAAACCTTTATGAGTTTCTTTCTTCTGTTGAACACAAAATAAGTTATTTTGAAGAATGTTGGTAAACAGACAGTTCATGCTAGCCATTGACATCCATAGTATTTTTTTTCCTACTATGGAAGTCAATGGCTAACGTCAACTGTTTGATTACCAACATTCTTTAAATATCTTTTGTGGTCAGAAAGAAAGAAAGAAACACATACAGGTTTGGAACAACTTGAGGGTGAGTAAATTATGACAGAACTTTCATTTTAGGGGGAATTATCCCTTTAAGTGGCGATTTTTGTTTTGTTTAAAAAATACTTTTTATCCTTTTGCTATCTAAAGTACTGATTTTACTGTACAAAATTTGTGAGGCATGTTGTCACATTAACTCATAATGAGAACCAGACATTAAATGGCATGTATTAAGCTAAAATAAATACATTATATAAACAAAAATAAATGTGCACTAGACAGACAGACAGATCGATAGATAGACAGATAGATAGATAGAGACTCCAAATGTAAAGGTATCTTCAAATCTTTTTATTTTTCTCTCTCCTCTTTCTTATACAATGCATAGAAAAAGACATTTAAGACTCTACAATGATTCAGTTCCAGACTTCATAACACCCTTACACAAGAGACATGTTAATAGTGGTTTGCCTGTTGTTAATCAGTAGATGGATCGTCCCGAGATTATTGGACTTGCAGTCCCTTCCCTTATGAGTGGTTTCAACAGCATCTCAAGTGAACTGAACTCCATGCAATGTATACATTAGTGTTGTTGCGAATGGCATGAAATGGAGGTTGACCATTGGTTGACATGTAAAACATTCACTCAGACAGACAGGATGGCCATAAACCCCTGAAACCATGAACACTCAGTTCAAGATGTTAGACAACGACATCATCTGGACAAACAGCTGTACAGGCTTAGAAAAATAGTATCTCTGCGGGTTTAGTCTTCACTAGAAGAATGTGAAAAATAGCCAAGATGCAGAGAAGCATCACTTTTTCAGATTTGTGTTATGACTGATTCTACAATGATCATATCTCTATAATTAAACAATCCTACATTTTAAAAAAAAAAAAAGCACAAGACCAATTTTTAAGAATTAATACATAATTAAAAAAGGTATTGGAACATTTTCAGCACATTATTCTTGGCAAATCCTTCACTGAAATCATCCCTACCTTATCGCTACAAGGTTCAGTGGCTGTCAGAATACTGATGAACTTGTCAAATGATTTATTTGGTCACTTGTTAAGAAATTTTTCAACCCAATCAAATCAGAAAGTTAATAAATAATGCTTATGGCCTCATACAACAGATCTGAACTTCTGACCTTCCTGATCAGACAACCACTCGGAGCAAGATTCACGGGCGTTTTCCAAACATAAATCTTGCCTAATCTCCAAAACCAATTTCCTGGACAAATATTAACGCTACTCCTCAGCTAAAATGTAATTTTACTGGAAAGCTACCATTGAAAGTGCAGTGTATACATGGACTAGGTTAGATATCCGTTTATGGGAAACCATCAACCATCAAAACCACAAGGTTTTTTTTCTTTAAAATTTTCTTCAAAAAGGGTTTTCCTTGAAAATCAATATCTATTTCTGGAAAACAAACACTAAATGGAGTGTCTATTTCAACAGTATTGCACTCTATATCATAATTTTGGCTAATATGCAAGTAAACAGCATAATAGTGTTAAAACTATACCAGGAACATCACAGACGGCATCCTTGAATGCAAGTGTAGCTTCGTAAAATACATTCTGGTGGACCTCAATCTGTGTTCTTCGACATAGCGTATCATATTGCAAGCTACAAAATGTAATTTCACAGGCTTAGTGTTTTTTCTTTGTGCATAGATCAGTCTATAGGGCTGTGGTCTAGATGAGTCAAGGTAAAAATGGAAATTCGCTTCAGGACGGGATTCATTAGACTAAGTGGAATGTACCACGGTCAATCTCGGAATAGGAAGAGGTTTAATCTTCATCGCTACCATCCCCCGGCGCCCGTGTGATTCGACGGCCACCCCTCTTCCCGGTTGGCCCCTTGGGTTTGGCAAAAGCTTGCTTGTGCGCATGCTGCTTGGGATGGACCTCTTCATACAGGAAGTCACTGGTTAGTTCATCACCATTGTCAATTTCCAGCTGAAAGGAAAAAGAATTAAATGAGAAACAGGTTGAAAATGATAACATTAACATTATTGTAAATGGTCTGATAGTATATTCATGCTTCCAGTTATTAAAAAGGATGATGTATGCTATAATGTACTTATTACTACAGTAAGAACGGTTAGGCAAGCATATAATACCTTTTTTGCAATTTCAATGCCCAAGTTTCTCTCCACTGTATCTATGAGAGGGTTCTTGCAGCTTGAATACAGCATTCTCTCTCTGATGCTGCATTTATAACCAGGCATAGAGTAAATGAACACTGGAAACAAACACACAAAAACATTAAAACAGTATGAAAATGCATTAAACATATTTGTTTCTCATAAGCACTGTTGAAAATACTGACAAAAAAAGTCCAACAATATTACTTGCCATTAGTTTTTAAAATTTGAGAGTTCCAACTTGAGAGTTCATATTTGAATATATATATATATATATATATAAATAAATAAAACAATAATTACAATTAATACTTTTATTCAGCAATAATCCTGAAAAACAAAATGTAGCACAATTTCCACAAAAATATTAGGCAGCACGTCTGTTTTCAGAAGCATTAAAGGGTTAGTTCACCCAAAAATGAAAATTATTCCATGATTTAGTCACCCTCAAGCCATCCTTGGCGTATATGACTATCTTCTATCAGACGAACACAATCGGAGATATATTTAAAAATATCCTGGCTCTTCCAAGCTTTATAATAGTAGTGAATGGGGGGGGGGGGGATTTTGAATCCCAAAAAATGCATCCATCCATCATAAAAGTAATCCATATGGGTTTTTGTAAGAAAAATATCCATATTTAAAACTTAATAAATAAAAATAACTAGCTTCCGGCAGACGACCATACGCATACTGCACTTCAAAATCACGCCCCCCATTCGCTACAATTATAAAGCTTAGAAAAGCCAGGCTATATTTTTAAATATATCTCCGTTTGTGTTCGTCTGAAAGAAGATAGTCATATATACCTAGGATGGCTTGAGGTTGAGTAAATCATGGGATAATTTTCATTTTTGGTATATATACATTCAATATATATATAATTTTTTTCATACACTGCTGAACATTTGATTACCTGTGGACTCAAGGTAGTCTCCTTCATGAGAGTGTTTGTAAAGGAAAAAGTGATACCTAGCCGCATCAGTTGGGATCCTTTTAGGCAGATCTTTCAGATCCGTAGGAGCCGTGCTGGACAACTTGATGGATTCTTTAGGAAAATCTATTTCCTGTTAATGGGATGGGCATAATAAGTATTATTGAATAGTTACTACAACATGTATTTCTGTCACATGTTGGAGGTTATATGGGTAAGGGTCAGCCCAACCAGTCTGTCAACAAGTTCAGGCCATTATGCACAGGTGTCATTTCTTTGAATGCAATATACTGTATATAGGCGAAGGATGAAAAGGAGGGATAAGATGCTATTGTACAGAGCTGCTGGGAGTGGTGGAGGGAAAAAAAGGCCTGAAGTACCAGTTGAACGTAGTTAATCCTTTTCCCCCTGAACTGCTCCAGAGCCTGAATAGCTTCTCTCTGCATAGGGAACGCCACTCCCTGAAGAGTCTGCTGCTTTGTGTCAACATGGATGTCTGTCTGCAACTGAAAAACACACATATAACCTTAACAATGTGTATGCACTGGCCTGTAATAACCAAAGCAGTCACAACGGTTGTTAAATGATTAGTTAGAAACGAGCTCTACAATTCATGGTGTAGTTTATGAAACAGTGTTGTTACACATTGTATATAAAAAGTATACTCAGATTTGACTTTTTCTGACCCTTGATTAACTGCTATGTCACCAGTGTTGACAAATCCCAAAAATAAAGTAAACAAGCTCAAACTAGGCAATTTGACTCACTAAAATAAGCTTAAAGCCTTTTTCATATATACAGCACATACACACACCAAAATATATCCAAAATAAATAAATAAAATATTTAATTTAATAAATTTGATATATATATATATATAAATAAATTTATTTATATATAAAAAATATTTATAAAATTTTTATAAAAGAAATTAATACTTTTATTCAGCAAGGGCGCTTTAAATTGATCAAAAAGTGACAGTAAAAATTTTTACATTATTACAAAATAAAAAATATCAGTTTCCACAAAAATATTAAGCAGCATACTGTTGTTTTCAACATTGATAATAATAAGAAATGTTTCTTGAGCAACAAATCAGCATATTAGAATGATTTGTGAAGGATCATGTGACACTGAAGACTGGTGTAATGGTTCCTGAAAATTGAGCTTTGCCATGACAGGAATAAATTACATTTTAAAATATATTCAAATAAAAAAACATTTATTTTAAATGGTAATATTGCTGTTTTTACTCTATTTTTGATCAAATAAATGCAGCCTTGGTGTGCTGTGCGTAAGAGAAAATGAAAAATCTGCTTGACCCCAAACGTTTGAATGTTACAATAAAAAATAATATAATATAATATAATATAATAAAAATGGATGTCAACACTGTATGCCACATTCTGCGTTGCACCCACTGAATGAACTTCCTGCTTTGCTTCTCTGCCTCCTTTCATCCAGGATTGGGACCAGTGTTTCATCCACCCATCTACTCAAAATCTCTCCTTCAACAAATTAATAAAAATAAAACACCACAAAGCTGCTTTCCTCTCCTCTTATACATGTAGATTAGTGTAGTATTATCTTCCTCCCACAGCTGCTGCTCTGAGGGGAGTTCAGCGAGCCTTTTGATTGGTTCATTTAAGCTGCCTGTCATTTTGAAACAGCCAATGAGGCGTTTAAGAGTCAGAGCATATCCTTTTATGGTTTATGGGAGGTTTGTATGCACTGCCAGCAGCATCCTTTGCAATTGGTTCCAGGAGCTGGTTTAAATGAGAGAGTGCATGGGACTGAGCTTCTCTATTTTTAGTCAGCGTATGTTTGATCTTAAATATTACATTTACTTTTTTAGCAGACTCTTTTCCACAAATCATGTTAATACAGTAGGCTTTGACCTGTAAATAGATCAAAACAACAAACTGCATCACAAGATATATGCAAATATATCAGATCTACTCAACCAGCAAAATAACAACCAACACAAAGAAAAAAAAAAAAAAAACTCTTTAGTTCTCAATGCAGTGCACTAAACCATTCTGGCCTAATGGCTTCAGTTTTTTTTGACAGCTTAACAGTGTTTTACCTCAGGTCATGAAGTTACTGAATACAAAAGGCCTGATGTAGACGGTTGGACTGATGTGGTTTTCACCCTATTTTAATAAAACCTCAGCAGGGCCTGACTAAGGTGTACACCCATGCTGTGTTTACGCTGATGTCAGCATTACCTCATTGAGTTTGATTTGCCTCAGTTCCTCCTCTGCTGCAGTCAAAGGCAGAGGCGCTGCCTGGGAGCTGAGGTACTTTTTATAGCCGTTTAGAGAGACATCGTCCTGGCCAGACAGAGACGCATTAGTGGGGAAACCTACGGCTGTGTTTCATTCACGACAGAATTTGATTTAAAGAAAGATGGCATACCTTCACTGTGCCAAAAATCTCCTCTTTAATGTGGCCACCACCAAACTCTTTTTTCAGCGTGGCCCTCGTAGCAGCATACAACATCTTTTGTCGGACCTGAAAGAAAATGTTTGTTTTCAAAATAGGTTTCTGGATTTTTTTTTTTTTTTTTTTTTGGAACAAGCTTGAACATGCATCTGATAATTTTTTAACAGGCCAACATACATCTATAAACAAGAACTATTAACAGAAATTATCAAAAACCATGCAAACAGATATAACAAACAATATAAAAAAGCAATTTATATATATATATATATATATATATATATATATATATATTATATAAAAAAAATCATATTAATAAATTACAACATATAAAAGAATACTCAATAAAATTATAATAATAAAAAAATTAACAATATTAGTATTATTTATTTCTGTTTCTAGATCAACTTTAAAGTTGTTTTGTAATAGGAGAGCGGTTTGAGCAATTTTATCTCGCTCTAGATCAGCATGAAAGACTGATTTGGGTATGATTGAGACTCTGACCATTTCAGTCACTCTCTGGTTGTTTAATATTGAGGGGAAAAAAATTAGAAAGGCAAATTTCTAGCACAGAACCACAACTGTCTGTTTTCTATATCAGGTCACCCCATGCTTTTCATAAAACCAAAAAGAAAAAAATACTATGAACTGTGAAAGATCTAGATCTTTTCTTGAATGCAAAGAGCTTACCTGACACTTATTCTGTCTGTAAAAGATCACATTACAAGTGGATCTCCATAGTTATCCACATTCACTTTAGACATACTCTTTTGTTATAACAATAGTGCAATATCCTTGATGGTCTTTTCCACATAGTACTACAAAGTAGGCTGTTTTAAAATGGACAGGCTTAACTGGGATATTTTTTAAAGAGCTTTAAACCAGGGATACTATATATGGAGTGGATGGATTAAAATGCACTGAGCGATGCCATCTGATGATTTCCTTTGGCCTCGTACCAGCTGAAAGAAGATGACAGCATGCAAACAAACTCACTGGAGAGTGATCCGGAGACCAGGCCAGAAAGACCCACTCGTAACCCTGGTTGTTGGTGGTATCCAACCTGTAGAGAAGGTACGAGGGCATGTCGTCCTCCACGAGTGGGAGAACATAGCTGTCCCATTCCTGGTCCCATTTCTTGGCAGCCCGTTTACTTCCGCCAAGAACTAACTTCTCTACAGGAACACAATGGGAGAAAGGAAAGTGTGATATGATTCTTTGTTCATACATGGACAATCATTTTTTTCTATTTAAATCTAATATTTAGTTCAGTCAAAAGCAAAACAAACAAAGTATAGAGCATTATTTAACAATAAAGAACAATAAAACAAAGTGAACATAAAAAAAAAAAACAAGCAAACAGAACATTTGGGCAGATAAAGGAATCTGAAAACCTTCAAAATTTTATATATTACTTCATAATAAGTTTTTTGTTTTGTGTTCTCATAAATAAATGAGGGCCGTTCACACCAAGCCAGATAACTAATGATAAAGATATAGTTTTAAAAATCGTTCTAATTTTAAAAGAATAGCACACCAGAACTATAACGATAACGGCACAGAGGAATCACTCTCAAAACAATTATTTTCCAGTTGATGAATGATAAAATTTTTGATTGACAGCCAATCAGAATCCACTTGACTTTAAAGCAGCAGATGACAAAACTGCAGTGTGCACTTACAATAAACAAAACGATACAGTGTGTTGGTGTGGAAGCTAATTGTGTTCAAAATTTACAAAAATTATATAATGAGCGAGTACATCATGAATCTATTTTCCAAACCGTGTTTTTGTCTTATCCTGAATCACTATGATACACCTATAATAAGTGTTTATATTCAGACTATTTTAGAATGGTTCGGGTCGTACCACTGCGGAGTAGCACAGTACCTGCATAGACATATACAGAGAGAAGTAGCTCCGGCTACAATGTTCTTCCGCAAGACGCATGCAGTTCTGTTTATTAACTGCTAGACCAGCTAAAGTTATGGACTGCAGCTTTTACTTGTGAATGTAACATTTTGCTAAAACAAGGTTCTAAATTTAAAGCTTTTAAAAATGTTCAATAGAAGTCCAATTGAAAATGTGAGTGAAAAGAGGCAATAAAAAAAATACATGGACAATTGTTGTTATGAATATTACCTATTTACAATAAGCTTATTTGAAAATATGTTTGTACTCTGAGGTGTAAAATTAAGTAAAACTCATCTTACCATTTTCAATCACTACTTTGATAAGCCGATATTCTCCATTCCGGGCCTTTGCAAAGATTCCTTTCACTTCCCCGGTAGCTGAGAAGAGAAAGGCGAGAACAGGACACAATGAATCCATTTATTCTGATACGAAACAAAGCGGAGCATCTCTGGAAAACGGAATTGAAATTTGGCTGATGAACCAAAGCGAGAAATCTAAAGAGGCATTGTTAGCGGCGGTTTTTGGGGACTACAGTCCATTCCTGAAGTATGTTCTTTGAAATTCTTTGCAGAAATCACAATATTACCATGCAAAGTGATCTTTAATTAAACCTTCAGCATAATTGCATTTGATTTATAGTAATGTGTAGTCATGGTAACACAACGCCACTGCAGTAAAAGCACAATCAGTGTAAACAGATGTCCATTGCATAATGCCTGGCAACAGCTTTGAATAAAGGTGACACGGTTATTACAGCTGGACCTTTGAAACCTGCTGCCTTCCTTATGAGTGCACAATCCTCAACTCCAGTCTGACTACACGCACTGATAGTGAAAGACCAATCGGAGTTTATTTGCATGACCATACTAGAGCAGCAAAAGACAAGAGTACACTTGACACAGATTCACTGTCTGTCTCTGGTTTGTTTACTGCTAGCTCCCAATAAAACTCTATAAGGCAATTCAGTCTCAGCAACGACTACAACAGGTTATTCTGTTTACAAACAATCGCCAAATAAAGAAACGTGCATTATAGCGATGCAATAAACTTCGTCCGACTTATTTGAATCGACGATAAAAGATCGTAAAGGATTTTACCTTGGATGCCGGTTTGATGAGACATTCTGCTTCTCTTGCGTCGGCCGGTTGGTTGATGGTAGTAGTGAAAGAACACGGAAGTAGGAGAATGAACTACAGTAATTTGATATGCCTGTCATGTGATGTCATTACGTGGCCCCGCCCATTGCGGCGTAATGTGCGTGTGCTTGTGTCTTTTTTAGAAACAAACTCTATAAATGTAATTTTTATAAATATAAAATTACAGAAGTTTAATCTGAGAATGCTCTAAAAAAATAAAAGATTAATGTAATAAAATATTTTTTTATTCATTTCTAAAACTGCCATTGTTCTTTTTTTTAAGGGTTTGGGTTGCAATCCCAGTAAGGGTTTGGTAATTATATAACTAGAAAAGGAAAGTCAGTGTATTTCCACAGTGTAAATAGGTTCTTTATACAAGAAATACATGCCTTTAAATTTTAGCATGGGGGTCTCTCACACGAGGATGATCTATTTGGGGGTTGAAAAAATATGGTCATCCACTATGCAGTTCATGTTGAGAGAAGCAGGGCACTTGGCATTAGGCTCTGTGCACTTGGGACAGATCTTGGAAGTGGTGGAATTTCTCAAATGCAGGGTGGGGTTGCGAACATCCCACAGACATACTATATAAATATACTACCAGACTATAGTGTTGATTCAGTTGATGTGTATGTGTGTGTATATGTGTGTGTGTGTGTGTTAAATGAACCACAGACTCAGCAGGGAGGGGTGGCACTAGAGCAATGGCAGGGTAATTCACGGTAAAAGCAGACTAAACCTTCCTTGTGAATTAGAGGTTACTGGGCCACAGTGCCAAAGGCCTTAATCAAGATCCTCTGCGATAGCTGTGTGTGTAATAACACATTCTATTTAAAGAAGACATTTCTATTATTACTCAAAATTGGCTGCTATATAGTTAATTACTAAAAAGTAATTTAGTTCCTTACTAACTTCTCTTGATATACTGAAAACATTTTAAAGCAAAACTTTTATCATTGAATTCAGCATTCCCAGAAAGAATGAATTGTAACTTTCCATTCCTCCTTCATCAATTAGTTTATTCTGAGCTGATAAAACAATGTATTTTGTAATATTATCTGAATACTTGATTCATGCAGCAGGGGACAATCATTGTGATTTGTGCAGCTCCTGTTTATCTGGTTATGTAAAGCACACAAAGGACAAGCGAAAATCACATCTCACAGCTGTGAAAAATGCAGAAAGCCTGGATTTTCACATTCAACATGCTCTGGAGGATCATTTATAATCAACGCAAACTAGGACAGTATACAATATGACTAATAAAATTAGAATCTCAAGCATTCAAATGCACATGAATCATAAGCTATTTCTGGAATATGCAGTATACAGTATGCAATGTTTTTCTATGCATGGAATAACCAGAAGACCTACTATGTTAGCCAAAAAAGCACAAAAGACTACAGTACAAGAAAAACAGGTAGCACTTTATTTTACAGTCCTGTGCATGCAGGCCTACTTTTTATAGTATTACAATAACTGGGTAATACTTTGGTATTAAGCCTGAAGAAGAAGAAGTTTTATTTATATAGCGCCTTTCCAAAGCTTAAGGTCGCTTTACATTGTGCTGTACAATACATTTGCACACAATACAAACACATAAGGCCACATTATCCAAATACATTAAACAGATATGTTTTTAGCTGAGTCTTGAAGGTAGACAAAGATGATATATTACGAAGTGTAAGGGGTAGTGAATTCCATAATTTAGGAGCATTGACACTAAATGACCTACCACCTACAGTGGACAACCCGAAAACAAGGAATGGACAAAAGACCAAGCTCAGATGATCAGGGCAGGAGAGTAGGAGTAGAGTACATCAGACAGATATGGAGGCGCAAGACCATTTAATGCCTTAAATGTTAGAAGTAATATCCTAAAGTGAATACGTGATGCCACGGGTAGCCAGTGAAGATCATGCAGTAGAGGAGTAATGTGAGCAGAACACCTAGTGGAGGTGAGAACTCTTGCTGCTGAGTTTTGAACATACTGTAATCTTGCAAAAGGTTTTTTGGGCAGACCAAGAAATTGAGCATTGCAACAATCCAGACGTGATGTGATTAACGTATGAATTAAGATTTCAGCATCAGCTAGAGTGAGAGAAGATCGAAGACGTGCAATATTATGAAGATGGAAAAAGAGTTTTTAACAACAGAAGAAATATGAAAGGCAAAAGATAGAGTTGAGTCAAATAAGACACCAAGATTACGGACAGATGAAGAAGGCTTAACATGAACCCTGTCAATTTCAAAGGACAGGTCCATCCTTTTGACTGAGGTAGCAGAGCCAATCATCATTATTTCAGTTTTGTTATTATTTAGTTTAAGGAAATTCAAGGAATCCAATGCTTGATATCATGCAATAAGTGAGTCAGGCAGGGATGGCCTATCAGAGCTGGTGGTAAGGTAAATTGGAATGTCATCAGCATAGCAATGAAACTGAAGTCCATGCATGCGTATGATATTACCAAGTGAATATATATAAATGAAAAACAGAAGTGGACCAAGAACTGAACCTTGAGGAACACCCTGTGAAAGCAGAGCAGTGGCAGATTTATACCCTTGTATGGTGATATAATATTTTCTGTCGCTGATGTAGGAAATGAGCCAGGAAAGAGCTGAACCGGTGATACCAATATCAGAAAGGTGAGAGGTAAGTATTTTGTGGCAGACTGTGTCAAATGCAAAGCTTAGATCAAGAAGAATCAAGATGTTTTTTAACCCTGCCTGAACATACCCCTAAATCTAACCTTAACCCACGTAGTTACTTTATATTACACACTTTAAGTACAAGTACACAATATAGCGCACATACTGTAAAATAATGCATTCGAGGTGAACGCATTATTTCGAGATGAAACTTCCAATTCCGTTGTGATTCATGAACAACAATTTTTAACATCTGTTTTTGACTCATTATTTGCCAAAAGTTAAGACTTTTTAAACAAAATTGGATTGAAAATGCAAGTTTAGTTTGATTTTCAAAATGATAATGAGTACAAAATAAAGTCAGTTCTGCTTACTTAAACTTTGAATTTCTTAACTTAAAAATTTTGAGGCAACTGATTGCCTCAAATTTTTTGAGTTTTGCCAACTTATTTGGGTTTACAGTGTGGATGCCATTCATATGCAATGTGAGGAGGTCATGTGTCGTACCTTATTTACTCCTAAGGGTATATATTAGTACCTTAAAGTGTACATAATAGTACTTTAATGTATAAAGTGTACATAATAGTACCTTAATCAATATTAGAAACTTTTGAAAAGGTACCGGTGCCATTTTTTTCTGAGAGTGTACACAGTATACAGTGCATTCTGCTCAGTATTCAAGTAAACTCTATTCTAATCATTTCCAATAGCATTAATGCTGGTTTAACCACTAGGTGGCACCATTATCCTTTTCGTTTTTGGAGCTCCTCTAGACTCCTTGCTTTTAGGCTACATATGAATTGTAAATCCAGGAAAGCAATTGCAGATTGCTGTATTCACTTTCTACAGATGTTTCATATAGACTTAAC